>ML783773.1:263166-279944 GCA_009831015.1 Picea engelmannii
ATATAAAGAATGTTGGTTCTTGTGTTAACAACATTCATTTTGTTTATTTGTTCTCTTGCTGTTATGATAATAATTTGCCCATAGTCTTACTGGAAAATATATGCTATAAGTGTGCATAAGGAAACATCACTGAGTATAAGAAATCCCTTTTTTTGTATATTTGTGAATCATGCCAATATGTATATCAATGCTTATAAAACAAAGTGCAACATAGTATAGTTGGAAAAGAAATGCCGTAAAAGAAATGTTCATAAATGGTAAATGAGACGAAAAAAATGGAATAATGATGGTGGAAAAGTGGTGTGATGATAGTAAATAATGTCCCCTACCCCCCAACTGAACTGGTTGCATGTCCTCATGCAATGTGGCATAAGTCATAGAAGTGAAAAGGAAAGGGAACTTGGTGAAGGAATTTTCCAAATTATTCATTGCTAGCAGTTGAGGAATTACATGATTAAAGTTTAGAAAATAACATACCTCCACTTACCCAAAATGTTGATGAACTATGCAATAGGAATATGACTGATGCGATTGCTAGAGCATGGAAGATGTCACTGCTGCAGGATCATGTGAAAAGTGACTGGTGTTGTAGCTGCGACTGTTGTCTGCTGGATCAGAGAATGTGAAGTGGAGGGATCTGAACTACTGCTGAATGAATCATGGAAAAGAGAAAGTGTGAAAGTGGAACTGTAGTACTCTCAGATAGTTGTAGTCATGCTGCTGTAACTACTGATAGAGTCATGAAAAGTGTATAGTCTTCATCCACTGCTAAACTTGATGGTACAATTCTAATCATGCGAATGGATGTGTCAGTGTCGAGCATGAAGAGAAGTCATTGGATTACTGACCAATGATGAATGTCGTTAACCAATGCGAGGCAACTCATCATTGATGTCAATGAGTGCCAAGGTACTTGATTACATCTTGCGAAGTGTGAATGAATGAGCTGATGTCGAGCCACGTGAAAGATCTAATGATCAAGAGACATTGATGTATTCCCATGATTGTCAGCGAGAGAACTTGCCATTAAGGCATGCAAGCCTCCAGGTACTAAAAAACAGACTCTAGTCTATATCCCAGATAAGGTGTTGAGGTCGATGGGGCAAGACTTTTTGAAAGGTGGGCCTTAAGGAATCCCACATCAGTCAACGCGAGTTTGGATAAAAAGAGTGGTAGGACTATAAATGAAAAGATCTCAGCCGTAACAGTGTGTATGCTAAGGCAATGTAGTCATGGAAAGGGAGATGGATAGTTTGATTGACAAGGAAAACTAAACTGAAAAAGCTAAAGAGATGTATGCGACTCAGAAAGATAGGCATGTGCAAAGTCATGATGGATAAGGCAATGATAGATGGGCTTCAACATAGGGATGACTAGTCTGCTTTGAAGGAGAAATGGAGGAAGACATTCATGACGCATAAGGGTTTAATGAATGGTCGTTGTGTAACAACAAACACCATGATGTTTAAGACAAGAATCAACTCCTTCAAGCAGTCAATAAGACATTTTTTTTTTTCAAAAGTTTTTGTGATTTTGAAAATCACTTCAGCAGCAAGATGCGATCGACCGCGCACCTGAAAAAAACTTAGTACAAATCCTGCATGAAAATTTGTGAGATGTTCGAAGAAAAACAGAACATGCAGAAAGAAGGACAAATGCGACAAAGTAAATAAAATGCGTTTTATACCTCTTGTCATGATCGTTGCGCGCACGTTTGTATCATCGTCGATTTCTTGCTTAAGTGACTCCAAGAAATAATTTTACGTAAAAAAACATTACTTTGATAGTGTTTTCAAGAATTTATTTGAAATGTCCATTTGCTAAAAAGTTTTATTTTTCATGTTTTTTTTTGTTTTTATTGTGATTTTTTTATAATGAAATAAACAAAAAAGAGAATATATATATATATATATATATTTGTTTTTATTATGATCTTTTTATAATGAATTAAACAAATAAGAAAAAAAACAAAATAAAAGAAAAGAAAAGAAAATTAATTTGTTATTATAAAACAGAACAAAAGAATAATGCTGGTTGACTCATTTTTTTTTTTTTTTATACCTGGGAATCACCATGAATGCACCAATGGATAGGAGAAATTTGTAGTGCTCAACAAGCTATAATGCCTCAGGTGAACTTTTCTGAATTTCTAGGAGAAAAGAGCGCACGTTTTGTTAGAGACACACTTGGAGACTCGCTTAATCGTGGAGGCTGACAGTCTGGAGATGCTATTGCCAATGAAAATCAACGCTGATTGCCAATCGTAAAACTACCAGATAAACACCAATTACATCACGCAACCACCTTCAAAAACGCGGGCGCTTGAATAAACTTTAATGACTGAATATATATGGGACAATTGAATTTATAGTTTTATCTCCTTGCATCTGATTAAATATGGAAGAAAAGGATTGGAAAGAAGATGCTGCAAATCAAATTAATACAAAATCAAATGAAAATGGCATTTAGTCTCGCAACCTCTGATAGAAAAAAAATTCTTTGTTCGGTTGAATATGAATCTAAAAACGGATTTCAGGGGATATGCTGAGAAAAAGACGGATTTTCTTACCTGGTCGATCCCTCTCAACATGAACTTACCTGCTCATTCCTTTAGTTAGTTATTCCAGTGCGCTTTTATCTCGTCCAGTTCTGCCATGCAATTCCATTTGACCTAGTGAAGGTTGCATATCTTCTTCAACGCTGTTTTCTTTATTTACATTATAGCCGTAAGTAATATGCAAGCAAATATTTTCTGCATAGTGAAATAGAGAATTTCGTTTTAACCAAATTAATTAGGGTCACATGTTAGTGAAGGCTGGTTGAAAAACGAGTTATTGACCGTAGGTTGTTAAATGCGATTTTCTCAGAAAAGGTGAATGGACTGAGCTGAAATTTTGTGTGCAGGTTCCTACCAGTCCAATGCATCCCCAGACCGAAAATCAGAGATACCCACATCACGAATTTTGAGAAAACGATAAAATCGCTGAAGGTGACTATGTTGATTTTATCGAAAACCGTGTACTGGGTTTTACTGAAATTTTGTGGGAAGGTTCCTATGGTCCCAATACTCTTGCATGCCAAAAATCAAAGCCATCTAATGCATGAATCTCGATATATAAGAGAAATGAATGAAGGTGACTATATTGATTTTCTCGAAAACCGTGTACTAAGTTGGCCTGAAATTTACTAGTTTTTTTTATCATCACATAGTGCACTTCCTGTCAAAAAATCATAAGAAACCACATCCCAGTTTATGAGATATCTTGTTCAATTTCTGCATTATTTATTTATTTTAAAGATTTTGTTTTTATTTATTGTTTTACTTTTTTGATCTGCAGATGGAAGATACACAACTTTTCATTCATTACTTATGTTTATAAAAGATAAAAATTTATCTTGCAGGATTTATGTCTGAGGATGCGCAAATTTTATTTATGTTTTTATTATGTTTTCAAAATGAAGAGTAAAATAAAAATAAAAATTTATTTTGCAAGCTTATAAATTTTTTTATGAGCAAATGGAAGACGGAAAATAGGATAGGCAAAATTTTTATTATCGTCAATCAATTGATATTCCTGAAATCAACCAATCAGTCATCCTACTTTCTGATCCTCACGATCGCACGAAGTGCAGAGGAGAGCATACTTATTCTAGCAAGAATAAAAAACTTGAAAATAAAACCCTACCTACACTATGCTAATTAGAAATGAGAGAGTAGTTATGTGTAATCAAATAGCCAATGTAGCCATGCACGTAGCAGTAATAAAAATATGTTGTCTTTCAATCTAGCAATTGACAGTCGAGAATATGTATGGTCATGCGAAATTAGCTGCTGAAGTTCTAAATTAACAAAATAAAAAGGAAAACTAAGTGGAACTAACCTAGTACTTTCTTGAAACCAACGTTCGATCAGGCTTTCGTAGACATAATTTGTCTTACTCAGATCATGCTGCAACTTCTCGCTATCCTCCTCGACCTCCTGCTCGCCTAATTGTTCTTTATTAAATATGCAGGATTCTTCGTTCGCCTCTGGAGGAGTAATTAAGCTTCCAGCTACTGTCAAGATCTCCTCTTCCAGAGAAGAGGAGATCCCAACTTTTGCTAGGACCTGAGTGAGTTGTTCCAAGCTTAAACTCATTGTTAAACCATGTTAAAAAAAATGATTCTTACAACACCCAAAACCGAAATGAAAAAAAACTTGAATAAAATCACTCTTACTAAAATGGAAAATAATTACTCTTCACAGTTGCAGAAATTAAAATGTTCCTGATAGTTGGTAGGGACAGTGAGGAATCTACACTGAAGAAGCTCTATGACCCTTAGAACCAACACATGTAGATCACACTTGCATAATTAAAATTTACACTAACTTGCAGGAATTGAAATTTACACTACCCTACATGTCCTTACCCATATGTGACCTTAGAGTTAGGAGCATGTCTAATAACACTTGCATGAAAAAGAAATTTAAACTACCACACTTTCAAGAATTGAAATTTACACTACGCTACATGTCCTTACCCATATGTCACCTCAGAGTTAGGAGCATGTCTAATCATAGTTGCATGAAAAAGAAATCGAAACTCCAATCCATCATACTTCCCCGACAACGACGCCAAAATGTTGGGCTCTAAAGATGTCCTAAAAACAACCTCTATGCATCAACCAAAGGTAGGCGTTGGCACAAGCGTTTTACTTGTCGCCTACGTAGGTTCTTACCTTCCGTTTTCAATACCCAGCCTCCAAAGATGCAACACCTATAAATAAACAACAATCGTAAAGGGAACGACAATTGTTCTATTCAAAGGAACAACACGACCTACAAAAGGAACAGAAATCGGAACAAAAGGAACAACAATCATTACATTGGGCCGAACTAATGTTGAATTAATTGCATTGTAGTATTTACCCAACTATCTAATTTGTCAACCTGGGGTTCGTAAACTGACGAAGCACACACAAAGTATATGCAAGATTGAAGTGGGACTAATCTAATCTAATGTTTAAGCTACAACTGAAATTGAATCATTAATCTAACACACGACTGAAATATAATCATTAATCACACGACTTGGAATTGAATTAATCTAGTTGCGTAAATGAAATTAATCTAGGAATGAGAAATTGCATGAAGGAATTAATCTAGAAATGGAGAACTACATGAAGGAAAAACAAGTACAACATGTGAAGACTTAAATAACACAACAACATATATGAGCTCACGCCAATGAAGCAATATTCTATTACAAAAACCAAATCAATCTTCATAACAAAATAATAAAAGCATGAAACCCAAAACCATGAATCAAAGCTAAGAATCCCTTTCTCTTTCGAATCCTAATGACTACCATTAATGACTACTCTAATTCTCTACTTACAACTGATTGAATTCTAATTGCTCCTAATTGAATTCTCATGAAGAGAGAGCACTCTCTTTTATACATGAGAGCCTTGAAGATAAGATAACCATCTCATTATTACAGATCCACTTTTCTCTCAACCTATTTCCCATTATTACAAAATATAATACCTTTAAATCCTCACACATATCTCTCATATATCTTAGATAAGATATTCCAACCAAATATCCATGATCTTCTCCTTGGAATGGGCTTGAATTATCTCCTCAAATATTTAAATGGTGGAGGAAGTATTCGAGAAGTCCTTTGAATTAATCCTTCACATATTTCTACACATTACAAAGCTCACACATATTTGAGATATATATGAAAACATGTCAATTTTCTAACATTTAATCACAAATTCCTTTTAATACTAAAATGAATAAAGTGGAGAACAATAAGGTGAAACCCAAGTATATTTATGGAAATGATATCATGAAAGGTTAATGGTTCGATGAAATTTGAAGAATGATGAAGGGAAAGATGGATGAAAATGTGACATTTCTGAGCCCCAACAGTAAGCCCCCTAGATTAGCCCCTAGGCCCAAATAATTAGCCCCCTCCCTTACCCTATCTAGTGGAACTTAGTCCCCCATCACTCTTTCTTCATTGTCGGTCTACACGCAAAAATGTTTTTATATTAATGATATAAATACTTACATGTGAAAAACAAGCTCCTGGCCTTTAACACCTAGGCTTTCCGGCCCAATAAACACATAAGCCCATAACTTATAATTGCTCAGCTCAATAACCTACAAAATATGTTTGCAATTCATAATACAACTGGGGCTCATCCTTGGGGTATTACATATGGTGACTCCACCTTCCCAGAACCCTTCTTCCCTTATCACTTTCCCCCCAAGGAGGTTCAAACCTTCTAAGGTTTACTGAATAATGCTTCCCCTCAAGTCTCTCATTGTCAAAAACATTTTCCATGTTACCCTTCCCCTTGCTCCAATGGATAATCGTTGGGAAAAATACCTTTATAAACCCCTTATCATTGCCACCATCCCTGGATACCATAATACAATTCCAAAAGAGTCTCACAAATGGTTGCCAAAATTTTCGAGAAACAATGTCACCACTACGGATGATCATATCTATGCCATAGGCCGAGACATGGAGAATGCAGAAGTAGAACATGAGGATGTATCCATGAGGCTACTAGCCTCATCTTTGACCGAAGATGCCCAAAGATGGTTCAGAGGGATACCTGACAATCACATATCATCTTATGAGTATTTTTCCAAGTTATTCAAGAATAGATGGACAACGAAGAAAGAAAATGGGATGCTTGTAGCTCAATTCATTCAAATAAAGAAAAAGGAGAATGATAAAGTGAGTGAATTTGACACTAGGTTCGACATATTATACAGTCAGATTTCAACAGATTTGCGTCCTACCACTGCAACAATTCATCTCCTTTATGTGAATGAATTTGATGGGAAATTCCAATTTATTCTGAAGGACAAGAAGCCCACCACTTTGGCACAAGCCAAAGAGTATAGTGAAGATATTGAAGAAAATATCGTTGACTCAATTGATCCTTTTCACTATCCTCATGTCAAGGAAGAAACAAATACTAAGGCTTCCAGTAGCAGTTCTATTGATCCAATTTCCCTCTTGACTCAAAAGATATACCAAATGAGTACTCAATTTGTCCAAGAACATAATCAGATCATGGGCTGATTAACTACTGTGGAGAGAAATCAATATGAACCTAGACCTCAATTTACCAGACAACAAAGAGGTGCCATAGGTTGGAAATCAAGGCCTCAACAAGAGGCAAAGGCCCCCGATACTTTGAAACCAGTTGGGATGGTTGATAGAGAATAAAAATCATGGTGCTCTTTGTGCCAAGAACCTCACCGAGAGGATGAGTGTCCTCGACAAAATGAATATTCTTCTGATAGTATCAACTTCATGGATGTGATTTGTAACTTCCAAGAGGAAGAGTTCACACAGGAAAAGATCGACGAGTCCAGAAGACAGGGAAAAAGAGAGGGGAGACTCCAGGCCTTGAATCAATTGACAGACGATCAAAGGAAGGAACTAGGGAAGGGGGAATATTTGACATACATCAGAATAAATAAATCTTTAGCCCCTCCATAAAAGCCTACCTCTCCTCCTCCATCTACAGATAAGGTGGTCCCATTGCTTCCACCTCCAGTACATGAGTTGCTTCCAAATCCAACTCCAACAAATGAGATTCAATTGAACGTAGACATTGCAACCATGTTTGGAAAGTTAAATATGACGATTCCTGTGAAAGAAATGTGCAAAATCCCTTATGTAAGGAGGGAATTCTTGAAGTTGTTACAGGTACCAACTGAGAAGAAATATCCTTCGATCATTTTTAACACCATGTATCTCGATCGACAAAAGGACAACAATCCTCTTTTCGATCTTTCATTGGGCATGTATGGCCTCCACCTGAAAAACTGTATGTTGGATTCTGGGGCCTCCACAAATGTCATGTCATTGAACGTAATGGAAAAAATTGGTTTGAATATGACCCAACCCTATGGAAATGTGTGCGACATTGATTCTAAAAAGGTCAAGGTTTATGGGTTATGTGAGAACGTTAAGGTCTTCTTGACTGATTTTCTGCATATCAACCTCCTTATGAATATAGTAATAATTGATGTCTCATATTCTTGGGGGATGCTCTTATGAAGGAGTTGGCATGCCTCTATTGGGTTTTTTCTCAGCATGGATCTCACCTGTGCACACATACCCATGGGAGATGGCACCTTTGAGGTATTATATAGTCCAGAGCGAGTTGAATAGCATGTGACAGATCCCAAGGGACCTAATTATACAAGAGAGGATGAGTTTTATGAGGTTCTAGACACCATTGAGTATGATCCACATGATTTACCTTTCATGCAGGAGGATTGCATAGACATGCTACTCCCAAGGACATATGAATACAAATAAAAACTTGCAAGGTTCCAAGGGAAAGAGCCAAGGTCTATCCAAATAATGAAGAAAGAATATAAAGAACATGAAGAAGCCATCAAAAATGAATTCAACACATAACCTCCTTCCTATCCTTACATTGAGAATATACCTTACATCAACTATAGTGAAGGAAGTCTTGCGTTCATGTGGGAAAAGAAGAAGGTAAAGCCTAAATATGACTAGAAGGATGACAGTTTGTGGCTTGGTCCTTACATCATCAAGAATAAGTATGAAGAAGAGAAGTACTATTTGAAAACTTTGGAAGGGAGAAAGATTCCCTTAAAAGTGGATGGGTATCTTATCCGAACCTACATTCAAAGCACCTGACTTCTTTAGGGCCCAAGCCCCAGGTAAGTAGGCAGGTCATATTTTTTTCCTTTCATTTTCATTTTAATTTCTCATGATAGTTTAGATGCATTTCATAGCATTTCATATTTAATTTCTCTCTACTTGCATATTGATTTCATGTTTAGTTTAAAATTTTTGAAAAAAAATGCTAAAATATTTCTTTTGTAGATTATCTTTCATTTTTTATTTTGAGATATATGGACGAAGGGTGATAGAACCACCCTATATTTTATGGTGTTTTTTTTTAGTGTAGGCATAGGTCCACTGGCAGATACTGCGGTTCTCATACACTCTACGATGAGCACATGTCCCCAAGTAGGAGCCAAATTTTATCCCTAACTTCTAGGGATAACTAAGGAGATGATGTCTCAAGGCCCTTAGGTTGTAGACATGGAGTACCGAGAGACAACCTGACCAACAATGTCCACTTGCACCTACAAAGACCCACCTCACCACCACAACTCCAGGTTCATCACGATGGTATCCACCACATCAGCTGGCCTCCTAAAGACATTGGGTCTTGATCCATGAGGTATAAATAAGGTATTATGGTGAGTTTCATTTCAATATTTGAGGCATTTGAGTTTATTGAATCCATTACTGCTTTTGATTATGTAACATTTTCTTGGACATTATGCTCTTTTCCATGTTTCACTTTGGTGGTTGACATTGCACCCTAGTAAGTGGGTCACCATTAGGAATAGGTTTGATACTAGGATGATCCATGTGGATATCGTTGGCCACCCACCTTTTCTCACTGGCTCAAAACAGTTTTCTGGAAAATTTGGCAATTTACTATTTTGAGCAATTCTTAACTTTCGGGGCCATCTTGAGGGCCCAAATGAGGGTTTGTCGATATAGAGGTTCCCAATGATATCCAAAGGCATGATTGATCCCCCAAAATTAATCTCCTCGATGATACCTTTTCAACGAGCTATCATACGCCTAAAACGGAGATTGTATGCAAAAGTTACGACCCCAAGAAGTTGATGTACTAACTTACCCAAACGGGGCCCACATGACTTTTGGCGCTTCATCTCCTAGGGTTAGGTTTTTGTATGTCTAGGGTTTTTGACATTCCTGTTTATTGTAAAAATGCCTTTAGAGCCTCATTGTAATCATCTTCTTGCGAATGCGAGTAGCCGTCACATCTCTTCTCAGAGATAAGCTGCCACCATTCTAGTGAGTCTTTCACTCTGTATTTTTACAGTCTCTGTACATTTATTTCATTAATAGAAATCGTGTATTACTGTATATCTGTGTTTATGGTTTCATATCTGATACATTTATGTTATATTGTTGAATATATGCGATATCTATGTGCATTTCTTTATTATATCTCCGATCTCATTTCGTGCCGAAAATAATCTGGATCATAGGAGGTCCTTTTGTCGAGTCATTGTACCACTCCCGACCATACTTGTCACTTTCCACCACTTCATCCCCTCATTTCCTCACCTTTTGGTATTTCCAGGTGTATTGACCCAAGAAGGGGTTGTCCCTGATTTCATGGGAAGAAGGGGCCAAAGTCCCAGAGGTTTGTAGCTGGAAAAATATAAAATCCAATCATTAACTTTCTAGATGCTCACCAGGGATCCCGAGGACAATAAAATTTCTCTCATAAGAAACTGATGGGACTCGTAAAATAATAATTAATGACAAAATGCAAACTAGGATGGAGCATGTGTGGGCATTGTTTTTGTTTCTTAGGTATAATCCCCACACATATCTTCAACTTGGGGAAGCATGATGTGACCAGGGTAGAGTCAAGGTGGGAACAATTTTTAATTCTTAGGTAGAAGCCTCACCTTGGCTTCAACATGGAAACATCCTAAAATAATAAAAGGAAATAAATGGATTTGGAAAAAGGTTGCATTGAAAACGAAGGTGCAACACACCCTCTACAAAGTCACCCATAATTGAAACACTACAACCCCTTATATGTCATGAGCCCCATGCCTAGAAGTCTTCCCCCCATCCATGACACTTCATCCACATGACTTAGAAGGAGGTCCCCTCTAGAAACACCCCTAAAATTGAGGTACAATTCACCCAATAGGTCTTTTTGTCAACCCTCCCATACCTAAACTTGGAAAATTGCATAGGGTATTTGAGCATAGGTTTATTTTTATGAGGTGGTCTAGACGTACATGCTTAAATGTCTCTTATGTTGATTTTATTTACTCATCATGATGCTTTGACTTGAGATCCTTGGAGGGCGTATCCAATTGTCTTTGCAGGACACAACTGGTGGACAATTTTGGAAGAACAAGCCTAGCTTGGGCTTCCATGGGACTTGAATCCCACAGGTTGGATGCCAAGGTCCCACATGTCGGATGAAGAATACATTCCTTTGGAGGCGTAGAATACATCATGGAGGACCTAACCTAGCCCCTACCACTCAAACAATTTTCCTAATAAGGCCAAAATGTAACCCTTGAGGGCTTGACGTCATAGTAGGGCTAGGTTTTGGTGGCGGTTGAGGAAAATTGGCACTTTTTAAAAGAAGGAAGTCATAGATCATTGATAAGAGGCTTGGATCGAAGATGCGTGGCCCTTGGAGGCCCAACTCACCAACCTCCTCCAACGGCTTGAAAAAGTTCCAAAACGTCACCTTAGAAGGGTGACGTCTTACTTAGGGTTTTACTTTATGTGCAAAAAATGAATTAAAAAAGCATTATTTTGTGTAAAGGGGAAATATTAGTGTTGTTGACCCATTATCTTGTGTTTTACCCTAACTTTGTGGAAAAACTATTTGTTAGAGGATTTGTATAAATAGAGGTCACCTCTAATTCTTTTTTATCATAACTCTCTGTCATTGTGAGAAGTATCCTAGCTTAAATTTGTGCCCTCTTTGGGAAATCTCTATTTATTATGCTCTTGTTATGATTTATTTTGGATATTGGTGGAAGTAGTGCACTACCTCTCTTGGGGATGTTTTCTTGCATTTGTGGTGGATTGTCTTGGTAAAGGAAGGTTTATCTTGTTGTTGCTTGGACTAGGTAAGGAATATATCTTATGGTTGTTTCATTGCTTGGTTACAAGTGTGATTTACTATACTTTCTTGGGGATTACAAGGGTTTACAACCCCACCATATCCATCATTTTTGTATTGAAATAATTTTTTGCATAAGGTTTTACTAGGAGAAGTAAAAGAGCTTACACCCTCCTAGTACTTCCTAGTTAGCCTTTCTTGAATTGGACAGTAAAATGGTTTACATCCCCAAGGAGATAGCATTTATAGATTCCTCTTTATTTGAATCCATAACCCAATAACTAAAGAAACTAAATCCAATTACATTGGAGAAATAAAATCTTTCATTGGTTAACATGAAAACTCGGGATTTTGAGATTGTCTAAATTGGAATCAATTCTATGCTTTATTCACTTGGTTGAGCCACTAGGGAGTCTCATTCTGCTAAGTACTTCTTGCTGATTTTACAATATTTTATCTACATTCATTAGGGCTGCATAAACCCTCATACAAATTTCTTAACAAGTCACAAACCAACCGTCAAAAGTTGCCTAAATTTTACCCCTATCCTCTACTAGTCTTAGCGCACTTTTTGGGTGAATTGTTGGCAAGTTTTGGTGGTTGATATATTTTATGTAACAACTTGTTTGATACATACATAAGATTGCAATTATATCTCTACAATACTAATTTCTTACAACCTTGTATCATTGCTAAAGTCTTATGCATTATTACTTGAGTTAAACTAGTCATTGCTAGCCAGTGTCTTGCAATCTTAACTAGACTTTTAACAACTTTATTTGCTGTTATTATTACTTTTTGCTGTTGATATATATTATTGTTTATTGCTTCAATTAGGGACAACAATATTAACTTTTTTTTCCAACATATTATTGGGCTTGTATCTTTGTTTTCCTCGTGTCTAGGGTAGTTACCATCACTCCTTGGCAAGTCTTCTATATAGTGGAACATATTATACCATCTACGATACTCTTTTCAAGCACTCCTTACCTTCCATCATTTACCTATAGGGGGACTCTTCATCATCTCTTCATTTTCCATCTCATTCCCCCCATGGTCACCAAGATTCTCCCCTTGAGGTGATCACTTCATCTCTAAAGTGACGAGAATACCTATCTAAGGTGACAATGGGTACATGTTCTCTTAGTTGTCACCATTTTGTGGTTTGGATCAAACTTTGCCCAAATTACAACTGATGTGATAACAAAGTATATATACAAGATCACATGCCACCAGGAATATTATGCCAATCCCACAGTGGATGGGGAACTAAGTTGGAGGAGTTTGAAGTCATGTGATATTGATTCAAATGACGCCATGGAAAGGTGGGAGAATGACTTTATGAAGTTTCAATAAGGAGGTACATGTGTATTACCACCGAATTGCACGAAGAAGAGTTTGGATGCTACCAATTTGATGGGTTGGATCTGGTGGATGCGTTTATTTCCTGGATGCAACACATTCCCTAACACCATCAGGTATGTTCCCTCGATACAGTGTTAATAGGAGTACCCATGCAATGGTGGGTTGGACGTAGGGAATATTTTCGAGAATGGTTAGTTGTTGAGAGCTCACTAAGAGAAAGATTAAGGCCAGGGGTGGATATCCATATGTATATGTGTTCTTATGAAAGGAGGTGGGTATCGAAGTAGTGGCACGGGGCATGTGCCCAGAACTTGAAGGCCCAGTGCACGTTGCTGAGAAAAAACTATGTCCCCATGGTTCCCTGGTTCTCTATGGGACAAGTAAGGGAGCCACATGTGTGGAGGATGGATATGGCTTCTCCATATGTCGCAATAGAAAGAACGTCCATCCATTCAAACCCATTGAGAAAACAGATGAGCCAAGTAGGAGTACGTAAGTAGTGGGTAGTTAGTGGATTTCACCAGATCTAGAAGGGCCAAGTCTAGTTCCTCAGTGAAGAAAAATGACCGGATGGGCACGTGTGAAGAAGAATTTCAACCCACTAGGGGTTGTTGTGATCAATTAACCAAGACCACACTGATGTAGTGGTGTGCAGGAAGCATGCATGATGCCCTTGAAGAATAAGAATTGTGCATGAACATAACCATCTACATCATAATCATCCTACAAGATTCAGTGACAACAAAATATTTGTGATAATAATGGTTGGTATGACAGGTAGTTACACTGCATCAAATTCATCCAATTTCAAGAACATGGGATCATTGATGTCATTGAAAGGAGGACAATTTTCCTGATTTAGAATAAAGGAGGAGTTAATTTCAGTGGTTGGAATAAAGCTCAACTTTAAGGCTATAATGATTGATCGATGTCCAACATGACGTCTTCGATGACTTGGATGGAAGGTGGTACCAACCATCTCATGGAAGGGACTGGACTAAAACTTCACATTTGATGAGTGTCGGGTATGATTATATTTTCATTATATTGAGGATGAGTGGATTTTTATCACTTATTGCTTCTTCCCCAATTTATGAGAGTGATCTTCCATTTCAGTCTTAGCCAGTTGTTGCAGAGCAAAATTGCACAACCCTGGTAGCTATCTAGTAGATGAATCCATTTCTATGGTTGACATACTGACTAATTGTGGAATTTCATAAAACAATCACCATATATGACATGGAATCCTCAAGGAAACCTATGGAAAAGTATAAGGACCTAAATGAATAGTCGATTCCAGATCTCATGATTCCATGCACTCTACAGTTTGAAGGGACAACATTCAAGAAGCCCCCCTGCTCAAATGTGCTAATTATAATGCCAGGGACCCTGATCATTTCCCCGAGCTAAAGTTCTATAAATATACAGAGGTAGTAAAAAAAGAAGATGGTATCGAAAGAGTAGTGACTCAGGAATGGGTGAAGCCTTTAAGGAAATCCAACATTCTCACATTGCTCAAATGTCCTCATTTCAATCGTGCCCCAATTATTCAGTAATGTGTTCGCTTCCTCCTCACAAGAATGCATGGGGGGTACCTATGGTTGGAACAACCATACCCTATTGATAAGAACACGATGCACTAGATCTTGGGCCTTCTCACTTCTAGAGAGGATCCAACAGATACACTCAAAGAAAAATATGTCACTCAAGAGGAAGGTTACTCCCGATTTGGAACACACAGGGGGAAGCGAGGGGTTGTGTTAGCGATAATTCTTGTCTTGGGCTCGAGAGCACTCGGGTCTGAAAGTTACACGAGAAGCGCCTGAGTGCAGCAGGGAAAAGTCTCGTCTTTTGACTTCCAATCAAGCGAGCGGGCAAACTATGTCATCAACGGCCAAGATCCAGGTATAGACCAGATCAACGATCGACGGGTAATCGCAGTTAGTGGAGTTGCGCCAGGATTAGAGCAATGAATAGCGGTTATATATTGCCGAAAAGATCTCAGTCGTCCATCCAGAGGGGACATGTGGTGCGCAATTGGGTTCCATCGCCTCCTCACCCCTCGCGGCTTTAAAGCGGAAAGAATAACTTCCCCCAGCCACGAGTCACGAGGTGCCGAAGGCGTCCAGAGCCTAGGCCCACAGTATCGCCGAGGAGATCTCAGCTGTCCATCTGAAGCGGACACCTAGCGTGCGATTGGGCTCCTCGCCTCCTCGCCCATCGTAACTTTAAAGCAGAAAGACTAACTTCCCCTAGTCGCGAGTCACGAGGTGCCGAAGGCGTCCAGAGCCTGGGCCCACAGTATCGCCGAGGAGATCTTAGCCGTCCATCTGAAGCGGACACCTGGCGTGCGATTAGGCTCCTCGCCTCCTCGCCCCTCGTAAGTTTGAAGAAGAAGGACTAGCTCCTCCCAGCCGCGAGTCGCGAAACGATGAAAGCGCCTTTCAAGATAGGTACAGGGTCACAACCCGTGGTCACTTGGGGGGGTGATAGAAAGAACCGCGTAAAGGGCCGAAGCACCGGGTTTGGCTGTAGAAGGGATCACTGTGTTCTCCAGGTGCCAGTTCAACTTGATATCAATATTGTTTCTCGCTCAGATTAAATGAAGGTGAGGAGGGGTAGTTGAAACCTCTCCTCAGTCATTAAGTGCGAAGTATGGAGGGCCTGGCGGGTGGTCTGCTCGAGAGGGTCCTGTGTACCCATTTTTCCAGAGAAGCCATGCCGAGTTCTCGACTAGCCGAAGGAAGCCTGCTCCCGCTAGCTCAACATTTACTGGCCCAACTACTCTTCCCCTGTAGAGGCCATGCGAAGTTAAGGAGACATCTGACGAAGGACTTCCACTCGAAGATTGATTGAAGAGACGCTACGCCTTGGAGGGCGAGCGCGCCTCTGTTGGGAAAATCTGCCCAAGTATATAGACTCAGTTGTTGTATTTTGTAAGCATCGATGGTTGAGCAGAGATCCCGGTATTAAAGTTTTAATGAAGCACTGATACTCTGGTTATGTATAGACTTTCGAGACTTCTTGCCTTATGAATGCCAGTTTATTTTACGTCTTTGTTATACTGTGTTAGAACAACTCGGAATTGGAGGATCCAGTCGAGTTGTAGCTGTTATAGGATGATGTATGTTGGATCACTGTAATAGTTACTTTGTCTCTGATCAGTCCTTGTGATTGTTCTTAACACTGAGTGACTTGGAATTGGAGGATCCAGTCAAGTCCCCTTTTAGTTCCTTGAGACCCTGAACCAAGAGGATCTTGCATTTAGAGTCTTTCTTCTGCAAACTGTTGTAAGCCTGTTGCCCAAAGCTGTTTGTTCACCCTTCCTACCAAGTCTTCCACCTACTCACCTTGTAATCAACCCGTTGGCTGAAGTTGGGATTCCAGACCTCCTTCATTCTTTACGTACCAGAGATAGTCCCTGAGTTAGAGTGATATCTCCTCGAGTATTTATCTCCATTCGGTCACCCCTTTATAAACAAATCATGACATTAAACTGATGGGTGTCGGGCTCTGCTCCTGCAAGCAATCCAGGAGTGACTTCCGACGCTAACATTTCTAGCGCCGTTGCCGGGGACGAAGTTGAAGATTTTCCCTGGGTAGAACGACAACGATCAACTGATTCTGAAGGTGCATCAGAAATCAGAATTATTCAGATTGCTACTGTGCACCTGGCGACTCCACTGTGGCGACTCCATTGTTTC
>ML783773.1:281130-311094 GCA_009831015.1 Picea engelmannii
TAAGCACATTAACATCTGTCCCCGATGAGTTTGTTGTCTCAGAACAAAACGATGAAGTGGTAGTTGGGGAAGAGGATTGTTCTCTTTTTCTTCACGAGATTTCCCATGATGTATTTACATTTGGGATTGGAAAGGAGGATCTGTAGATCGTTCCTTTTTTGCAAGATGAAGAAGTCTGGTGCTCACCCAGCTTTAACGACTATTCAGTTGAAGAGCAGCAGAGCCCCACATCACAGATTGATGACCTGGGTAGCAGCCAGCCTGTGTATGACAACTATGAATCAGGTTCTGAGCTGGACACCCAGAACTTCCAAGAGAAGACTGCAGAGCCTTCTCCTCTGTTCACAAATGAAAGACAATGCAAGGAAATCAACCCCCCTGAGAAGAAAATTGAAAAGAAGAGCTCTCCCACAGGTCCTATCTATGATGATTATGATTGTGACCCTTGGGAGAGCCAAGAATAGGTACCAGAAGAACCAGAGGAGCAGTCGAAGATGCAGTTTACAAACTGCGTAGAGCCAATCAGTGAGCAACCACCACTTGAGATCAGTGAGCCCATTTCAATTATTCACCCGCATGTGCTTATTAGAGATATTCGGCCGCAGGTGAACAACTGTGTAGCAGAAGAGGCTGTATTTTGCCAATTCCTTGGAAAAAGCCACTCATTCGATGACCCTGTCAGCAAATACATGGAGTGGCATTTCCCCTATGCCTTGGAGCCACCCTATTTCATCTCAACTCCCGCCTGTAAGGAGGAGTTGAAGAGTGTAGCCGTTCTACTGTCACGGTTACACCATCTGCTGGTGATCATCGATAGAAGGAAGGATCTTCTATCCAGGAAGCTGCTTGAATGGCTATGGTGGAAGTTCTCTTTCACCTAGCCCATGTAAAATATTTTATTAGTTTAGGATTGTATATAAATAAGCTCCTTTGAGCATGTAGCTTTATTTTGTTACTTTTGTTTTTCGGCCTGTATTTTCAGCAACGGGATGTTTTGAGCATGACTCCATAGCCCAATAGCAAGGTACTGAAGCTGCAGAAGGAGTTCTTAGAGCATCGCAGGGATGACTATATCCCCCATGGAGCCTAATGTTAGTGATAATTCTTGTCTTGGGCTCGAGATCACTCGGGTCTGCAAGTTACACGAGAAGCGCCTGAGAGCAGCAGGGAAAAGTCTCGTCTTTTGACTTCCAATCAAGCGAGCGGACAAAGTATGTCGTCAACGGCCAAGATCCAGGTATAGACCAGATCAACGATCGGCGGGTAATCGCGGTTAGCGGAGTTGCGCTAGGATTAGCGCAATGAATAGCGCTTATATATTGCCGAAAATATCTCAGCCGTCCATCTAGAAGGGACACGTGGTGCGCAATTGGGTTCCATCGCCTCCTCGCCCCTCACGGCTTTAAAGAGGAAAGACTAACTTCCCCCAGCCACGATTCGTGAGGTGTCGAAGGCGTCTAGAGCCTGGGCCCACAGTATTTCCGAGGAGATCTCAGCCGTCCATCTGAAGCGGACACCTGGCGTGCGATTAGGCTCCTCGCCTCCTCGCCCCTCATAACTTTGAAGAAGAAGGACTAGCTCCTCCCAACCGCGAGTCGCGAAACTACGAAAGCGCTTTTCAAGATAGGTACAGGGTCACAACCCGTGGTCACTTGGGGGGGTGATAGAAAGAACCGCGCAAAGGGACAAAGCGCCGGGTTTGGCTGTAGAAGGGATCACTGTGTTCTCCAAGTGCTAGTTCAACTTGATCTCAATACTGTTTCTTGCTCAGAGTAAATGAACTTGAGGAGGGGTAGTTTAAACCTCTCCTTAGTCATTAAATGCGAAGTATGGAGGGCCTAGCGGGTGGTCTTCTCGAGAGGGTCCTGTGTACCCATTTTTCCAGAGAAGCCATGCCGAGTTCTTGACCAGCCGAAGGAGGCTTGCTCACACTAGCTTAGCATTTACTGGCCCAGCTACTCTTCCCCTGCAGAGGCCATGCGAAGTTAAGGAGACATATGACGAAGGACTTCCACCCAAAGATTGATTGAAGAGACGCTACGCCTTGGAGGGCGAGCGTGCCTCTGTTGGGCAAATCCGCCCAAGTATATAGACTCAGTTGTTGTATTTTGTAAGCATCGATGGTTGAGCAAAACTCCCGGTTGTAAAGTTTTAATGAAGCACTGATACTCTGGTTATGTATAGACTTTCAAGACTTCTTGCCTTATGAATGCCAGTTTCTTTTACGTCTTTGTTATACTGTGTTAGAACAACTCAGAATTGGAGGATCCAGTCGAGTTGTAGCTGTTATAGGATGATGTATGTTGGATCACTGTAATAGTTACTTTGTCTCTGATCAGTCCTTGTGATTGTTCTTAACACTGAGTGACTTGGAATTGGAGGATCCAGTCAAGTCCCCTTTCAGTTCCTTGAGACCCTGAACCAAGAGGATCTTGCATTTAGAGTCTTTCTTCTGCAAACTGCTGTAAGCCTGTTGCCCAAAGCTGTTTGTTCACTCTTCCTACCAAATCTTCCACCTGATCACCTTTTAATCAACCCGCTGGCTGAAGTTGGGATTCCAGACCTCCTTCATTCTTTACGTATCAGAGATAGTCCTTGAGTTAGAGTGATATCTCCTCGAGTCTTTATCTCCATTCAGTCACCCCTTTATAAACAAATCGTGACATTAAACTGATGGGTGTCGGACTCTTCTCCTGCAAGCAATCCAGGAGTGACTTCCGACACTAACAGGTTGTAATCCTTGAAATTAATAATCCAACAGTTTGGTTCACCACACATTTATTGGCTTGCAATCTCATCCTCAAATGTCGAAAATATGAATGCACTCTCGGGGTGGTCCTCACTACAAAGCGATGTGTTGGAGGGAATAAGATGGCATGAGCTCAATACTTGCTAGATTATTTTATCGTTGACTACCTTGATGCTCATCATTGGGGATGTTATCACTATAACAATTTTTATACGGAATCCAAGTTTCTAGACTTAGAGAGAGGCTAAACTGGTAGAGGTGCGATAAACTGGAGGACGGGGCCATATCTAGCAGAAGGAGGGTAAGTCTGGCGGAAGTACGGAGTTGATGGGACCCGACAGACCACAGATCGCAAGCACCACAAATCAACGGTCAGGGATCATTTTGGGTGGAGAACTAGCACGGAGGTTAAAATACCCGAGTGGGCCTGAAATTCCAACCGTGGTTTCCCGTAAGGATACGTGTCATCCTCGGATGCATTTTGGGGGGGAAAGCGGGTGAACTCGAAACCACTCCATCACACCCGAAATCACGTGTTAAGCATCATCAAATGTGTCAAATCCAAGGTTCACATGTGGAAAGGAAATTTGACAGCCTGTCTAATCACCTTGAGATACTTTCTTAGGTACCATTCATCTGCACAATGCCAAGTAAGCACTGCCAAATAACTGATTTAAGACTCATCATTGGAAATTGCTATTCAAACGTGAGAAGATGTTATCCCTGTAGGGAATTTTGTTAGTAACCCATGATTAGAACTCGATGGAGGCTGTTACTCAAAACACAGGTGAAATTACTCTATTTCGGGTAATTTACGTTTTATTCCAGAGCGAGATAATCGCAAATCGAATCATTCGTCCAATTCCTGGACAGTGGAAGGAAATAGGCTCGTTTTTCCTAGAAAACCAGAGGAAATGGATAAGAAAAATCCAACGACCTTCAACAAACCGGGAAATTTGAAAATTATGACAAAACTATCAATTAAGAAGAAAGAAAGGCTTGCTGTGCAACTACTGGCAAAAAAATTTCACACAAAATCTACGGATGAACCAGGATCAGGCGAAGAGATCAGGTTGAATCCTATCATGAAAGATTTGATCATTAATGGTTATACAGATGGACACTACATGCAAGCTGGTGAGAGAAAAATGAAAAAGTGACAGAAGAAGGAGGCTAAAGCTGGAACATTTAAAGATGCTGAAGAAGACCTACCTATTTGGCTTGACACGTTCAAGGAAAAAATTGAAAAGCTAAAATGAAAAACACATTTCAGGGAATTTTGTAGAGAGGTGGCATCGAGGGTAAAGATCTCAATATTTTTGTTTTTTGTTTGTAACGTTCCCTAGAAAGTAGGAGTTCAGTTTTGGTACGTTGCTCCCTCTGTAACCAATATCTATTTTTGGAATTTTGGAGAAGATGATCCATTTTTGGGTCTCATATGTAATCTATCTATATATATTGTTAAAAGGGATAGATGAAGGGTTCGACTGGCCGGAGAAAGGCCTGCCCTTGTAGCAAGAAAAATTTGTGATTTCTAATGAATATTGATATAAGTAGAGAAGGTTTTCTTAGATAGTTGAGATTCATCATGGTGTTGATGTTCAATATGTATTCTTGTATTTCATATTCATGAATGTGTTTTTCTGCTAGTGATAATCTTTAAGCAAAAGAAAAAATTCACCTTGCTGGTGATTTTTCTCATATTGATTAAACTTGTTATGTGTTTATTGGTTTCTGGTTCAGAATTCACCCTTGAGTGGTGCTCTATTTCGGTAGCCAACCTTTATGGTTCTTATTCTAATGCTATACCAAGAGATTCACCCTCTATTAGACGCCTCTTGCTGATAGTAATCTTTATTTTATTTTCCTCTACCATCTCATATTACTTATTTGGCTTACCATCATACCTATTTTTCCTCTATTCCCTATGGAATACAAATATTATAAGTGTTCATTAATTTTCAAGAATTAACCCCATTTCCCAATGGCCCCGCTCTCCTTTTTTGTCCTACCACTTTAAAATTTTACCCCATGGAAGAATCTGATCTCTGTGTGCGAATTTTGTCGAAATATTTTGAGTATTTTAAATAGTTGTATGCATGAGAGAGCCCTATCTGTTTGGAAGGGTCATAATTCAACCTAAATTCAGTTGAAACAATTACCTCTGTCATTTTTTTATCAACAAAACAAATTTACAGAGTGCTAACATTCTGGCCCCATTGTCGGGGATTGAAAGTGAAAATTTCCCTAGAAAAGAACGAGATGGTTGAGTTCTAAGGTCTGAGAGCAGCAGACAGTTGGGCACATATAGGCCGTATTCCTACTCTGGCGACTCCACACATCAAATAATCAGTTTGAAGGTGATTCCACTGGTAGAAGAATCCAGAAATTTAAATTTTCGTTGGTGACTCCACTCTCGATACATAATCCATCTTCCAAAAAATTATTGGCGACTCCACTCAAGATTCGAATGTGATTAAGAGACTCCACTAGAAGATGAGATCCCTTGACAGAGGCATGAAAGGACATCATGGGAGAAAACAAGTACCTAAAGTTGAGTTTTTTCCAAGACATAATATTCTTTGTTATTAATTACCTTTTGTCTCTTCCTGAACATGGTAAGAAAATTGTTCTTTATTTGTTGCATTCAAATGTTGAACATGGAAATCTTGAAATTGTATACCCTCCTCTTAAAGTTGTACATACATCTCCTCGGTTTGTCACTGATTTTGATCAAAATTTTCCATATGAGCCATGTGATGACCATAACCAAGTTGATGAGCCTCATGAAACCAAGGTTGATATTTCACCTCTTATACTTGATCCAACACTCTCCAAGACTCAACATAGATACATACCCTTAAAATTACCTCACATCCTTCATGATTTTCCTCCAAAACAATATAAGCACCTACCTGTGTTTGATGGAGAACCTGATGCCATTACAACATAAAAACATACCCAAGATTTTGAACATTTTGTAGATTTGTTTGAGATTGATCATGATGATGTTTGTATGAGGGATTTCGCTCAATCCTTGAAAGGGGATACAAAAGAATGGTTTAAACATTTGCAGCCAGAAACAATCAGCTCATGGGAGGAATTGAAGAATGTCTTTTTGAAGTTTTGGGGCAAGAAGAAATATTTGGATCTACAACTTACATAGTTCTATTCCTTGAGAAATTAGAGCAATGACACTATTTATACATTCAATAGAAGGTTTTCTAATATTTATTACAATTTGCCCAAAGAAATTCAGCCCATTGAAGTTGCTGCCATGCTTCATTATACAACAACTCTTCATCAAGATTTGTCTTTCCTCCTGATGGAAAGAATACCTAAGTCCTTACACCAAATGTTTAACGATGCTCAGGAGATTAAACACAATATCCAAGCATGTAAACAAATTCAAGGTGAGGAGTTGGATTCTAAATAACACAACAATGAATATGAACAAAAAATAGTTGATCTAAATCTTGAGCAAAGAGTTAATGATATCATATGCCCTTTTGAAGTTTTAAATGCTAATGATTTTGCAAAAGAGTGTATTCCAGTTATTGAACAAGAAGGCGTTAATATAACTTATGATCCACCCCATGATAAGAATGGAGCTGATTGTTTTATATATTCATTTATAGATAGTAAAGAAGATGAGTTTGCAAATCAGTATGTTGAAGAGCAGGTTGATGTTCCAAGTTTGTTCTTGTTAGATGGCATTGCAGACGTTTCTGATTTGCCTATATATGATGAATATAATGATGATTGTGATATTGACTTCCTGGAACAACCAGTTGCATGTTATCTATCCGAAAATATTCCTTTTCAACAATATGTTGAGAGAGATGAGCTTACATATCACAATTACAAAGGAAAAAGTATCGAATCTGCTGAAGAAAATTCTTTACCTTTATGCTTTTCTTCATTTAAATTGTTGAAAGAAAATTCTAATATCTTCACTAAAGCCAAGGGAGGTGTGATTATGCCAAACCATGATGATTCACTGAAAAAAATTACCAAGGAATTGCAACCATTGGTCGAAAATGAAGATGACAATGAGTGTATTCATCAATCCAAAGAAAGTGGAAAATGTGCATATGTCAGTAGTAAAGAAAATGAAGAATATTTTGAATCAGGTGGAAAACCTTTCCATTGTGCTTTGATTTCTTCAAATTGTTGAAGAAAAATGTTAATAATGTTTCATAACAGAAACCTTCCAAGCATGAAGTTGAATCTGAAGAGAGTAGTGGACTTGCAAATGAAAACTATCTCCCGTTATGTTTTACTTCCTTTGAATGGTTAAAAGAAAATCATGAGCAAATAGCAAAGTTGATCAAAGAATTGTTTTCAAAAGTAATTTGCCTTCTCCTGAAATTGATGAGGACATTCCGCAAGATCTCCAAGAAAACAAAGTACTTCATAATTTTTTTCCTCCCCCTACGAATGATGTGGTTGTTCAAATTCGGAGTGGCTTGGACGTGGATGAGGGCTCTGAAACCCCATATATGGAGACTTTAAGAAATGAACAAACTAATGACATAGAGTTTCAGGGAAGCAACAAAACAACGTATGTCATGATTAAATCAGAAATACAGAAAGATCATAAAGAAGCAATTGTTTTATCTAATTCCTTTGAAGATTATGGTTTTGAAAATGTTCTCAGCACTGAAGAAGTAGAGAAAGAACAACAAACACTCGTGAAGGAGGCCTGTCCTTCTATTTTGGCTCATAAAAAACAAATGTTTTCTCATGTGTTTCATAACCATGTGGCATGTTATATGGAGTGTTTTAACAACCATAATTTACAACTTATGATGGATTGCAAGCTTAGAGATGAAGATGACGACCAATCAATGTCAGCATTAAATTCGTATTTCTTACTACCAGAAGGTTTATTCCAGTCAACACTATCTTATAGTTCAGAAGATTGCTATTCCCAACAGTCTCACCTGATTTTTCAACTTCTTGGTAAAAATCAATTGGTTAAAACACATGAAAGAAAAAATACAATGGAAAGAGTGAGATATGATTGTTGTTTTGTGCATGTTTTAGAGGATCCATTTGCAGTTTTGTTGGAGGCAGTAAACAATCCCAATGTTTTTGAATTTTTGAGATTTGAATTCATTTGTAAATTCTTAAATGAATTATCAGTAAATAGGTTTTGGACCAAACATGTGCAAAGAAACCAGATAATAGATGAAATGCTTGCATGGTTGCATTGGCATTATGATTTCATTTGATTGGAAGCTCATTTCAGTAGTTAGGGTAGGTAGGTGCGAATAAGCTTGATGATTAGGAATTTTCAAGTCTAGGTTTTCAAATGAAGTGTTCAGTTAGATTTTAGCAGTATATTCAATGTTCGATCTCCAGATGAAAGCAGTGGGCAGGATTCGGTTTTCAATAGACATTGGTGACAGGTTAGAACATGGTACATACCCATTTTGAGAGAAGCTCAATGGATAAGGCACATGGTCTACACGTTATTTTCTACCTGTCAGGGAGGATAGCATCCCCAGTTGGAGCCTATGTTATCACTATAACAATTTTTATACGGAATCCAAGTTTCTGGACTTAGCGAGAGGCTAAACTGGTAGAGGCGCGATAAGCTAGAGGACGAGGCCATATCTAGTGGAACGAGGCTGAGTCTGGAGGAAGTGTGGAGTTTATGGGACCCGATGGATCACAGATTGCAAGCGTCGTAAATCAACGGTCAGGGATCATTTTGGGCGAAGAACTAGCGCGGAGGTTAAAATACCTGAGCGGGCCCAAAATTCCAACTGTGGTTACCTGTAAGGATACGTGTCATCCTCAAACACAGTTCGAGTGGAAAAGCAGGTGAACTCGAAACCACTACATCACGCCCTGAAATCACGTTTTAAGTGTCATCAAAGGTGTCAAATCCAAGGGTCACATGTGGAAAGGAAATTTGATGGACAGTCTAATCACCTTGAGACACCTTCTTAGGTACCATTCGTCCATGCAATGCCAAGTAAGTACCGCCAAATAACTGATTTAAGACTCATCATTGGAAATTGATAGTCTAACGTGAGAAGTTGTTATCCCTATAAGGAATTTCATCATTAGCCCATGATTAGCACTCTATGGCGACTGCTACTCAAAACACACGTGAAATTACTCTATTTCAGGTAATTTATGTTTTATTCCAGAGCGAGATAGCCGCAAATCGAATCATTCGTCCAATTCCTGTATAATTGAAGGAAATAGGCTCATGTTTTCTGGAAAACTAGAGGAAATAGAGAAGAAAGATCTTGTGGCCTTCAACAAACCAGGAAATTCTAATAGTATGGAAAAACTATCAATTAAGAAGAAAGAAAGGCTTGTTGTGCAACTACTGGCAACAAAATTTCACACAAAATCTGTAGATGAACCAGGATCAGGCAAAGAGATCAGGTTGAATCCTATCATGAAAGATTTGATCATTAATGGATATGCAGATGGACACTACATGCAAGCTGGCGAGAACAGAAGGAAAAAGTGACGGAAGAAGAAGGCTAAAGATGTAACAGTTAAAGATGTTGAAGAAGACCATCCTAGTTGGCTTGACACGATCAAGGAAGAAATTGAAAAGCTAAAATGAAAAAACACGTTTTAGGGAATTTTGTAGACAGGTGGCATCGAGGGTAAAGATCTCAATATTTTGGTTCTCCGTTTGTAACGTTCCCTAGAAAGTAGGAGTTCGGTTTTGGTACGTTGCTTCCTCTGTAACCGATATCTATTTTTGGAATTTTGGAGAAGATGATCCATTTTTGGGTCTCATATGTAATCTATCTATATATAATGTTAAAAGGGATAGATGAAGGGTTAGACTGGTCGGAGAAGGGCATTCCCTTGTAGCATGAAAACTTTGTGATTTATTATGAACTTTAATATAAGCAGAGAAGGTTTTCTTAGATAGTCAAGATTCATCATGGTGTTGATGTTCAATATGTCTTGTTGTATTTCATATTCATGAATGTGTTTTTATGCCAGAGATAATCTTTAAGCAAAAGAAAAAATTCACCTTGCTGGTGCTTTTTCTCATATTGATTATACTTGTTATTTGTTTATTGGTTTCTGGTTCAGAATTCAACCCTGAGTGGTGCTCTGTTTTCGGTATCCAACCTTTATGTTTCGTCTTCTAGTGCTATACCAAGAGATTCACCCTCTATTACACGCCTCTTGCTGATAATAATATTTCTTTTCTTTTCCTCTACCATCTCATATTACTTATTTGGCTGAACATCATACCTATTTTTCCTCCGTTCCCTCTAGAATACAAAGCTTATAAGTGTTCATTTGTTTTCAAGAATTGAACCCATTTCCCAATGGCCCTACTCTCCTGTTTTTTCCTACCACTTTAAAATTTTACCCCATGGTTGTAGTGTACCCTTTTCACTACCGAGGTTTTTAAACCTCTCAGTTACCATTCTATACATGGAATTTTACATAATTCGTACAGACATTATAAGCACATGCATTTAAACAATTAAACACGCTTAAATCTCAGAGTAGAATATATAAGTTACTGCTACCATTAAACAAGCCATAGCCTTCAACAATAATTCATTTACACAGTGGAAAACATGATACATAAACAACACGGTCATGCACAACATGATTAAAGAATAATTCAAATACTTATCTTTTAACAGCTATAGAAATCACCAACTAAGTGCAGGTCTTCCACGAACCTCCCAACCTTAGACCATGATGTTCATCAGCTCAACAGTGGGTCACCCCCGAGCTAGGACCGAGCTCCACCCCAAGGCAAGGAATCCTAGGCTAGGCTGAGGTTACAGGGAAGATATCACACACAACCACAAGGAAGAATGCTCTCCCAGGAATCTCCCACGCTCACTGCCCACAGACCCTCATTCCCCACATGCTTGTTCCACCCCAGGAGAGTGCACCTTCTCTGTCACCTGGACAGTCCTTCGGCTGCCAGTCTCCCTTACCTTGGGTTACAGGAACAGACCGGACCCTGAAGTCTCCGGGTTCTGTGGAAGCTATAGGGTTCCTTCCAGGAGTTCTCTCCTCCCTCTGCGCACTCTCTCACCTGGAGGAGTCGCTCATAGGCCAACAAGCCTCACGCAGTCCAATACTGCGTGGTCACAACAACCCACGGGGAAAACAAACACAGGCTTCCCCAAACCGGTTCAGCAGTCACAGGATGATCTCATGGTCCTGATTTCGGAACAGGGACTCCACGCACATGCTAGCTCATCTTCCCGAATAACAAAGATCCTTCCACTCAAATTCAGCACAAGCTTCCCGTTCAGGGAATGCGCAGATGGTTTTTCTCAGAGACAGACACAGACTCCACAACTCTAGACAGGGGTGTACCTGGATTCTTCAGGACAAACACAGGCTTTCCTTTCTGTATCAGAATTACACGAGGGTCTCTTACATACTGGATTCCCTTGATCCCCCTCAGGACAGTCAGATCGAATGGATGAGAACCCCCCCTCACGGCTTACTTCATCTATTTTATTTTCATGCACTAGGGTGGACACTTGTCACCCTGGGAACTGCATGCGTTCCATCCGCACGCCTTCCTCCCACCACTTGGGAAATCATGTGTCCTTCTAAAAGGACTTAGGATAAAACCATATGATGCACATATCTTTTTGAAACAATAATAAAATATTATTTCCAGGCTTAAGCCCCTAGGCTCATCTCTCAGCCCCTTTCCCACCTTCCAGCCCCTAGTTCCTTTCCCACTATGTGGGCGCTCAGTCCCCCTTCACTCATTCATCGTGGTCGGTTTGCACCTGGTGGTGTTTATATTTTATTAAATATTCTGCAGACATATAAGTACAACAACAGGCTCCTAGCCTTCAACACTTAGGCTTCCTGGCCTAACAACCACATAAGCCTTCTATCTTATACAAAACTTGGCTCACCAGCCTATAGAACACATTTACAATTCATTACATATATCATGATCTGTAACGGGGCTCGACCTTGGGGACACTACAATGGTAGAATCTGAACTATGTGTGCTCATTGCCAAATCTTTTGAGTATTTTAAATAGTTGTATGCATGAGAGATCCCTCTCTGGTTGGAAGGGTCAGAATCCAACCTAGAGTTGGTTGAAACAATTACCTCTGTCATTTGTTTATTAGCCAAACAAATTTACAGAGTGCTAACAGGGGAAAAGATGGGACGACTTGAGTAGGTTGAAGGATGTTTTGGGGATGGTCGATCATAGATTCACTTTGTGGACCCATTTACAAGCTCCCCTAGAATTAAATAATATCCATGATAGAGTCCACATGGTCGAGGTTGAGGTCGCACAAAAAAAAGGTATCTTGGCCTCTCTACCCCCAAGCGAGCGACTAGTTGCAATGTGAGTTATTGCCTCCAAAATGGAAGAGATTGTTGCAGCCTGGGTTGAGCAACAAATCATATCAGAGATAATTACTATTGCATCCAATAAGGCCTTAATATTTTATACCCAACTGAAAGACGCGTCGGTTGTTGCCAACCCATTGATCGAGAATATGGGAACAACAGATCTGATAGCTCCTCAGGTCACAACATCCAATGCAAATGTGGTTGTTCAACTCACCCAGGAACTTTAGGGAAACCTCAATAAGCCTGATCAATAATTCAAGGAGTTTGTTCAAGAAATCCTAAAGATGGTTCCATCCATCGCATCAGTCACTCCATGAGGAAATTGGATTGAGGACAAGCCAAATAATACTAGTGGGGGCCTGTTGGCACCCAAAGTTTTGGATAAATGTCACGTGTGCACACAAATGTAGTTGTGCACGCCTATTCCAGTTTTGCGCATGCTAAAGTAGATGTGCAAGGGGTGACAAGAGGAACACACCCCAAATCATGTTTTGTTATTGCACACCAGTTCGATTTGTGCCAATGTGTGTTGGTTCGCATTTTGTGAAACATGCTAGAAATAAAGAAGACACTACATGCACGCCAGAATTAAGAAAAAAATATTTGGGAAATATCCTCGAATGGTTACTACAAGAAGAAAAAGAGAACATGGAGAAGAAAGAAGATGAGCTAGCAAGGTAGTTGATATTTCTAGGATTCCAAAAAGGCTACATGGAATGCATGCAGTTGACGAAATCATGCGAGACTGTTAGTTAGAGGAGCGAGTGGGGTAGAAATTAAATTGACAGAGCACCAGAGCCAAGAAGCAGATAAAAGGGAGCAACAACAACAAAAAAATAGTTAGTTAGTTGGTTGTGGGTATTGTTGTCCTTGAGCTCGCTTTGAGCCTATGTTTTGTAATGTCCTTGGTTGTAAGTTCGAGTCTGTCACATTTGTAGAGTCTAAAGGAAAGAACATGGTGATGTGTAATGTAGCACTAGGCAAATGTATAAGAGAGCAAGGTTCTGTTGCTGACAATTTATGAGTAGCTTAATGTATGTTTGTGATGGTTGAATGAAGATAATAAAGCTACAACGATTCTGGTCTTATGATGTGTTAGTCATGTGTCAATTAAATGTGTGTTGTTGTTTCATATAGTTAGTTGTTAATTAGTTTTCAATGGATTCTCTTAATTCCAACCCTAATGGATTTCAATGTAATTAGTCCTTCATCATCATCGACACAAGACCTGATGGTATTTGCGATACTCATGACATCTTGGGTGAGACCTTCTTCAATCTTTGGTTGAGGATTGATATGTCGATGTCTTGGGGTTTTTGTTGGTCAACTCTGGACGAACCCTGGGTCTTCAACACCTAACATTAAGAAATATGTGCACAAGTGTGAACGAGCCAACAACTACACAAGTTAGTTAGTCGTAGTACAACTTAGCAGTTGGGCGGTGTGTGCATGGTTTCTTGATGTAATACCCCAAGGTCGAGCCCCTTCTGAGTTGTAATTATGTGTTATTAGGCTGGTGAGCCAAGTGGTTTTAAGCTGAAAGACTTATGTGTTATTAGGCAGGTGAGCCAGATGCCGAGGCCAATGAGCCTGATTTTTTTATATATAATTATGCAGAACATTATTAATAAAATATTAACACTGTTGCATGTAGACCGATCACGAAGAAGAGTTATGGGGGACTAAGCTCCACTAGGTAGGGTAAGGAAGGGGAGCTAAGTATTGGGCCTAGGGGCTACACTAGGGGGCTTACCTCTAGAGGAATAATATTTTAATATTATTTCCTAAAGACTCTGGTGAACATTATATGTTTTGTTATCCTAAGTTCCTGGAAAGTGGGACATGAGCTAAATTTAGCACATGCATCTCTAGGAAGACAAGTGTCGACCTGGGTGTATCCAGCTAAGGTTGAAGAGTCAGATCGTGGTGGGGGGTTTGTGAGTCATTCTTCCATCATTCGCTTGAGTTCGTTCTGCCATTCTCGCATCCTGCATGGGAACCCATTTTTCTTCTGTGATCGACCTTGGCATAATCACGCATTCTGAAATCTAGAACCGTAAAAGTTGACCTATGTATTTTTCCGTGAAGATAGTTTATTCGCACTTATGGAGCCGATTCTGTACCTGAATCATTTTTGGGTTGCTACCTTTGGTTTTTACTGAACTATATTGACCCGTGACATACCCTCACGCATCTCTGAAACAAAAAACGAGGATGTTTGTCCTGTGTTGTTTCCTCTGAAGTCTGACGCAATTATAGTCACCTAAGCCGTGTTGTGACTTAGCATTAGGGGGTTGTATTGTTGGGTGTCCATAACATTTTTTCCCGGTTGTTGTTGTTGTCATTCATAACCGGATGTAGCTGAGTCGAAGACTGGTTGAAGAGGCAGGTTGTCAGGCCTCTCAGCAGCTCTCCCAGGTGAGAGAGCCTGCTAGGAAGTGAGTTTTCCCAGAAGGGAGCCCCGTAGCAACCGCAATACTCTAAGACTTCTGGTCCATCCTCTTGCTAAAGCCCAAGGTAAGGGAGGTGTACTAGCCGATGGACTTGTATTAGTGAAGGTGTATCCTCCTGGGGTGGAGCAGGTGTGTAGGGAATGAGGGTCTGTGTGTTGTGGGCGTAAGTGGCTCCTGGGATAAAAGATCCTTCCTGTTGCTTTGTGAAACTTCCTTATTGTCCTTACCAAGCCTATAATTCCCTTGCCCGGTGGAGTTTAGTCCCATCTTGGGGGTGACCTACTGATGAGAGTGATGAGCAGCATGGTCTAAGGATGGGAGGTTCGTGGAAGGTCTTCATGCAGTTAGTGGACCACTCCAGCTAAAATATAAGTATCATTGTTGTGCTACATTATGTATTTTATGCATGTTTTGTGATGCTTGTATGTCTTTCATGTATTCTATTGCAAGCATGAAGTGTTGTTAATTCTATTTAAGTCTGTATGATGGCAGTAACTCTATGTTAAATGTGTTAATTTGATTTAATGCATTCTATCATTTAAGCTGTATATTCCGCATGGTAGCATTACCCGGTCTTTGGAGGGTCGGGGATGTTATAATATGGTATCAGAGCATGGTTACAACACTGAGCCTAGATGGGCCATGTTAGTGGAATTTGAAGCAAGAGTTTCAAAAGGAGTTGTTGTCGAAATGGACAAAACTCAAGTTCTGACCCAAGGTTTCAACGCGGAGCCTGGATGGGCTAGGTAAGTGGTCATTGGACTCAAGGTTCAAGTGGAAATTGTGTCTGGAGGAACCAATTTCGAACCTCAGAACATTCTTGAGTACCAAAAGGTTACCTTGGCCATGTTAAGAGCTCAGGAGGAGAAGCGTATCGTAAAACCACGACAATAGTGGTGTTGGACTGCAGAGTAGTGTGAACCGTAGAATCTGTTCGGAAGAAAAGGAAAACCCTTACGACCGTCAGATCTGGAGAAAGTGAAAAAGGGTTAACCTGAAATCCCTTCGGACTTCACGACTTCGGTGAAGTTGATGCAGAATAATAGAAAGGCCGAAGCCCAAAGCTTCAAAGCCCCTAAGTGTATCTACACTGTAGATATGGAGAGAAGAGCTCGACCGTTAGATCCATGTCTAGGTAAGCAAAGGAAAATCACTTCGAAGGATTTCAAGTGTCGAGTGTGACAAACTCCTGAAGTCCTAAAGTAGATCGTAACCGTTTGTTGTGAAGGACACACATCAAGAGATTGTGTACTTTGGGTGGAAGTACTTCGTGAGGTGGAATGTGCTGTGAGTTTGAAACTCCCAAAGCCTGAAGTGCCAAAGTCACTCATACTCATTGATCGTGAAGGAGGACACACGTCGGTGGATTGTGAACTCTGGGCAAAAGCAAGCGTATAGGAGTTGAAACTCCTGAAGCCTGAAGTTCCGAAGTTCCGAAGAGTTGAAGTGGTGAGTCATGAGGAGGTCACTTGGAGGTGACATGGACACCTAGGATGTGTGCCACGTGTCAGTGGGTTTCAAACCCATGGAATATTGAAATGGAATTTGGAACGTGATGCGTGTCACCCATCTGAATGGACCACGTATCAACTGCTAGTATTCCACCATGAGGCATCCTGTATGAGAAGGGTTAGTGGGGCCTGAGGTTACGTAATGTAGTTAAAGGTCAGAGGACCTACAGTGGCGTTGATCATGATACATCAAGATCAACGGCCATAAGGCATTGTGAGGACCCAAGTCACATGGAAGTTAATTATCCAAGGCAGTCCCGCAATCCAAACCGCAGTTTCATCGACGGGTTACATGTCAGCGTCAGAAGAATTGCGAGATGAAAGTCGGGTTAATCCAAGCCACTGTTGCATGCCCCTGCAATTGGAAAATGTTAAGTAATGTAATGTAAGGATGTCACCAAAGGTGATTGGGAATGTTTGGAGATTAATAGTTCAGATGTACTGATGTGAGATCCTCCGAAGCTTTGAAGTCCTAAAATCCCGGAAATCAGACACCTGATGTTCCATAGTAAGTGTCAGCCGTCAAATGCTGGGTAGACGTGGACAGTTGATCCACTCTACTTTGTGAGCTCATTTATTCGGAAATCTGAGAGTCTGTTGTGATGTATTATGAAAAGTTTGGAACCCAAAGTCCCGAGTAAGCACCTTTTGATCTAGCGCTTGGTCACGGCACATGGTCATGTGGGTTGGGGACTGAGAGGAAGGGGCTAGTACCCGAAAATTATTGCAGAGAAGAGAAAATCTCAGAAAGAAAATGAAACCTAAATGTTTTTCTTAAATCAGATTGGCTTATGAATGCTGTGGGATTTGTTAAGGAATGATGTCTTGACAATTTCTGATTGAATGCATGTTGTGTTTGCAGAGTTCAATGAGTGTCAGGACCGCAACGAATTTCCACAGAGTGCATAGAAATGGAGGAGGCACATAACGCTTCCATTTCAGATAATGAATCAAAAGGAATGGATGTCCATTTAGGATTGGAAGAATCGAACTCCAATGGGCATGGAGGAGAGATGGACAAGGAAGAGCATATGATGAAAATCATTGAACGATTGCACAAAGATGCCCAGGATCACTGAGCTGATAACAGAAAGCTCATGAAAGCCATGGATCAACAAGGAAAATTCAACTTGATGTTGATACAGAGTCTGGAAAGAATAGAAAAGAAGTTGGATAAGGAGAGTGACTCAAGCAAAATAGGTAGTCGCAAGAACCCTGAGAGGAAAAGAAGATCAAGAAGCGTTAGCAGGCATCATCATCACTCCCCAAAACATTCCAATAAGGAGGCACACAGTAGTTCAAGCCCATCTCCTACCAAAAAGCATAGGAGATATGGAGTGGATGAACTGAAGGGTGAAATGAACAAGATTAAACCTCCTACTTTTGATGGAGAACACGAGAAAGATGAAGATGTCGAGACTTGGCTACTGGGCATGCGGAAATATTTCCAACTGCAGAACTATTCTTATCATGCAGAGGGAAGAATTTCCATTTACCAACTTAAAGGAAAGGCATCCATATTGTGGGAGCATCTTGTGCAAGTACAAAAAGTCAGAGAGAAGAATGTTACTTGGAGGGAGTTCAAGAGACATTTTGAAAAGAAGTACTTAACTAAGAGATACTACGACAAAAAGATGAAATAGTTCTTTGAACTCAAGCTGGGAAGCATGACCATTGATGAATATGAATGAAGGTTTTTGGAATTGTTGAAGTATGTCCCCTTCATCAAGGATGAGACAGTCAAAATTCAAAGGTATCTGAGTGGAATGCCATCTTCCATCAGTGACAAGATCTAGTATGATGGCCCAAAGACTATGGAAGAAACTTTAAGGAGAGAAAAATGCTTACATGACCAAAAAAAAGAAAAGACTACTTTCCAAAAAGCTTGGGAAGACAAGAAGAAGTTTAAGAGGGAGTAGAGAAAAAAGGGAAACAAACCACCATTTTTTGGGAATATCCCTCAAGGACAACCCGGTTTTAGAGATCCCAGGAAGGTTGAAGTGGGTGGACAAATGCCAAGACAACCACCTATGGAATGTTGGGGCTGTAAAGTAAATCATAGGTACATATATTTCCCCCACAAGAATGACAAAGTGAGAACTGTCCACAATGTTCAACAGGAAGAAACAATGGAGGACATGGGCAGTAGAGTACCAAGGATCTATGTATCCTTGGACAACAAGCAAGCAGAATATCAATCACACATGATTGAAGTGGAAGGTATGATTAACAACCAACCATTTACTATTTTAATTGATTTAGGGGCTAGCCATAGTTATATAGATCTTAGAGTGATGGAAAGTTTGCAATTGTCAAGAGGCAAACACAGAAAATATTGGTCAGTGCAACTGGCTACGGGAACCAAGAGAAATGTTACAGAATTGGTTAAGTCTTATCCTGTGGACATGAATGGACTAAGCATAAAGGATGAATTGAACATTCTTCCTTTAGGTTCTTATGCCTATCTAATTGGGATGGATTGGTTGGACCAACACCATGCCATATTGGACTGTTGTAAAAAGGCATTCACTTGCTTGGATAAGGAAGGGAATAAGAGAACAATCCAAGGAATTCCCAGGGTAGTTACTATTAGACAAATCTCAACAATGCAGTTGAAGAAGTGGTACAGGAAAGGCTGTCAATTATTTGCAACCCACATGGAGGAAGCAGGGATGATTTTAAAGATGGAAATTTATATTAAAATGTAGAAACTTGGGCTAATCTTACTAGTCCTTAATATGCAAAACGTAAAATGTTTGGCAATAGATTTGTAAAATATTCAAATTTATAAGGATTTTATATAGTTTCTATAAAATGTTGGTGATTTTTAAGGTAAAATAATTTTATTCTATGGAATTTGGGCGAATCATTTTTAGAAAAAATGGAAATTGGCGAATCATTTTTTGGGAAAAACCATGGAAAATTAGCCCATTTGTGAAATTTATCCCCGAAAATCATCTATGGGAGGAAGCACCTAAGGATAAGATGTCAAATATCGAAGACCATGAAGTATTAAAATATTTTGAGGATGCATTCCATGAGGTACTAGGACTACCCCCGAAGAGAGATATTGATTTTTCTGTAAACTTGATGCCTGGAGAAACTCCAGTGTCAAAAAATCCTTACAGAATGAGTACACCGGAGCTGAAAGAACTGCAAATGAAACTTGAATAGATTTTGAAGAAGGGGTATATACGAAAAAATGTGTCACCTTGGGGAGCCCCGGTCCTATTCGTGAAGAAGAAGGATGGGACATTGAGATTGTGCATCGATTTCAAATAGTTGAACAAAGTAACTGTAAAGAACAAGTATCCTCTACCAACGATCGATGATCTCTTTGATCAGTTGAAGGATGGAAATATATTTTCAAAAATAGATCTCAGGTCAATATATCACTAGGTAATAATAAAGGATGAATACATCAGCAAGACTACCTTTAGAACAAGGTATGGTCATTATGAATTCACAGTGGTGCCATTGGGTTGTCGAATGCACCTGTTGTTTTCATGTGCCTAATGAATGGTGTATTCAGGGACTATCTAGACAAGTTTGTCATAGTATTCTTGGATGACATCTTGGTGTATTCCAATTCGGAGGAAGAGCATGAACAACATCTGAGGATGGTGCTGCAAGTGCTAAGAGAGCACCAACTGTATGCCAAATTGAGCAAGTGCTCATTTTATCAAAAGAAGATTCATTACTTGGGGCAAATGATTTCAAAGGATGGGATAGATGTAGATCCTGAGAATATAGAAGCCATCAGGGAATGATCAACACCGAATAATGTGATAGAAGTCTGATCCTTTATGGGTCTAGATGGCTATTATAGAAGGTTCATTGCAGTTTTCTCAAGGATAGCTCACCCTATCATTTCCTTGCAAAGGAATGAGAAGAAGTTTCAATGGACAAAAGAATGTGAGAAGAGCTTCCAACGATTGAAGCAACTGTTAACCAGTGCCCCAATCATGAGGATTGCAGATCCAAATGAGGATTTTGTAGTATGTACAGATGCATGCAAAGAAGGACTGGGAGGATTCCTCAGCCATAATGGATTTGTAATATGTTATGAGTCCAGGAAGCTAAAAGAGCATGGAAAGAAATATGCCACTCATGATTTGGAGTTGGCGGACATCGTTCACGTTCTGAAGAAATGGAGGCATTACCTCATGGGAAGGAGGTTTGAACTGAGGACAAACCATAACAGTCTGAAGTATTTGTTTGATCAACCAACTTTAAATGCTAGGCAGAGTAGATGGTTAGAATTCCTTTGTGAGTACGACTTTGATATCAAGCATATCAAAGAAAAGGAGAACAAAGTGGTTGATGCACTCAACAGGAGAGTGCATGGACTACATGTTACAACCATTAGCATGTACCAAACTGATATTAAGGGTAGAATTTTGGAAGATGCAAATGCAGATTTGCAGTACAGGGATTTGGTAGCAAAGCTACAACAAGGAAAGATGCTACAAAAAGTGGAAGATTATAAATTAGAGGCTGATGGAATACTTCTGTACAAGAACATAATTTATGTACCTAATGTCCAGGACTTGAAACTTATGATTTTGAATGAAATGCATAATGTGCCTTATGTTGGGAATCTCGAATATCAGAAAACTGTGGCAGCAGTCAAGAGCCATTACTTTTGGCCATGTATGAAGAAAGAAATTCCAGATTACATTGCTAGATGTATGAAGTGATAGAAGGTTAAATCTAAGAACATGCACCCAATAGGGTTTCTACATCCTTTACCCATTCCTGAGTGGAAGTGGGAGGTAGTGACAATGGATTTCATCATAGGATTGCCCAGAACCGGCAAGCAGTATGATTCAATTATGGCGGTGGTGGGAAAACTTACGAAAGCTGCCCATTTCATTCCATTAAAGACTACTCACAAGGCAACTAACATTGCTGATATTTTTATGAGGGAAATAACATGATTGCACGGTATTCCCAAGACAATTGTGTCTGACAGAGACCCAAAGTTCACTTCAAATTTTTGGAAGGGGTTATTCAAAGGGTTCATAATGAATATGAACTTCAGAACTGCTTATCATCCCGAGTCTGATGAATAGACAGAGAGGGTAACCCAAGTGATAGAAGATATGCTAAGGATTTATGTGATGGAAAAACCATATGAATGGGAAGAATACCTACACTTGGTAGAATTTGTCTACAACAATGGGTATCAAGCATCGTTGAAGATGAGCCCATTTGAAGCAATTTATGGCAGAAAGTGCAATACTCCAGTAAGTTGGGATAATCCAACTGATAGATCAGTGGTTGGGCCAAAGTTGCTCAAGGAAATGGAAGAACAAATGCTGAATATTAAGCAGAATTTGAAAGCTTCCCAAGATAGACAAAAGAGTTATGATGATAAGAACAGGACCCACAGGGAATTTAAAGTGGGTGATCATGTTTTCCTGAAAGTGAAAGCTAACAGAAGTTCCCTGAAGCTAGGAAACTATTCAAAGTTGGAAGCCAGATTTTGTGGACCATTTGAAATCCTAGAAAGGACTGGACCAGTTTCATATATGATTGCATTGCCTACATCCATGATTGTGCATAATGTGTTTCATATTTCATTGCTTAAGAAATACATACTTGATGCTAATCATGTAATCGATTGGAATGTGATTCAGGTGGATCAAGAAGGCATGTTGCAAGTGCATCCGGTGCGTATACTGGACCGGAAAAGAAAGCAGCTCCGGAATTGAGCCATAGGGCTTGTAAAATTCCAGTGGACCTGGTACGGTCCTGAGGATGCAACATGGGAGCATGAAGATAGGTTACAACCCGATTGCAGACCTTGGGTTACAATGATAGGTTGATGTGACATGGTGTGTCATGGAGCTTGGTGCCTTGGTGATGAGGATAATGAAGGTGTGAAAAGATAGTTCGGTTGGGGTCAGGTGACTTGGACGCGTCATTATTTCTGACTTAGTCGTATTTTGGATGGGGATGAAATTACTCTTGAGCCATAGCAAGGATGTTCATTTCCAAATCAGAATTAGTGGTTTGGGGTGAGTTGCAAACTTGTGACAACATGATGACTTGAAAGATGTGTTTGTTTGAGATGCATTGAACGAGCATGATTGTTTTGAGTTTTTTGTAGAATCTGAGTTGTTGCAATGGGTTCTTTGGAGGGAGATGGGGAGACTTGGTAGAATACAAGTGCGACCTATTTCCACCACAGACTTGGGGGAGTTCCAAGTGTTGCAATATTCATTGGAGTCACATAAAAGTTTGGTGTGACTTGGTGTGGGCAATGCAGATAAGGACTTGGAGTGACTTATTTGGGCGAGTTCAGAAGAGGACTTAGGTAGATTTGGTTGTAGACATGGAGATGAGTTGGATTGTTTCCTAGGTCTTTTATGAGGTGTGTTGGAGGGCTCACTACGCCGAAGAAGAAAGTGAGACTTGTGCCTTATTTGAGAGGATGGATGAGGTTCCTTGGAGCACAAACGCCTTAGCCAATTTTATTGATTCATGTGATGACGTGATCGTTGCAACAAAGATTCAGAGGATGAAACGACCTGGGCAGAAGCAAGTTGGTTTTTTCCAAGAGACGAACAAGATCAATGATGACTCATTTTCCTTGGAACTCTTTGGACAATGCATTGAGACATCTATGGAGGTATTTGATGACTTACATAGATCGAAGGATCACATGGAAAGGTTGGAGCACATCATGAATGACGTAGTAGGGCAGTGAAGATTGTTGGATGTGCAAGATTTTCACTCTTGGAGCATTTCATAGATAGGTAATAGAGAGGATGGGACATTGACCAGTGAAGCCAGGCTCACTTGAATTGGGCATACTTGTTAGTGAACCATGGTTCCATGGAGGGAACATTTGTAGCAATGATGAGGCGTTCAATGGATCCTACAATTTGTGAGATGAGTGAAGAAAGCGAATTTGGTTGGTCGCATGGGTAGTAGACGTGAGGTGATTTCCTTGAATTGTCACATAACTTAGATGTGGGATGATTTCCATGCAACAATAGGAGGAAGTGAAAACATATTTCACAACAGAGTAGACAATGAAGTTAGGAAGTCATAGGAAGACTTCGTTTTGAAGTGATATCGCAACGCGTTGGGGAAAGGGAGTTTCATTGGCGAGAGATTGTTTGGATGAGTCAAGCTGCAGATGGAGGAGATTGATTTTGACATGGAGGTGTGCCTTCGTACAAGTAAATAAGGGGGTTGGACATGCCATCCAACTAGTTTAGCACTCAGAAGATTTAGTGTGCAAAGAAATAGTGAAGGGGTCAAACTCTAGATGTATAATGATTCATTTGTGCAATACTTGGATGATGCGAAAGATCTTCTTGATGGAGTTGGATGATGCCAGTAATAGGGGGAGGGAAGCACAACCTTGCCTTGGTGTCTTTAGATTTGAACAGAGTGATAGAGATGTAGACAAAAATTACTATGCTTCATTGTGGGGAAGCACATTCTCATGAGTTGGGTGCGATAGTTGGACTAGCTACCCAATCAATCCAAGGAATGAGGGATATATCAGTGTGTAGAGACATGGAATTGGTAGTTGAAGTATGGGTGCAACAACAATAGTTGTGACTGCAATAGGGAAGTGTTATTGTCACGACAGTGGAGGTATCTTGGGCATTGTAGATAGAGTTAGGTGGATGGAAGTGTGGATGGTTGCACAAGGTTGTGTATGATCACAGGTTTTGTGGAAATTTTGAGTTTACACTTCACAAGGAAACTTTATATTTCCACTATGGCAGAATTTGGGATTTTCAGTCGATGTGAAACTTGGAGTTTCCAGTAGTAGTTGCAATGGAGGCATGAGTTTGGGCAGAGGCTTAGAGACAACATATTTATGTGGATGTTGCCAAGGGAAGCAACAACTTGGAGTGGGTGAGGATGTAAGGCCTCAGGCGCCTAGCTCAAGCGCTCACCTTCACACTATAGATCAGTCAGGAAGGAAGGACGCTCGAACCACACATAAGATGCAATGTCTTTATGTATTAGATGAGCTAGGGTGCCTTTGTCATGCAAATGCACCAAGGGAAATTCAATCGATATGTAACAAAGATGCTATGTGTGCGACATGGAGGCCTTGTGATGCAAAGTAACCTATCAGATAGTTGGGCGAAGAGTTGCAAACAAAGACTTGGGAGCATCATCAAAGAACAAGTCGGCTAAGGCAAGGGAGGGCGCATCTAAACAAGTCAGTTTGACTCAGATAAGCAACATGTAAACCCAAGTGATGGGTCGATTGGACAGATAGGGGGTCTAGTAAAAAATTTGGTGAGTCGGCTAGACGGATGGATGTCGATGCGAGGGTCCGCGAGATGATGCAATGGGGAGTTCGATGAGTCAGCTAAGAGAGCCTCTCGAGCACACCCACATTTGAGGGTCGACCCAAACTTACAAAGGGGCACAACACATGGAAGGGTAACGTCGGATCCAATGGGTGTGATGGTTCATTTGGAAGCCAACGCATATAAAAGATGTGGAGGTGAGTCTCCAACAAAACCATTCGATAGTTACACTTTACAACCGCAGAGACATTGGGGAGTTTGAGGTAGATTTGTGGTAGAGGGGGCGAGCTCCTCCCAAGGGATTAAGTTTCACTTGGTGAGCGAATCGTGCCGCCTTGTGGAGTTTGCAATGAATAAAGCAGGATGAGGCACGTCACCTTGAGATGAGTAGTTGAAGGAAAATCTTGGAGTTTGGGGATGAAGGGTGACATTGCATGAGCAAGAGGCAAGTGACAAGGCAAATGAACAATTTTTTGGAACCGGTGGGTGAGTCAAGCGCATAGGCAAGGGTGCGATGAGCATGGAGGTGAGGTGAATTGTTGAAGTGTTCAATCTGTGGTATGAAGAGGCATACAAGGTTGGGTGTGGAGATGCGACAAAATTCTACGATGAAGTATGTGGGTAGAAGTTGTATCACACAAGTGCATGAGTTACATGTATCGAGGCGCTTGATACTTGTAAACTTCATGGTGTGGCATGGACTATATGCATGATGCACTTTTCTATTGTAAACTATTCTGCGAGTGTTAGGTTGGTTTGGTTGCCTGCCCAATTTACATATATCGCCATATACATGCGTGTACTTGTTACTTGTGGTTTCTCTTGCATATGAATGTTATAATAAGTGTTAAATGATAAAGATTATAAGTCTTAGGCGTAGTCCGAGATAAGTAGACAGAAGTGTCCTTTCCATCAAGTTGAAAAGTTGCGATGCCTCACGCTGTTGAGAATGAGGGATGTCTCTGCCATCCGCCTAAATTCTTCGACAGTGTGATAATATCCTTGTCAAGTAGTTTTTATTAGCATATATCGCTTTCCTTAACTTCTATATATGTAAGCAACGTAGCTCATAGCTATAACAAGGATAACAATGATAGCAGAAGAAGGTACCACGTCAATGTGTCCATTTTTATAGGTCAAGGTGTGAACCTTCCTACCTAATTTGTACATATCAAGATGTTGATGACCAACCCTATTCATCACATTGTAAAGTTTATAAAAGAAAGAGATAATTGGACTAAAAACAAACAAGGTAGAAAATGATAAAAAATGACCAGCATTTGACTTGTCAAAGTATGGGAAGGGTTGGATGGATAGTGGGAGTAGGTAAAAAAGGGATGCTATGAATGGTAGTACTAATCAAACTAGACCAAGATGCTTCACTCGACATTAATGCTCAATGAATAGATGATCTTTCCTAAAAGAGAAGGTCTAAAAGAGAAAGGCTAGGTGTAGATCTCACCTAAACGAGAACATAGTGGAGGCAATAAAATCACCCTTTTTATTAATGTTTAATTAATTCATTAATAAAACATGACTATTTCCTCTCCCACCCACTTTGGACCTAAGTCATAAATTGAATAATGTAGTGGAATAGTGACAATGAAGGGGACGTGTTGAGTTGTGAGTTGTATCATGCATATTCCTGATCATCCTCTGGGAACTGTTTCCTTGAGCTTGTGGTCCAGACAAAAACACCACCATGTGAACAAATGAATGACTAACAATGAGCCTCTTTCCATCTTAGAATGAACATCTAGGATCTTCGAAATGAGGAGAATGAGCCTCTTTCCATCTTAGAATGAACATCTAGGATCTTCGAAATGAGGAGTTTTCCATTTTAGAATGAACATCTAGGATCTTCGAAATGAGGAGTTTTACAAAAGCATAAAAATAGTTGCATTTGATTGATGAGATTTTAAGAAATTAATATCAAATTTTTGAAAATGACAACGAGTCGAGCGAGTCGATCAATGAAGTCCCTACCAACGTGAAAGGAAAGGCAAGGACTAATAAGGTTTTCAAATCAAATACAATTCCTTAAAAATACTTTGCTCCATAAAATTGCATTAAAAAAATACGAGATTTGTTGTTATAATAACTCAATCATCTTACTTTCATCATTGGACATATCTATATAATATCCATTAATTGATCTTTGCACCAATATAAAATGTTGAAGAGTTTAACCACTTAAAGTAATTAAGTAATTGCATTTGCATCTCAAGTCTTTATGTATTTTTTAATAATATAGTTTTCTTCTTTATAGACTTAGATAACCTAAATAGACTTTTTAAACTTTTAATAATTTTGGTTTTTCCTTTCATAAATTGAAATCATTTTTATATACTTTTATAAAGATTTAAAAGATAGTTTTTTATTATAAATTTTCCATTTTTGTTGTTATTGATTTTTATTAAAAAATTTGAAATTGAGATGATTGTATTATATTTTCTTACAAGACTTAAATATAACTCTTTATTATAAATTTACCTTTTTTTTTTTTTTAATTATAGATTTTCTTTAAAAAGTATATATATTTATATAAAAGAACTTAAAAAGTATATAATCATGATAATGATGGTGGTTAACATTCACTAAGACCAAGATTGTTTTACCAGACCTTAAGAAAGATAAGAGATTACTTGGACTTCTTTAGAATGCTATTTCAATGCTTGAAAAACATTAGGAGAAGCGTTCCAAGATCACTATAGTTTTAATGACCTAGAAGGTTATGAAGGTCGATATTGTGACAAATATTTTGAAATTGAGATCTAATTTGGGTATATGCAAGGAACTCTAGTAGCCATCGTTTTTCATTTTCAACCCTCTAGGTGTCACAAAGGTGACAAATTCTTTCAACTATGGTGTTTTGGGAAATGTCCAATGTCTTGTTTCACTATGTAACTCATGAGAATTAGTTCTTATTTTAGCAATATTGATTCTCTTCCTTATGCTAGTAAAAACAAAGATAATTTTGATCTTCAAGATCAGGATTAACCACCTCTTTATAGTATCTTAATTTTTTTTTTATTCTATAATTATTTATCACACTGTAGATTCTACTTAAATTTAGCTTTAATAATATTTTTAATATCACCCGTATTCTACCAAATAACTTCTTCCTTTTCCCCCCAATGATTTAACCAAGACTTGGCATCATTATGCCATCCCCTCTTGAGTCGTTGGTGATTTTGGATGGTGTCTGAAGCAATTTTGGGGAGCCTCATTGTTGATGTGTTTTCTGAACACCCATCAACTAGGTGATTGGGGTGCATATTTGAACCTATGCCTCTTTCAAATGGAGACCATTTTTTTTTTTAATTTGGAAAGTGCCAAATAACCCTCACCTGTTGATCATGAAGACCCAACAGGTTTTAAATCAGCTTTAGTATTGCAGTTCTTCATCATGAAAAGATAACATAGATGCTTTCTTTTTTGAACAAAAGAGAAGAGAAAAAAACGACACTAAAAGAAAGAAATTTCTTATTTCCATCTTCTCACTGAATAGCACTATGTATCAGCTTCATCCAACATTTTACAGAATCTAAAACAGAGGTCATGTACCAAAGATATGCTAATTTCCTCACTCCTCTCTATACTACTGCTCCATACTTAGCCATTTTTCTCATTTTTCTTACTCTCTCCATGCTCCATACTTAGTCATATTCTCCTTACTCCATACTTAGTCATTTTCCTTTCTCTCCTTACTCTGTACTTAGAAATTTTTCCTTCTTTCCACTCTACTCTCCTTCCTCTCTAATCTCCATACTTAGTCATTTTTCACTACTCTCCATATTCTTTTACACTACTCTCAATACTCATATACTCAGTTTATTTTTTAATTTTGAATGCGAATGCGGGACCCATACCCTTCAAACCACATTTCCACAATACTCAATTTGCACTTCCCATTTCCGCATTACCCAAATTACACCCTCACGACTTAGTCATTTTACTGAGTTTTACTCTTAGTTTTTACTGAGTCTTATACTTAAGTTTATTTTTTACTCTTGAATGCGGATATAGAGTCCTTTTTACTAAGTTTTACCAACCCGCATTACCCTACCTCCGCATTTCCATATTTCTAGGTAATTCTATTTTACAATTTTATTATTTCATGAAATTATTCATTATATTCCTAAGTTTTATCCCTTTCCCCGCCGTTGGAAAATTGGGACATGTGGCAGTGACGTGGACCTACCATATTGGGACACGTGACAGTGACATGGACCTACCCTCAGGTGACACTTGGATGATATTTATTGGACACACAGATGACTAGGGAAGTGATTTGGAATGATGACTAGGCGATGACATGGCAACCAAAAGTTACACTATGCACAAGCTATGAAGGGTTCCATAGTTCTCTCTATTTCACACACAAATAATAAGGAGATGCATTTTGCTTATAAAAAAGATATGAGAAATATTCCCCAATGCATATGGGATAAATGTGGTGGACTAACAAATCAAGGGCTCAAAATTCACATGGATAATCAACAATGGTTGTGTCTTTATCTTTCAGAGACCATAAATTTTTATGTCGATGTACAAATTGAGAAAATAGAACTCGTTGGAAATATAGAGAAGGGAAGAACACTTTGGAATTGGTTTCCATGGCTGAAATCATGACTATCATTCCCTAAAAATTGAATTACAACCGATACTATTTTCTATCTTGGCAGCTGATTATTTTTGGAAAATTGTTTCTTAAGAAAAATTTCAAAGCTTCTAAAGTGGGTCCCAATTGATGACATGAATACCTAAGTTAATATCTACAAAGGGGAAAATAAAAACCTAACTCTAACCCTAAATAATATTCAATAAGATTATAAAGGAAGAGGTGAAAGGCATTCAAAAGGTTGGTTGGTAGTTGACAATTAAGAGTTTTTGCAGCGGTGGAGAGTTCACAAGAAGCAAGTTTTTCCTTTCCAAGATTTTGTGAATTATCCTTCTTAACTTTCTTCCTCATATTTATTTCTTATTGATTACTTCCATCAGGTTTTTTAATGTATGTTTGGAAACAAGAATATCTAATTCTGATCCACTCTTTTTCTAGATTCTTCCATTCATTTCTCATGATATTTCAGGTCCAGAGGAGCACAATTCTTGCTTGTAAAAATGAAAATGCATTTAATTCAACTTATCTAATTGTCATTGTAGATATTGTTGAGGTTGTTTCATCGCTCTTGTTTCAGACATTTATAAACTTATTACATTTGAGATATTATTATTAATGTCTCCCACAAAGAACTATTTGGGGCATTACATTAGTGATTTCTCAGACTTTGAGTCTAAAGTGAGAGATTTGAAATGTGTGTCTATCAAAATCGTTTTTGAGTTTAAATGAGATGGTCATTTAAAATTATTTGATGACCTGACCATTATACTTTTCTTTCATATTTCAAAGTCATAGTTGATTCTGGGTTCACATTATTTTTAAAGAAAGATAGAATATATGTTGAAAGAAGACTCCAAACCCTGTAGATACAAATCTTCACAGACATATTTATTTCTTCTTCATGAATGAGATGATGTGCTTGAAAACTACATATGTATATAAGAGTTTGTACATTTTTATGCAAGAGCTTGTATATATATA
>ML783773.1:311224-360390 GCA_009831015.1 Picea engelmannii
AGAGGAATACCACCTCTATGAAAGCGTGTGAGGATTTTTCCGCATGATGTTATCTTAAAGACATGAAAAAATTCTTTTAGATCAACATTTTTGGCGACCATATCGTGTAGAAACAAAAAGATGAAATTGGAGTTCAAGAAATCTAATACTTTTTAGGATTAGATATTATTGGAAAACTATAAGTTGTCTGATCAAGTCTTGGAAAAATATCTAGCAAATTCTTTTAAGATGAATTAGGTTCTTGTAAACCTTGTTCATGGAGCATCAAATAGTCGTGAAGACATGTTATTGAATTTTTAGGCACAAGTTAGTTATGCCAAATTGTACAGAACCAAAGAACCATCCAAGTTTTGAGAGGATGAGCTCCCTGGCGACTCCATCATTAAAACTCCAAATTTTGAAGAAAGATGCACTAGCAACTTCACCAAAAAGATTCCAGAATTTCAAGAAGATCTATATGGTGACTCCTCCAAGGATTTTGTTTCATGTTGTGATGATATTTTTCCTTCCCCACCAAGCCCAACAAAAGTTATTCAAGTTACAAAAAAGGGAGAAGGTACCCAAAGAAAGAAATAGTTGCAGAGATGTCCACTCAAATTGCAAGGAGAAGTTCATCCCTTGCCAAATATTTCCATGGAAAAGTTTCCCATGTTCTCAAGAAATACATCATAATATACAAAGAAGAATTTGGTTAAGTTTGATAGTCCTTCTGATATTTATATTGTGGTTGAAGATGATGTTGCATGCCGAATATTTATCTTAAATCTAAAAGGAAATGATAGTGAATGGTTTTATTCATTGTTTCCCAAAACTATCTCTAGTTGGGATGTATTAGAAAATTTCTTTGTAAAAAAATATTTCCCAAGGAAAGATCCATAGTCTGTTTTATTGAAGTTGGTTGAAATCCAAATGAATGAGGAAGATACAATCAAATATTTCACTTTCATATTTATGAAATCCCTTCATGAGATTCCTAAAGAAATGTTTCCAAATGATGTCATCATTTTTAGTTGTTATGAAAATTCATTGCCCTTTAATCTGATATTTTTATTGAAGTAAGAAGGATAGTGCAATTGGAAAGAGTTAATACAGGGAACTCAAATCATTGAAATAAATATTCATGAAACCGATGTTAATCTCCTAAACTTCCCAATATTGTTCCAAGACAATGGAGGAAAGGATTTAGAAGAAAAATATAAAGAAAGATGTGAATTTGTTTTACATTTGATTTTGTTCTTGAAACTGAAAGTGAGAACCCTAATGTTTCAATTCAAGAAGAATATTATCTTCCACATGATCCATTGGGGGGGGGGGGAATTGACCTCTCATACACCCATATTCTCTATGGAGCTCATGAGAGTTTGTTCTTATTTTAGAAATGCTTATTTTTTTTTTACACTTGTTCAAACAAAGATATATTTTTGATCTTCTAGATTAGGGTTGATTACCTCCTTATAATACCTTAATTTTATTTTTTCTCTAACTCTTTATCACACCATAATTTATCCTTAAATTTTGATTTAATAATGTTTTTAATAGTATTCCTATTCCGCAAAATGGTCTCTTCCATGATTCCCTAGTGACTTAGCAATGATTGGGCATCTTTATGCCATCCCCATTTGAGTCAAAGGTGGTTATGGCTAGAGTTTGAAACAATTTTAGGAAGCCTCTTGTATTCCATGTTGTTTAACTTGTTCTTATACATTAGGTATCTAGTTATAGTCATGCTCTCAATGGGGGAAAGGCTTGCCTCTAAGAGGAGTATGGGATAGGGTGTATTTCCTTTAATTTTGAGATTAAAGGTTATAAAATTATTTTGGATTTTCTCTATGTTTCTCCATGATTCTCGAGAGATATTTCATCCCCAAAATTCGCATCCATATAGAATAAAAAGAGTAACAAGAGTCTCAAAGAGGAGTTTTTTCTTATCCCATATCCAAAGATCGACTTATTTACAATTTTTTCAAGCCCATAATAAGCTTTCCATTCTCCATTTATCCTTTTCTCAATGCTATAATTCTAGTTGAGCTTGTGGTGAATATTGATTCCAAGATATTTATATGAAGCCACTTCCTCCAAGTTGTTGTTTCCATATACAAACATATCATAAGTGATCTTATTGGATTTAATGATCATGACTTTTGTTTTGTCAGTATTAACAGTCATACCCATATTGGAGAAAAAATACTTGAGGATTCTTAGTTTATTTTCAATATCGCGGTGAATCCTCACCATAAGAATGATATCATCAGTGTAAATAAGAACATTGATGACTATAGCAGTGAGAGTTGGGCCAACACAACCTGTTTCTTCCAAACAATCTTCTAACTTGTCAATGAATATGCCAAAAAGGGTAGTGGACAAGGGACAACCTTTATTGACTCCAATATTGCAATTAATTTATTTCAACCATCCCTTAGTGTTCTTAAACTTGGAAATAACGTTCTCATACAAACTTATTACAACAACCCTCAACTTTAAAGGCAATTTATCTCTTCCAACCTATCACAAAGTTTTTTCCTTGGTATTGTGTCAAAAGATTTTATAAAGCCAACAAAACATCACAAAAGATTGGTTTAGTATTGTGGAACCCCTCCACAATGATACTAGGGGTAACAAGATGGTCCACAATTGAGTGATATCTCCTAAATCCAACCCTGACTTTAGCTCTTTTACCGTGACTTTCTAGCCATAGGCTAATCTTCTTTTCCAAAATAATTCCATATATCTTGGCTAAAATCAGGCTAATCATAATGGTCCGATAATTAGAGGGAACGTTTCTATCCCCATTTTTAAAAATAGGTACAATGAGGCTTTGTGTCGAGGGTTTAGGGAACTCATGCTTGACCACTAAATTGAAGATCTTATGTATGTGAGGAATGAGGATAGGCCCTCCAATTTTAAAATTTTTGGCTTGGTAGCCTTCAATATCCTTAGTTTTCCAATGTGCAAACCGCTTAACCCATAAATCTATGTCATCCAAAGAAAAAACTTCATCCTCAGTTGGAAAAATATGAATGGTTTCCATGGAATTTGGGAACTCATAAATAATTTTAAGGTAGGAATTCTAGACCCTCAGGGGAATCATATTATTTTCTTTAGTATTGCAAATTAGAATTTTCCTCCATAACTTCTTAGGATAAACCTTAGATAGGTGTAAAATCTATTCTTGCCTTTTATTTATATATTACCTTTTTTTCCTTTAGAATACGGATTTGTATGTATTGATCTTATTGAATTTTAAGGACTTATTAGAAGCATCCCTAATGTCTTTCCTAACAATTTTACATTCTTTATCATACCAAGGGTTGGTTGTTCTATTATTCTTTTTATGGGACACCTCAAAAGAGACACTGTTAATAGAAGTGGAAATGGTAGTTGTAAAATTATGATAGAGGTCTTCAACGTTGTCCTTATAATTTAGGAGACATAATTCACTATTTAATTCCTTTAAGAAAAGATCAAGTTTACTTTTTTCAAAAAGAAGTTGCCTTTGATTATTATAATTTTTTTCAATGGCGTTCATGCATGGAAAAGTTTAGAGTTAGGGTTAAAGGTCTATAATAGGATTCAGGTTCATAGTCATTTACAATGTCAAAAGTTACTATTTGGTTGGAAATGTGGATATCAATTATCACATAATCCATGACACTACTACCTAGTGCATGAATACAAGTCATTTGGTTGGAGTTTGGCCACTTCTTACTGCATTTCAAATTATAAGGTCATTAGAATTGTAGAGCTTGACTAGCTTAGTACCAAACAAATTCTTAGTTAGGTATTCAAAGCTTCTTTTGTAGCTATTAGCTAAAACAAGGTCCTCATCTAGCCATAAAGGATTATGGTTGGAATCATTGCTTAAAACAATATCTTGGTTAGTTGCAGCTCTATCATTAAAGTCTCGTAGCAGGAGGATATTACCTTCATTTCTCAAAATGTAAATATTTGTTCTAAAGTATTATAGGGACAATTTATCTCTAGATTGTTTTTCTTATAAAAAGTAGAATTAATAGGTGCAAAATAACAAATTGCTATATACATATTCTTAGCATTAATGTCTGAAATTTCTATCCAAATGCACTACTTAAGAGGGTCGATCTTACGAAGTTGAATGCGAGGAGAAATGTTCTTTTAATATAACAAGTTATGACTCCAATCCCTCCACAGTACGATTTTTAGTTCCATGTCAGCCACAAGGAAAATACTTCTATGTTAGGGATATTAGGTTCTTCATGCTCCCATGTTTCAACTAGACAAATAATATCAATATCACCCGGGATCCAACTTAACATAGGACCTTTGTGCCATGGAAAGCCACGACAGGTCCAAAAAAGGATCACGAGTGTCCCAAATTCCTATTTATTATTATCCTTTTGGTCTCTATCCCTAACAATAGCTTTTTGATTTCTAATTATTTCCCATTTTCCTTCTTTCCTGGCTTCTTTTACCTTTTGAACTTCCTTCCTTAATTCAGCTTGGTCTTCAGGAACGAGATCTTCATTTATAAATATTCTAGACCTTTTAAAGCTCAAAGATTTATTGAGAATGCTATACTTATGGTCATTACAACTTTACTTTGACACGAATCAACCTATCTTTATGTTCAATTATTTTATAAAAAGGTTGATAGTTAATTTTATATTTATTATGTAAATATATAAATTAGACAAATATGTGTTCAATTTAGTTAGAGGATTTAAATGAATTATTAATATTTAATATTAAAAATTTGTTTATAATTATTTTAAATATTTAAAACACTTTCTTACACTAGATAATAAAAAAATATGTTTTTTAAACTTTTACTTGCTATGATTTTATTAACTTAAATGATCTAAAACACTTTCTTTAAATTTTTTATGAAAACTTATGTTTTTTGGGCTCTCACTTAATATGGATTTATTAAATTAAATTTAAGTCACGGTGGATTTGAGGCAAACAAATCACTTAAATGAAAAAATCAAATTGCATAAAATTCTACCAAAATACATTTTGTCTTCCAACTTTAGATTCAATTCCACTAAACATGGCTACCTGCGACTAGTTTAGTGAGCCACTACAATTAAGTGGAAATTTTTTCCTTAAATATGGATGGATTTTGTGCCTCTTTAAATTCTCTTTATGGATCATATGATGTGATATACTTTTCAATCACTTCATAATTAACTTAGTGAGCGATTGAAGAGTTGTGCATTCAATTATAAATCTGAGGTCGTATCTTACTTACGAACTGTTGTGCATCGTATATGCAAGTGTAGTGTTGTAATAGCTAAGGAGTTGTAGTACTTTGAATGTCACAAGTTGAAATTTAAAGATACTTAACTAAGTCACCAAACTATCCTACTTCTCAATCGCAGGAAATTAAATATCATGTTTGCAGGAAAAGGAAATCACACTTACGAAAGGTAAATCTCTCTTGCATAAAGAAAATTACATGTTATAGAAAGTAAATCGCACTTGCGGAAATTAAATCACACCTTGTAGAAAGTAAATCACACTTGCAGAAAGAAAATCATGCTGACAAAAAGTAAATCACACTTGCATAAAAGAAATTATACTTGTGGAAAGTAAAGTTATGCTAACATCTAATGGTGACTTGCTCAAGTAAAATGATGATCTTGTCTTGCTGTAAAACTTACACGTTCATACTTCCAATGTTAATTTACAAAACCAATAATATCAATCCCAAGTTGTTGAGGAATAAAAATGTCATAAATATAAGAGAAAACATAATATAGTAAAGTTGCAAGAGGAGTCGCAACAACGGAGCTGGAGCACAAAAGTTACAATGATGTGAGTTGCAACAACAAAACTACAACAAAAAAGCTACAACAATGTGAATTGCAACGACGAAAGTTGCAACAACACTTGTGATTGAAAACTTACAAAAATAAAATCAACATCGAGTTGCAGCTTAATATTACAGGACTTACGATATAAGGGATATAAAAATTAATTATTGGGTTGTTCTATTCTTTGGAGTGAAATTCTAGTTGAGGTGAATCGACTTAGAGTCAAAGTCAAGGTAGATATACAACATCGACAGCAAGTCGAAGTCAAGTGGATCGACAACAGGTCAAAGTCATGCTAGATCGACAATAAGTCGAAGGTCGAGGGAGTCGACCGGATAAAGTCAAATTCAAAGATATCAACGATAAGTCAACCGATAAGAGGTCAAAGTGCGAGCATGAGATGACCAACTAGAGACCAAATGGAGGCCGATTGGTAAACCCGACTTGGAGTCGATTGTAACAAAATCCCGAGATTTGCGGGATTTGTAGCCAATGATATGCATGGATCTGTAACTATTTTTGGGTGCCAATGTTTAGGTTTTTTCTTGTTGTAACACCTATAAAGAGGCATGTTGTAAGGCTGTAAAGGTTGTTTTTGTTAGTGTAACATCCCTCTCTTGTGTGCACTTCTGATGTGACTTATTCTTTAAGGAAACTTGCGTGCAAGTGATCCGGTTCATTATATGAGTGATTTCTTCGCTTATGGATTCTGATGATGAGATTGTGATTTGTGATGTTATGTTATGTTATTATGTATAGACAGGTGATACTGACTGGTTCCTCCTAAGTGTGTAGGACTATTGATAGGTTGAGGATTTCAATGGCATCGATGGACCTCCTTGGACTCTAGATCGAGTCAAGGACTGGTCTGTTTATGGTTTGTGTATTTCTGTTATGGCATATGTGGCATATGACTGATATAATATGATGTTGTTTATGGATCGCTAACATGTTTTTTGATGGATGAAGGCTGATGGTAGCTTGCTAATCAGATTCACATTTGGAGTAGATGGGTCATGCACGACAACCAGAGACATTGAGGGAGAGGTGTGGAAGCAGCCCTGCCACAACCTACTAGCACTCTCGTCGTGGCTCGAATTGTAGGTTAACGATTACCTAGTTCGAGGAGACCCATGATGCCCTGAGGGAAGACTGTGATAGTCGTTCACGATGATTCTAAGGGGTGTGAAATAAGGAAAGGTCCTTATTCATTAGAGGCCCTTAGTCCCCCACAATATCACATGATGGAGTATTGACTCCAAGGGTTTGAAGTCTACCAAATTCAGTCAAGAGGCGAGTGACACCCTTGGAGCATGTAGTACGTCTTGAAGGGAACACCACACAAATAAACATGAATGCAATTGAGTGGTACCCTTGGAGCACGTAGTGTGTCTTGAAGGGCATGTCACAGTTTTAATTCGGGTAAGTTAATAAACCTAGTACCTAGAACACTATGCCTCATTAGGACCTGGTCGGCCTTAAAACAAATGATGGTATGAGTAAAGTTTAATAAATAATTGTTCCCTTAAAAGCTGTCACCCAACCTAGTGAAATTAAAACCTAGGTCTAAGTAGAACTTGTGAACAAAAAAAAACTAAATAGACTTGTAACAAGAAGGGGGTAAAGAAAATTGAAGCATTATTTATTAAAGTAAAAATTATAATGGAGGATTAAATTATTAAAAGGGTAAATGGTTATTTTTTTCTAAACTTGCTCATTCTAAACTTAGTTAAAAAGAAAAAGGGAAAACTTAAAGAAAAAGGGGAATGCCTAAGTTAGTAGGGAATCTAGCCTTTGGAACTTTCTATTTGTGAAGTCAACTAGGCTTTAAGAAAGGAGTAAGTCATTTAAGAAATGTAAGGGAATAAAGGGACATCGAGGAGCGTTTTTAGGAACGTTATTAGGAGGGTGAGGGAGATAGGAAAATTTAATTAATTAATAAATTGATTTTCTAGTGCAACTAGGGGATCAGGCGACATGTGTACAAGGGAGGTTTTTCCTAATTAAATAAATGAAAAAGGAATCTAATGAGGGGTTGGGAAACTAATCACTTGAAAACTATATAAAAAGGATGGTGGAGGAGGAGTATGGGTTACGTCTAGTAGGCGTAAGGTTATGCTGCCAATATTTTTCTTGACTGGATTTTTCTTGTGGGAATTGCAATGCCCAACTCGATAGGGAGTGGTAGCTCGACCTTGCGAGCCGAGTTGGGCGCTAGATATTTCTCTAGCTTTGTGCACATGGCCTCTTTGCGGGCTCAGGGGGAAGAAGAGTACCCCTAGCGTTGGTTGGGAGGTACCAGTGAGGTCTCAGTGATTTGCAAGTAGGATAGAGGAGGATCACCAGCAGTGAATGAATGTCAATAGGTCCATCGACCGGTTAAGGTACACACTTTAAAAATTTGCAGTTGTAATTTGTTAGAAGTTTTTGTATATGGATTTATAGGTTGCTGGAAATTGTTATGGACTATGATATAGTTCGTCAAGTTCACGTGATGTGGGTAGTTTAGAACAAGTTGTTGGTTTTCCTTTCTTGATTTTATTTTCTCCACCGTTGTCTCCCTTCTATAACCTCACTTAAATTTTCAATGATGGGTTCTGTTCTTTTTATTTTGATATTCTATGTTGAGGAAGGGGCATGGATTGCACCCTTCATCCTTGATGATTTTTAGTTTCGTTTATTCCACTCCCATTGGATTCCGCCCAGCATTTAAATCCTGCCTCTCCACTTCAATCCTTTCCCTGCAAAACAAAATACAATGTACAGGTGCACTTCATCTTCAACTTTTACCCACAATTTGTGGAACACACAAGTTTAACTCAATAAGAAACTCACCCAACTATCTTTATTTGAGACCCTTCCCTTCAAATTTATCCACAATTTTCTTCTTTTGGTCAGCGTTCCACTTAAATCAACTCAACTAGCATTCCCTCCTTCACACGACTTTGTTTATGTGTCCCTTGGTGGTTAAATCGAATTTTTTTGGGGGGTCTGCATTCTGGGTGGAGGAACCCATTAATATAAGGACTCCCACCTCTGCGTTTCATTGGATATCCACCAACATTTTTCTTACCCCATCTATGAGTAATATCACCACGAACTTTTATTTTTCTGCAGCCATTTCCACCCCTTTTTTTCACAGCAGATACGTAGATCACTCAACAATATCTTATGGTGATCATTGCATTTCTTGGTTCCTTTTAAACCTTTCTCTTCTTGCTGCATGCATATCACCCATATTTTGGTCCTTGTGAACATACCTCTCTTTAACCCTACAATTTCATTGAATTCCAACGAAAAGTTTTGGTATTTAAAACTCTGCAAACTCATTTCTTTTGCCAGTGAAATTTTTGGTCCTTTAACTCAACGCTCCCTTACATTGCATCCTTCCCTCGTATTCCTTCTCTGGAATCCTTGTTATACCTTGGCGTGAGATTCACCCAGGTGGTGAATCTCCTCACGTTCTTCACTGGAACCTTGTGTTCCAAGGTATGCAAACTGTCGAGGTAGTGAATCCCCGCATTCTTCTCTTGAGCCTGGTGTAACCTTGTTGCAATTTTCCCAGTTGGTGATATTCATTTCTTTTAGTCTTACCACCCCTCTGTTTTAAACATACACACTCTTCCCCATGAATGCACCCTCCTAGTTACTCTTCTCCCTTGACAGAGAGGTGGGTTTCATGTGCGCCCTCTCACTACACTCCCTGATGAATTTGAGCCATCCTTGTGCCCTTCCCATCGCTCAGTCTGGAAAAATTCGGGCATGCAAAGGGTGCCTTATTTTCTTGTTGGTGTGAGATCGGTTCCTAGAGACCGCCTTGGCATGTGCGTTTTCCTTCTAGAACCCTAAGCATCGACCTTGTTCCTTCAAAAATGTTCTGCTTGAATGGCACTAACACCCTGCCCATATCATGTGCACGTTGACGTTTTGCTAAGGATGATACAACCCACCATTGCCAGACACCTGATGTAATCCTTGTGTGTTGGATAGTAATTATATATTGCATTAAAACGACATTCAACAAAAATAGATAATTTATATTCTCAATTAATTATTTGTGAGTTTAAATCATCACTAATTACTGGAATACTTGAAGAGGCGTTAGGATGTGAGCATCAATTATCACACAATAAGAACAAAAATTCTCTAGTTTACCCTTCTTTCCTCCTTAAGCGTATTTACTTATAGACACTCCCATTGTTGACATTATGGAAGGGTTAAACGATACTTGTTTCATATATTTAATCTTGTATGGATGTGCAAGCAACGAAACGTTTGTCATTCTACTATGAAGGCTTGATTTCTAGTTCCTTATCTCTAAAAATCTAAGTTAGTGTCTGAATTTTATATACTTCTTAATCATGGAAATTATTGTTATAGTTTTGTGATCGGTTATGCAAGGGATTCATAATTCTTACTTATGGCCTATATAGAGTAATTTCCTTATGGCTTGAAGAAAGGAGATGTGTAATTTTGGTATCATTTTCTCTTTGTTTTGATAGGTTAAGACCTTCCTCTTAAATTTTATGTTGGTATAGTTGAGTTGAGTAGAGGCTCTAGACACCAAACTTGAACCACTATTGAGCACTTGACTCATCAACCTGACCTAAACTTTAGTTTTACTAACTTGTAATAGATCCTTCGCTGGTGTGCGGAGTTTACTTCGCACTCGTGGGTTGTTAATTGACCTTGTGTTTCCTTTTGTTCGCCTGCATTGAAGTAATGTTGATGTATATGTGCGTGTTTATACTTCCTTACGCAACAAATGAAAACAATCATTTACCTTGTGCCTTTTCTTATGTTGTCATATGATGGTTCAACAACCTTTACTTGCGTGATTAAATGAGTTAATGCAAGAGGAATTAACAACTTTTATTGCTCCATTAACTTATCAATGACAGCTATAGATTTATACTTCTTGCGCTTATGGATTTTATATTATTTATGATGGCTTAGATCTTAGACTTATTGTGAATAGGGTTTTTGTGTCATAAATTATAAATATAGATGTTAGTCTTCTAGCATGTAAATAAAATTATTGATGGGTGGTGGCTTTTGTGATTGGGCCTTGCACCTTGAGTATAACGGATAGATGCTTTCACCTTGGATTTAAATTGATATTTTTGTGTCGCGTGAATGACTACTTGGTGCCTCAATTTAATTATGTTCGAGATTGCTGGATTGATTTAGTATTTAATTTCTCCCGCGCCATGAAATTTTAGGTTACATGTGTTGGTTTATTAGAATGCTATTGTGCCTTGATGATCGACGATGATGTTGATTTAGTGTATTCATCTTGGACTTGATTGTATGGGTGGGATGTAGACACCTCCTTTTTTTCTCAGAACAGTTGCTATCCTTGAGACATTAAATGGTTAAAATCAATTGGAACCTGGGCTTTAGCGTTGCCTATGTGTCTTGGAGGTCCTAACCTTGCCGGGTAAGTTGGGCGGGTAGTATATTGTGTGATTCTTGCGATTATATTATGTTTCTTGGTGTTATCGGATGATGGTCCTTATGAGAGGCGTTGAACGTTTAATATTGTACTATTATGAGTAATTATCAATTATAGAATGCATTGTTGTTGGGTTTTTAATAATTAATGTGTTAATGCATCGATGTGCGGTTCATGGTTCATGATGAAGATGATGTGTTGGCATTGTGTCGTAAATGATTACCAGTTCATTAATTTGTTTCATTAATTTATGTGAAGAATGTGTTGCTGATGTTTCATGTAAGTGTGAGGTGTTTTTTTTAACACAATGAAAAAAAAAAGGAAAAATTGCTTTTTATCAAACAGTTGTTGTCGTAAAGGCAGGGTCGTTACAGTTAGGTAATCATAACATGAACTTGTCCAGGTTAATGCATGTGTAAGTGTAGGTTGTTGGTCATGCATATGTAATCATAATTGGCTACATGGTTGTTATTTCCTATGCAAGAGGGTATGATGTTGATTGTGTCTTAGGGTATGTTGTTGAATGTCTCAGGTGAAGATTTAGCCAAGAAACTGTGGGACAATCTAGGAAGCTTGTACCGATCAAAATATCTGGTAAATAAGTTGTTTCTTAAGAAGAAATTGTATCTTCTGAGGATGAGTGATGGTAGTTCGGTGATTGAGCATTTAAATGCATTTAACACCGTGCTAATATAGTTATCATTTGTGGATATAAATATCACCGATGAGGAGAAGTTTATCAACATATTATGTTATTTTCCATACTCCCGGGCTATCTTAGTCGTGGATATTGGGAGTAATACAACCACACTGATGCTAGAGGACTGGTTTCTTATTTTCTATCAGAAGAAATGAAAAGAAAGAACATGGAAGGATCGACCAAAGATGCTCTGGTAGTAAGAGTTCGACCGATAGACATAGATAAAGGAAAATTCTTCGGTAGAAAGTTTAATTCGAAGGGTAGATCTAAATCCCCAGTTCAGTCAGCACGAATTTGTTGGAAATGTTGTAAAGTTGGGAATTATAAAAAGGACTGTAAGTCGAAGGAAAAATAAGTCATTGCCAGATCCGATTAGAAGCAGTCGACTGAGAGAAAGACGACCTTAGACAAGGGAGTTGATGTGTACATAGCATTGACCAGTACATAATCGGATCAAGATGTTTGGTTGATCGGCTCATGATAATCCTATCATATGACACCACATCAAGAATGGCTCTTTGAATATGAATGATATGATGGGGGTGATGTGTTCTTGGGGGACGACTCGACAACTAGAATTGTCAGACGAGGAATATTTCTACTAACACTGCATGATGGGAGGAAAAGTACCCTTCTATGTGTGCTACACATTCTGGGTTTGGAAAGAAACCTGATATCTATCAGCAAGATGAGTGATGAAAGTGTCAATACTCTGTTTCAAAAGGATTTGTGCTAGATGGTTAGAGGAGCGATGGTCTTAATGAGAGGAGTTCGAATTGATACCTTGTATAATATATTAGGGAATGTCGACTTGACTGGATGAAACAACATCGTTTCTCCTGAAATAAGCTTGACTGTGACTCGGCTCGACTCGATGTCGACTCAACTCGAGCTAAGTCAATTCAAACTGACTCGATTAGACATGATGAAGTCGACCCAACCAAGATATGGAACAAGAGGATGGGACACATTGGATAAAAAGGACTTCGAGCTATGCAAAGTAAAGGTATGGTAGAATATTTTTGTGAATGTGGTTTAGAAGTCAACTTTTGTGAACATTGCATATATGGGAAACAAAGTCGGGTGATGTTCCCATAGTGATGTGTTTGGCCTGGTTATAGTGACTTCACTTGGTGGATCCTTGTATTATGTCTCCTTCATAGATTATTTTTCCAGGAATACATGGATATATTTCCCGAGGAATAAATTAGAGCTTTTCGAGAGATTTAAAGAGTTTAAATCTCTTGTGGAAAACCAGATAAAGAAGAGGATTAAAGTGTTGAGGAATGACAATGGTGGAATAGCACACCAAAATACCACACCATATACCCCACAACAAAATGGAGTTTTTGAGAGAATGAACATAATGTTGATGGATAAGGAAATGAGAATTCTTAGTGGTGTTGGGCTCGCATAAGAATTTTGGGCAGAAGCAATTGAGACTGCAAGATATTTGGTGAATATGTCTCCTTCATCGATGCTAGTTGAAACGACTCCAAATGAGGTATGGTTGGGTAAGAAGCCTTTGGTGACACATCTCAAAGTATTTGGTTGTGATTCATTTGTGCATGTTCCCAAGGAAAAGAGGAGAAAGCTAGATAAGAAGGAAGTCAAATGTATTTTCATCGGATACAAAGAAGGGATGAAAGGATATAAGCTCTTGGATCCTGCATCAAGGAGAATAATGTAAAGTTGATATGTGGTCTTCAAAAAAGTCGGAGGTAAGTCTTAGCGTGAGGAAGTTTTTCAGACCGAGAATAATCTTGATATGGTGTGGTTTGAACTGAGGAACGAAGAAGATGATTCAAATGAGTCGATTGAATCTGAGGAATAGGTGGAAAAATTCACTCCAGTGATAAGGAGGTCAGAAAGAGAAAAAAACCAGTCGAAAGGTATAGTCCGTCTGACTTACGTTCTGCATTTGTGTTAATTGCCATCGACGATGAGCCCAAGTCATTCGGTGAGGAAGTTGAATCGATAAAGGGTAAACTCTGAAAGGATTCCATGGTCGAAGAGATGGAATCCTTGTACACGAATGAGACATGGGATTTAGTCAAGTTACCTAGTGGAAGAAAATCTGTCGATACCAAGTGAGTGTTCAAGAAGAAGATGAATTCCACATGACAATTCGAGAAGTTCAAAGCTTGACTGGTAGCGAAAGGATATTCCCAAGTCAAGGGAGTCGAATTAGGTGAGATTTTTTGGCTTGTTTCAAAACCAACTTCCATTATAGTACTAATGTCTCTGGATGCAACATTCTATTTGGTGATAGAACAAATCGATGTGAAGATAAAATTCCTACATGCGGACCTAGAAGAACAAATCTACATGAAAAACCATGAAGGATTTGTAGTAAAGGGAAATAAAGTGTTGGTGTGCAAAATCAAAATATCCCTTTATGGTCTAAATAAATCACCAAGGATGTGGTACCAACAGTTTGAAACATACGTCCTTATTTTGGGATTTGTGAAAATAAAATTTGATCATTGCATATATTCCATGGAAGAAGGTCGGATTTTCATATATGTAGCTTTCTATGTCGATGACATGTTGCTAATTGGAAACATCATGGATGCAATAAAGGAGGTGAATAAGCAGCTATCCTCCAAGTTAGACATGAAGGATCTCAGTGCAACTAAATTCATTTTGGGAATGGAGATTAAGAGAGATCGAGTCGTTAGAAATATCTGGTTGAATCAGACGAAGTATATTGAAACAATTCTGAAACGGTTCAACATGAAGGATTGAAAACTAGTGAAGCTACCAATTCCTATGGGAGAAAGACTTATTGTTGAATATTTTCCAAAGACACAAGAAGAAATAGAGGACATGGAATGTGTTCCCTATCCAAGTGTGGTTGGTAGTCTAATGTATGGGATGGTCTGCACTTGACCAGACATTTCCCATGTAGTGGGAGTGTTGAGAAGGTACACGTCAACACCTGGAAAGGAGAACCATAAAACTGTCAAGAGAGTAGTCAGGTATTTGTATGGCACGAAGGACTATGATATATGATACCAAGGAAAACCTGGAGGTGAAACTGGTAAATTAGATGTGAATGGTTTTGTTGACGTTGACTAGGCCAGATATCTGGATCCATGGAGGTCGAACAACGGATACAAATATCCACGGAGGAGGATACATGGTGGCCACTCATGGAAGCAAAGAAGAGGTATGGCTTCAAAGATTGTGTTCAGGAATCGAGTTTGACCAGAGAGATATGAAGGTAAGTTGCAATAGTCAAAGCGCAATATTTATGGTAAAGAGCCCTAAAACATAGAAAATTATTCAAAGACTAAGAAAATTTATGTACAATATCATTTCGTAAGAGATATGGTGGAAAGTAACAAGGTTCTATTGGAGAAAGTAGACACATTTGAAAACATAGCAGACTTGTTCACCAAATCAGTGAGTGTTGTGAAGTTCTCTTGGTGCAGAGAGGCAATGGGCATTTCTACCCTAGGTTTGTAAATGAAAGTTTAGGAATCTCTTGTTTCAGAAAAGAAGACAACAAGTGGGAGAATGTTGGGTTGTTATATTATCTGCAGTAACTCTAAAAAAGCTTAAATCAAGATTATAATTTTCTAAATGAACATAGTTGACACCCAAGTCTCCTTTCACATTTAGTATTTAATACCTCTCTTCTCTTCATTTTAAATCCATGCCTCATGTCCTGAAGATGGATCCTGATTTGGATCTAAAACGTTGATGATCTATTGACAAGACTGTGGATAATCCGATCACTTCTGAAAATCCAAACCACAGAAATCTCATTACTCAGTGAAATTCTAGTCAAGGTGAATTGACTAACGATTGAAGTTGAGGTAGATCGACATCATCGACAACAAGTCGAAGTCGAGGTGGATCAACAACAGGTCCAATTCAAGGTAGATCGAAAGAAATTCGAAGGTCGAGGGAGTCAATCAAGTAAATTTGAAGTCAGAGATATCAATGGAAATTCAAACGAAAAAAGGTTGAAGTGTGGGTGTGAGATGACCAACTAGAGACTGAATGTAGGACGACTAGTACTTGACTGGTAAACCTGACTTGGAGTTGACTATAACAAAATCCTAAGATTTGAGGGATTTGTAGCCAATGATATGCATGGATCTGTAACCATTTTTTGGCGCTAATCTTTATATTTTTTCCTATTGTAAAGCATATAAAGAGGCATGTTGTAAGGCTATAAAGGTCGTTGTTGTTAGGTAATCGTAAAATACACTTGTGCAGGTTAATGCATGTCCAAGTGTAGGTTGTTTTTCATGCATATGTAAGACGAATTGGCTACATGGTTTTTCTTTCCTTTGCAAGAGGGTATGATGTCGCTTGTGTCTTAGGTGTGGACCAAGGTTATAAATGTAACATTTCATTCTGAATGAATAAGACAACAAGAGAGAAGAACGCTCAAAGGAAAGTTGGTTTTCTTGATTAAGGGTTTCCAGGGTAAAATATCGGTGTACTATGTGATTGCTTGTGTCCTTTTATTTCTTGATTAAATTATTCTTCTCTTATTCTAGGATTAGTGTGGAAGTTCCCTGCATTTCTTGACATTAATCACACCTGAATTACAATTAATTGATCTATGAAATCTGGAATTGCACCAAATTAAGAAACAAAAAAACTACAGGAAGTACTTGACTAAGGAGGGGGACCTACCCCGTTAGACAAGGAACTGGGATATCAAATTAGAATCACATGAACATCAACACTCGAACAGGAGAAGAATGAAAATTATATTGCAGAAGTTTGAAATTTACAATAATAGTCGAATGTTATCGCCAGGATAATTCTCCCCGAGATCAAGGGAGCTGGGGTGTTTGTATAATACAACTGATGTCTAAAATAAAACAAAGGGATGGATGGACATCCATGAGAATCAGGTTATTCATCCATTTACATTGATATTATCAATTTGTTCTCAAGATCAAGTATGTGTTGACTTGGATCAGCTGAGCAAAAGTTGGTAAGAAGAATAATTTATCTTTTGGTTGTCCACTTTCCTCCTATCACCTTCATATGTGAGAAATGTTCCCTGACTGTCGGTTGTATTTTTTACTGTTGTATTGATGGAATTTGTAATTGCAGTTGCGAAAAAAATATCGTACTTGTAAATGAGACAACGATATCATACTCAAAGTTGCAAAAGTTTTATTGTGCTCAGATTCACAAGAACGGAGAGGAATTGCAGCCATTGTAAGGAGTTTCATATATTATAAGGAACTACAACTACTATAAGGAAACCTATGTAATTTCTCTTGTGTAATAGTGTTAGTGCATGAACATAACAAGTTCCTTAAGAAATATGTAAGAATAGCATAAAAATGGCATATGGGGAAAGATTTGTACCTTAGGGAAAAGTGAGACACAACTAGATAAGGAAGGTATAAAAAAGGAAATGATTAGTGGAAAATGGTAAGGAAAAAGGTATTAGACGGGTGTTGAAATTATGCCAATTTAGACACCCGTCATCTCCCCTAGCTCAAAATTATTGCATGTCCCTATGCAACCAAAAATCACTAAGGGTTAGAGAAATTGGGGTGTCCATGGAGGTCACTCACATTACAATCTACCTCCCCTTCTTCCTCCTTCTTTTCATTGGTGTCACACCCTGATGTAACTCCTCTATATTATGATGGTTCATGATCTGCTTCATTATGAGTGGCCTCATCAATTAATATAAAGTGTGTGGCCTGGACAACTACCTCCCTTGTTTCCTTAATTTGAGTTGTTTCTTGTAATCTAATGAAGGGTTCCCCTACAACAAGAGGATTTGTTGCAGGGTAACCTGATTTATCCCGTGCCCTTTGTTCATCAAGCTCATCCTTCAATATTTTTAAGTTGAGTTGTAGCTTCTAGCTCTTCATTCTCAACATTCTATTTTTTTTAACCAAATATGCACAAATAGGTAAGGAGTGTGTAATGCTTACTCATGATGTAGCAATAAATTTCCTCTCAGGGTCAACAATCTCTATTTTTGGTTCATGTTTTCTTGGTTCTCGTGCATGGGCATGTTCCTCTCCAAAAGTGTTATATGTTGTGTCAGCAAGAGCCTTTGTTTCCTATGGTTGAGGCTTTTGATTAACATTCTTTTCCTCATAAGTTATTCTTGTTGTTTCTTCTTGGTCAATAAGAGCCTCTCGTTTTGGACAATCTTTCTCTTGTGAAATGCCAGAGTTCTTTGGTTCCTTTGTGTGTGATTCTTGAGGCTTAGAAGAGTGTTCCTGAGGAGTGGTCGATGTTGGTTCGTGTGGAACAGAAGGAGCCTCTACCTCATGTTACTTCTTCTTTTGTGTGGGATCCTCTGCCTCTCGTGAAGCCTATTGTCCAGAAGGTACCTCAACTGGTTCTTGTGGAGGAGTGGGAGATTTTTCTTCAGGTTCTTTTTCATTTGAATATTCCTTAAGGAGGGAGACAATCCCTTCTCCAAGTAATCCTTTTGCTAGTTCTTGTGTGACATCAAAGGCCTTGTCAGCTTCCAGGTTGGTTACCTTCGCTATTTCTTGTGTGTTAATGGAGGGTTTTATCTCCATTGCTTCATCTTCTTCCCAGACATTCTTGTGTGTTTTTTCTTTCATCTCAACAGATTTTCACCTTTTGCGTTGAGTTGCAGCCATGTGGCTCATTCTTCTTTTATTTGGAATGTGGGGTTTCCTCTTTTACCCTCTGACTCTCTTTGTAGGGGTTTTTATTGAAACCACCTCAACATCACTATCATGGCCTTCCTTCGTCGGATTTGCAGCATGATAGCCCCTTACCCTAGTTTTCCCTCAGGGTTTCCTTGGTGGAGGAGTGTTATTCTCCTTGATTGTGGTAAGGAAAAGTTTCAATTTATGAGCATTCAACACAAAGTCATAGCTTCTGCAAAGTATGTTGAACTTGAAGAGGAAGGTGTCAGGATATTCTTTAGATAACCCATGAAAATTTGGCAAGGTTGAATGAGTGATGTTGTTTATTTTAGTCTCTTCATTCGATCCTCTTATTGGGAATCTGAAAGAAGAGGTTTCTTCTTTGACAATTTTTTGTGCCATTTCTCTTTGCGGGTTGTCTTTTGTCTCTATGGGTACTTCAAAAAAGATGAATTCCCTAGAGTGATATTGTTCACTGATCAACCCTTCGGAAGGTAGAACTTTTTTGTGCATAGATCCTTATACAGTCTCAGATTATTGAGGGAAGGTCTTGGGCTTCTTTTTGGAACGAAAAATTGTTGTAGGTGATAGGTAGTTTGGCTAATTGTGCTCCTGTCCCTCTTGAGATTGATTTACATTGTTAGTTTTTCAGGGGTTTTTGGACGAACTAATAAATCTACCTTGTTGATCTCTAACTCTATGCATAGAAAAGGTTAGAAAAGCATTCTATGAATTGATGAAAATAAATCATAGCACTCAATCTACTAAAATGAAAATCCACACAACTATTGAAACAACAACTACTCTTTTTGACAGTTCCCCAACAACAACGCCAAAAATAACGAAATTTTCAATTACTTCCTAATTAACTTAGTGAACAATTGAAGATTTGTGCATTTAATCATCAATATGAGTTTGTATCTTACTTAGGAACTGTCGTGCACCATATATGAAAGTGTAGTGTTGTAATTGCTAAGGAGTTATAGTACTTTGAATGTCACAAGTTGAGATTTCAAGATACTTAATTAAGTCACCAAGATATCCTACTTCTCAATTGAAGAAAAATAAATATCACATTTGCAGGAAAAGAAATCACACTTGTGAAAAGTAAATCTCTCTTGCGGAAAGAAAATCACACCTTGCAGAAAGTAAATCACATTAACATAAAGTAAAGCACACTTTTGTAAAGGAAATCATACTTGTAAAAAGTAAAGTTATGCTAACATCTAATGGTGACTTGCTCAAGTAAAATGATGATCTTTTCTTGTTGTAACAGTTACATGTTCATACTTCCAATGTTAATTTACAAAACCAATAATATCAATCACATGTTGTTGATGAATAAAACTGTCATAAATCTTAGAGAAAACAAAATATAGTAAAGTTACAACAACAGAGCTGCAACACTAAGAGTTGCAACAACATAATTTGCAACAACTGGTGTTGTGTCCTTAATGGTGTAGATGGGAATTGTAGTGTCGTTGGTGTGGAAAATATTTGCAGAAATAAAGTAAAGTTGAAAGCAGAGTTTCAACAATGGGGATTGCAGCAAAGGAGTTTGCGGCAAAGGGAGTTGCAGCAACATGAATTGCGGTAAAGGATTTTGTGGAAAAGGGGGTTGCAACAAAGGAGTTTGTGTAAAGGGATTTGTAGAAAAGGGGTTGCAACAAAGGGAGTTGTAGTGATGGGAGTTGCAGCAACATGAGTTGCAACAAAAGGAGTCACAACAACATGAGAGGAATTGCACCCAATATAAGGAGTTGCAACTACTGTAAATAGTTTCAGCTACTGTAAGGAATCCACTCTAATTTCTCCTTTGTAACATTGTTAGTGCATGAAAGTAACAAGTTCCTTAAGAAATATGTAAGAATAGCATAAAAATGACATATGGGGAAATATTTATACCTTTTTGAAAAGTAAGACAAAACTGGATAAGGAAGGTATCAAAAGGGAAATGATTGGTGGAAAATGGTAAGAAGAAAGGTATTAGACGGGTGCTGGAAGTATGCCAATTTAGGCACCTGTGATGATGTCCTCATCATAATGTTTGGTTGGAATCCCATTGTGTACTGGATCACTACAACAATAATATTTTCTATAATGATGATGAAGGGATTGATATATTTGTTTAAGGATCATTCCATGGATGATGATTTTATTCTTACTAGTAATAAACTACCAATTATTTTCAAAAAATGTGATTGAACCATTAAAAAATTAAACGACTAAAGATTGAAGACATATCCGTTTTTTAAGAATTTAACGATGTGTTTTTACAAAGTTTTTTGGACATTTTGGGAAGACAAAGGTGCATTTTTCTCTAGCCCATGTGCCTAGATTGTTTATGTTTTGGTTCAAGGGTCAATATGGAATCAATAAACAAGGTGCATTTTTCTCTACCCCATGTGCCTATATTGTTTATGTTTTGGTTCAAGGTTCAATATGGAATCAATACATCAAAATCATTTGGGTTAATGTTTTTTTGGGAAGAGTGATTAGACAATGGCTACATTCATTATAGTGTTTTACCTATATGAACATTAATTATTTTTAAAATATTGCATCAATGTGTTTTTCAACCTAGTGCATCACATTAAATTTTTTTTTTTCTACACTCGTCACTTGGCATTGCATCATCAATACAAGCAAGACAAAATAAGAGTAATTTTGTTTCTTAATTGAGTATGCATTTTCCATTTTCTCACTCCAAATAGAGTGTAAATCCATTATTCTAAGTACTATGACACAATTAAAAGGCATCGATCTATCAACCTCGTGAATCATAATATTCTTGAAACAAATTGCTCAAGACAAAGGAGTATGTGTGTCAAATTTCACAATAAATATATATTACAATATAAAATTATGCATTTATTTAATTAATTATAAACTTTAAGGTCATTCACACTTACTTGTGCACATTAACCAACATTGGATTGGATTCATGGTTTAAATTTGTTTTGTACCATTGAAAATTGTCATTTGAATTTAAAAGTCAAGTAGTAAAGTGATTCAATTGGTACCTCCTAAGTGTTCATATTACATAATACCAACATCATCACAGTCTCAATTTCCATGTCTCGTCTCAAAGAAAATTCAAATGTGACAAATGTTCATTTTCTTACGAAGGTGACACAACCATAAAAATGATCAAGTTGATTTAAACTGACCAACACAACCATCTAGCCACACCCAATGTTCTTTAAAAGTGACCTGTTGTTTCATTAATTCTTTATAAAGTAAATCAAAACAAACTTGAAAAAAAATGCATCACATATACAATCATCACCAATGTAAAAATGATACTCTTTAATCACTTCATGATTATCTATGTTGTTATCACAACCATCATTATCGATATATGTATGTTTGTACAATATAGGCACAAGCATATAAACATAGTTTGAATGATAACAATGACTTTGTATCTCCCTTTGTGCAACAAAAGTGTAATTCTCAACAAAATCAACCACTAGTAATATTTTTCCTTTAGGAGATACATCACATGATTGCTTGAACTGTGAGTCCTATTACCTCACTCTATTATAGTACTTGATATATCTTTATATTTGATCCCTAAACTTCTTCACGAAAACTAATCACCAAAATATTGTCCTCAATCAAATCCAAATTTTGTGAGGTTGCTACTAAATCTGTGATAGGAATGTATTAAGCATATTCATATATCTTGTAGTTCAAAAAGATATTTGACAACAAAAGATTATTAAGATCATTATGATACTTAGTACTTAAGAGTACCAAATCAAATCATTCTTTGCATTTTCTACCACCAACACATTCTTTCTTATAAAATAATTGATAATACTCTTGTGCACATAATATTTTGGATAAAAATTCGAAAAGAACGGAAGGAGGAGGGTCATTTGACTACTTTTGTATGCCAAAATCTATAAATATCTCACGATACATTTGGAATTATACATCATACTCACAACAACACGTGTCATGAATAGTGATGGGCCTAGCATACCATGGTTTAAGGTTCACACATCTGCTAAGGGATATCTTAACATCAATATTAATCTCTTGAAAATTATGGAATAATACCACTTGAGTAACATGTGTCATATGCTTTCCCGTAGGGGTGTAGACCGACTGGAAAGTATCATGTAAATTGAAGGAAATATGTAAAGGAGGTCTCAAGTTCAACTCTTACCCCGATTTACACGTGTCCCATGCTTTCAGGTTGTGTGGATGCACCTGGAGGTTATAGTGGTAGCATACGAGAATTGACCCCATGTCACACGAGTACGAGAACCGCCCAAGTTTCTGATTCCTCTCGTACAAAAAAAAAACGTGTGTCATATGCTTGGGATGGTAGGTATGGGGGTGGCTATTGTGATCCCTGGAGGAACAATAGAATTGTCATTTGCTTGGGGTCTTGGTATTTCTTCCGACAATACAACATAATCATATGCTTTATTTCAAGGCTTGATATTAGCAAACAAGTATAACATTCAATCATTGATTGTTGTGGGAGATTCTAAGACTATCATTTTCAAAATGGTCTTGAATGCAACATTGGTTAATAATCTTATAGCTTCAGTGTTAGAAGGGGGAAAACAATAAGTGCCTAAGTTTACTAGCATCAAGTTCTTTCAAGTTCTCTAGGAAAATAATCAAATAGTGGATGTATATGCTAACCAAGCCACTCTTCTAAAAGAGGGGGTCATTAATATTAAAGACAATGTTTATGATAAACCCATTCCATAATCATATTAATATGAGAATCAAGGAAGGTAACATACAATTAAGGCGTCACATGGCTCATCGCATGGATACTCAGTTGTATAGTAGGGGGAGTTATGAGAAACAACCTAATTCACCTATTCACATGCCCATGCACTTGGTCTCACACGACTATGAACTCATGAAAGGACTCTCCTCTTCTCACACTGGGATTATGGATTCTTGGATGCTAAGTGACCATGAAGGCTTTGGTTATTAGGCTTGTCTGACATTTTGATGAGGTATGTTAGTTTGTTTGTAGTGGTTTGTATGCTAATTTTCTTGATTAGGAGTACTAGTGAGCTCCCTCCCTTTTCTTCCTTCATACTAGGGGATCCTTTATTGGTTGGGATAGACTCTTTATTTGGGAACTCTATTGATGTTTCTCTATCTCATTTCTGGATCCCTGTTGGTGTTTCTCTATGAAATTGGAAAGATTATTTTTGTGTGAAAGTAGAATTGATTGTTTAGTGAATGGAACCATTACTATGGGGGATTCCTAGTGTTGAAAGATATTAAGCTCAACATTCATTACATGGCCTCGTTTCTTCTTATGCCAAATGTTTATTTTATTTTTCTGTTTGAATTCCATGAGAATTTGATTAGGTCTTTCTTGTTTGGTGAATTTGAACCCAATTTGATCCTTTATTTGGCACGTAGGAGTCTACAAGTGGAAATTATCCTAAGGGAAAAGGGAAGAATTGAATACTTACAGATGGTTTGGATTCTTCACTGTCACATAGCCATAAAAGATTATCGAGAATTGAAGGAGATTAAGAGAGTCTTAAGAAATCATGAAGAGTCCATTCAAGACAATCAAACATAATTTTTTACAGCCACAACAAAAATTCATGAAAATAAATAATAGGTTATCACTTAGGTAGCAATAATCATGGGCACACTTGCCCCAACAAAAACATCAAATAGAAGTTATAGAGGCCAAATGCAATATGCTTCAAAACAAAGTTCTTAATCTGAGAAAGGGAGAACAATCTAGGGCCTCAAATAGGGTGTAATATGTAAATTCAAAAATTCAGTGATGATTTTAGGGGCTAAATTTCACTCATGGGCTAATTTTCCATGGTTTTTCCCAAAAACAGTTTCGCTATTCTAAAAACGATTCGCCCAAATTCTATAGGATAAAATTATTTTACCTTAAAAATCGCCAAAATTGTATACAAACTATATAAAATCCTTAGAAATTTAAATATTTTTGTAAAGATATCGTCGAAAATTTTATAGTTGGAATATGAAGGGTTAGTAATATTCGTCAAGGTTTCTAAATTTTAAAATAAATTTACATCCTTAAAATCATCCCTAATTCAAATTGTGGAGGAACAAAGGACAAATATATAGTGCATTAGCTTGCTAACAACTTGGAGATTATTAAACTAGACTTGAACCTAGTCAATGCAGCAATGGAAGAAGCAACCAATCAACATGCATTTTTCTAAGTTAGATGTTTCATAAAGTCATTGTATTTTAGGTTTATTTTGTATAATATATACCACTTAGAAATACTAGAACATTTTTCTAATGGATATAGTTAAGCTAAGTTATTGGCTCGTAGATAATATGGATTTTTTTTATTATATGAAAACTATGAAACATATCTAGATGTAGTTGCTCCATAGTAGTGTTTTTTATCAATATAAAATATCAAAGTTACAACTAAAAAAATAAACAAACATATGTTATATGCTTGGGATGAGTTTCATACTTAACTCTTGATATATGACATTGCACAACATCCTTTTCATTTGGTGAAACATGAGAATTCAAATGCCCAAAGCTCTTTCACCTGAGCTCTCACATTATCTAGAAGTCTATCTTTGTAGGGTTGCATACAAATAATATCCCAACAAGAATTTTCATAATCCTGATCTAATTGAACCCTGGATTTTTATGCTTCCATAGTGTTTTCCTTGATAATTTTGACACTTGTAATTATTGAATGAAACATTTTGATGAAGTTCCTTTTGCAATGAAACTTGTTGTTAATTCTCTACACACAAACCTAACATCAATGGATCACCTATTTCCAAGTGTGTGGAAAGTGGTAAGGAAACATTTTTTGGATATCATATTTCTGTTTACAATTCCTTTGGCATCCCATGTTCAAAGAATTACAAACTTGAAATCCAATGCCAAATTACACAAGTTTGAAGACCAAATCCAATGCCAAAATTACAAAAGTGAAAAACCAAATTCCACATGTGATCAACCAAAAATCAATCAATCGATATTTTTAGCACAACACCCTTTTCGTTTTCACCCTCTTCCTTTATCTATTGTTGTTTTTGGAGGCAATTTGAATATGAGTGATATAAAAAATGTTTTCGACCAGAATATATATTTTTGAAGAGGACAATGCGAGAAACTGTATTGTGATTTTTTCTATTTTTTTGTTACTGTGACTTTGATAATATTGAATTATCATGGAAAACACTTTTGATAAGTATGAAATTATTAAGATATTAAGTTCAACAAAAAAATATTTAAAATTTTTTTTTTTTAATTAGAATCTAAAATTCTTATCTTGTCACAAACTAGATTTGAAGATAAGTCCATTAGTAGTTGGTCTGACCAGTGATCTTAAAAATTGCAGGGTTGTGCCCTTGTTGAAGTTGTAGGTTTCTAAAAATTTCAACAGAAATACTATTTTGGTTGACCAGAAACTCTTGGTCAAGATGATGTTTCAACCCTACCTCAAGACTATTTCAAATTGAAAAATGTAGCTTTGTGTGTGTGTGTGTTTGTTGGGAAACTAGCTTTTAATATTTTTTTATTTGAAATAGTCTCGAGGTAGGGTTGAAATTAAATCTTGGTTGAAACATTATCTCGAACAAAAGTTTCAGGTCGACCAAAATAGTATTGTCTGTTGAATTTTGTAGAAACCTACAACTTCGACAAGGGTACACCCCTACAATTTTTAAGTTCACTAGTCAGAGCTACTACGGATGGACTTATCTTCGAATCTAGTTTGTGACGATATAAGAATTTTAGATTTTCATTAAAAAATGCTATTTTTACATATTTTTCTATTGAACTTGATCACTTAATAATTTCATTCTTATCAAAAAAAATTGCAATGATAATCCAATATCATCAAAGTTACAATAGCAAAAAAATCAGAAAAAATTGCAATTCACTTTCTTGCATTGTCCTCTTCAAAAATCTATTTTTAGTTTTCATGGTAATCAATGCAAGGAACAAATAATTGAGAACCGCATAAATGTGTTGCTACAACACCTCTTTTTTATTTACTCTATTTTGATAAATAATAAAATTGTTTTCTTAAATATGAAAAATCAATAAAAATAGTTGATATAGTTGTGCAATTTGTGTGGATAATGCGCATACATTTTTTCTCTAATGGCCATGTAGGTCACTAATTATCCTTACCTAAAATTTTAAAGTATATGCAATGAATAACATCAAATTTATTCCTCTATATGTCCATAAATATGGGTACGGAGGTAGCACATTTCTTTTCCTTTTTTTTAATTTCAAAGTGAAATTCTCAAAGTAGATATGAGTCTTGATGGCTTGAAGTTGAAAAAAATAAACCAACAAAAGTGTTACCCATTTTTGTGTTTTCACCCTTATGCATGAATTATTGATTAATATATATTGATAAATCCATATAAAATCAAATTTTTGGTCGAAGGTTTAGTGCTTTGGAAGCTTGGAGTGATGGTGTAATCTGATATTAAGGAAGAACGAAGAGGGTGAGGTGGAGGTGACTAGAGGTGTTTCGATGGATGGGTTGAGATATGGACCCAAGGGATAGAGGGTAGAGTTTAATGGAATGCATATGATAGGGGGAATAATCAGAGGGAGGTACAGTCATCATTCAATATGAATGGGTGTTTGAAGGATGGATCACATGGAAGATGATGTAGTTGACTATACCAAGGAGGCATTGGGACGCAAGGAGATATTTGTATCTGACAAGGAGTTTATTAGATAACAAAGGTCCAAAAGGGTGACTGACATGGTAGGATCAAGAGAGTCAATTTTTTAGGGTGGGGGCGATCCAGGGTTAGTTAAGACGAGGGTAGATGAGTTCTCAATAAAAGAAGTCAGGCCCATTAACAGACATGCCTCAATCCCCATCCCATATGGTTTTATGCATGGTTTAGTCTCGGGAGGATCCTCGGTGCATTGTCATTCTTCTCTGATAAATTATGCAAGCTCGTCATCTCTGGATATTAACTCAAGTAATTCTATAGCCCATGCTCTTGAAAACTAATAGGGATATCGGGGCAAGGGAGAACCATTAGTAGCAAATGTTGGAAGGTTAAAAAAGAGATAATACAAATGGTAGTCAAAGAAGACATATATTTGGATGTAATTCCAAATATTTTGGATCACGGGGTAGTGGAGAGATTCTATGACAAGAAAATCTCTTCACCAACCCTTAAAGGATGGTTAGATGAAAACATGAAGATGTTGTTGGGGCACTCTCTGGAATTTCACACCCTGGATCAGGGTTGGATTAGTTTTAAATTTAACTCATGGGAGGACCTGATGGAGATATTTAGTAGGGTGTGGGGATAGGGTCCCTTTGGACTCGTTTAGAAAGAATGGGTCATATCATTTGATCCTATTCAAGACTTCCTATCCCCAATGAAAGTATGGGTGATTCTTTTGAATCTTTCGTTGGTCTTTTAGCAGGAAGCTATTTTGGTTTCAATTGGAAATAAAATTGGAAATTTTTTGAGTTGTGATCTAGGATGGGAATCGAAAATGGATAGAAGGTGGGCTTGGGTCCAAGTATAGGTGGAATTGAAAGAAGGGTTGGTGTATGATATTGAGCTAGTATGGGGTGGATACTTGTGATATATATTGAGTGGGTCATATAGTCCTTCTTCATACAATATCCTTCTTCATACAATTATCACAGTTACTCCATGCTAGCTCAATACCTATCTCATGAAGTGGGTCATATATAGGCTCTCTATAGAAGAAACATAGCTCATTTTCCACCATTTCATAAAATATGGAAGCAGAAAAAAGCAGCATTGGAGGAAGCTTGAGAAAAAGTGGCAGGCGAGCTGTAACACCTTGTTTTCTCTCATGACTGTAATTATGTTAAGACTTCATGTATTATCATTAATGAAGCATGTAATTGTGTTCATGTTAATGCAAAACACCAGACAACTATCTGGGAATGAATCCTTGCAGTATTGGCCATGATACCATCAGTGGGACTAGTGAGGTGGAACTGGGAGGTTTTAATGCAGAAATTAGGAAGCTTGCTCAACAATCCAAACTACACCTACATAACTTGAATTCATGATTTGTCCAACTTACCTGGACTTCATTGACCCATAATTTTTTTTTAATGGTGATTGGTTTGGGTAGTTGAGAAGTTATAACTATTGTCTGATTTGGTACCTAAAAGAGTGAAGGGTTGACTGTGACTTCATCCAAAAGGACGCACAAGATTTTCCACTTCAATTTGGGAGCCTAACACTGAGGGGTTTCTTCTGACAAAAGTCATCGGGGATCTCTAGGATAAGAAGAACATTCCAATGGAGAAGAAGGAATGAGGAAGAATATGTAAAAGGTGGAAAACAACACAGAGATGAAAATAACTAGAGGATGCTAAGATGAGAACACAAGCAACCCACAGAGGGAAAAAACACAGAGCATGCAGATGCACAAAGATTGAACCAACACATAAGAATAGAGAATAATCACACAAAGAGGTGAGTTGCAAACTCACAAACAAATGTTGATGTAATGAGAAGAGGAGCTAAGAGAAATGGATATGAGAAGCAAAGAATATATAGGATTTTTTTTTTAAGAAAATAGAAATCTTTCCCAAGAATTGAATGGTCACCTTGGAATAGAGAAGACCCATATCCATCTTGGAGCAATAGAGGACCATGACTTGGTATTTACTCGAACGAAACTGACACTAGTAGCAGAGAAGGGACTCCCTTGTGCAACGTAAATCCAATTGGAAAGGTACCTAATAAACTCGTGGAGGTCCCGAGTCCAGTGGGAAGAGGGAGACTTATGTTGTTGCCAATGGAGTAAAGGAGTAACCTTCCTAAACCATTTCTTGACTTGGCAGTCAACTGAGAAAGTCCCAAAGTGGTATCATGGCTTGGCATGGGGTTGGCATGTTGTAGAAAGACACAATACATCATAGCCTACGGTTGGGTGAAAAGGAATTTCCCCTTAGTCAATTGGTTGGTTGGAAGAAATCATTGAACAAATAATTGTTTTTACTTGCAATGTATATTGAATGCTTGATATTGGTTAAAAATCATTTTCTGTTCATGTTGAAGATATGAGTTTAATGAATGATTGTTAAAATGTTGGGTTAAAAGAAGTGATATAATCTTCCTTACTAGTTAAATGGAGTAACCATGATAATTGTATGAAGAAGGACATTGTATGTCGATAACCCTATATTTTCCTTTCTTTTGAATTAGAAATTTTATAGGATACAAAATCTTCATTAGGGGTTTAAGGGTAGAGTATTTATTTATTGTTGGGAAGTGGTTTAAGAGCCCGAAGGAGCCGAGTTAAACCCTAGAAAAATGAATTTGGGAAGACTGTGGAACTATTAAGTCTAGAAACCACCCTTATCCCTGTTGAAAACCCTTATTTAAACCCAGATAAAATATAGTCATTTATTCGATGGAAGGAACATATATCAACCATTTGTTGGAGATCTAGTATTTAGAAGAAATCCTATATGAAAGGGAAAACTTTGGAAAATACCTAGAATTTGAAGTCTTGGTGAACTCTTGATGGGAGAATTCCAAGACTAGAAGGTGATTCGTTGATCCATCAGAGGATACGATGATGAGATATGGGCCATATATGCCTTAAACGTAAAACCGATGAGTCTATCAGAAGTATGATATCAGGAAGGTTAGGGGAAAGGCCTATGATAGGTCTTCGATGGGGAAAACCCGATATCGAGAACCTAAGGATGAGGAGAACTGTATATCTATCGGTGTGGATATTGATGGGTTTAAATCCATTGGACCTAGGATGATCCATCCCAAAGAAGAATTCGTGTCAATACGGTGTGCTAGTTAAATACCGTGCCACTATGGTTTCTAAGTGATCCCTGCCCATTATATGCGAGAATATGAGGACCATCGGAGAAGTCTCATCGGGAGGACTGGTCGAGAAGGCTTGTGATCAATGTGAGCGAGTGTATTTTGATGGTGGAAGTCCCAAGTAGTTAAGAACCATTGATTCGAGAGTATAGTATCCCAATACAATCATAGTCATTGATTCGTGATGGGACCCACTGATTCGACGTGTTGAATGGAGGATGGGCAAGGTGATAGCCATCGTGCAATTTGAGGTGTCGATTTGATCAGGACAATTGATTCCATAAGCCACAGACTATTAGATTTGAAGAAAGTATAACTATCAGGAATACTTCATTGGGAATAGAATGTGGGTTTTGTTTCCTACTTTCTTGATGAGGAAGGATCCCAATTCACCGCTAACTATCGATATGGTCGGGATGAGTGAGTTACAAATGTCTAATTAGGAATGTTTATCTTTGTTCTGTGAAATAATATTTCTATCATAGATTTTTTGAGTTGTGTGTGGTGACGAGTCAGTGGATTTGTCATGAGAAAAAGTTGAGAAGAAGAAGTCTCAGTGTTAGCGTTGGGGGACATAGGTTGTGTAAGGGTGAAATCCCGAGACCTGAAGCGTAATGGAAGTGGAAATTCGATATCCCACCAGCCTAAGAGGGTTTAGGGGGGCAAGTGTGTTACAAAGTGGTATCAAAGCATATTTCAAACTCTAGGATTGAATGGGTCGTCGAGTTTGCATGATTGTTTGAAAACATTTACATGATAAAATGTATGCTCTATTTATTTTTGAATGATTTAATTATGTGTATGAAGAAAGATAACGGTTTTTAGTAGGAGTGAAATCCTGGCTCGGGATTGCCAAAGGTCAACTAATATTTGACAAGGCCAAGAATCTTATGCCAATTATTTGAATATAATGGCCAATAGTGATTCATTGTTTCATCACATAGGACGTACTGAAAAGGAAACAAAAGTGAATGGTGAAACATATTATGGAGGACACCTCAAACTTTTGGGATGAAGAATATGATGGTAGGATGGCCAAGGAAAACCCTCCTAATTTGGTTTCCACTGTTAGAAGTATGAAGGAAGATAATAAAATATTCGTGAAAGCTCGGGATGAATAGGAAAAATTAAATGCAGTATTGTTGTATAGTTAATCAAAGATCCAGAAGAACGTATAGCAAGGTTCATCCATTAGCAATGCAGGATTGAAACAGTCAGAGAAATTGAAGAGTCCTTCAAATGTCTAAATACATGGACTAGCTCATAGTAATGTAAGAAGGAGTTCTTCCAAGAAAAGGCATCAAGATGCTAAGAAAACAAGAGCTACTGGAGGTACTTCCATAGAGTCATCTAGTGGGAATACCACTACAAAGGAACTGTCCAACAATGATACTAGGTCTAGTGTTTCTAAGAAGAATAAAAAGAGACACTCACAGAGTTCTCTGATGGAATAATTCAAGAAGGACAAGTTGCCTACCTTTGATGGATAAGTCAAGAAAGGAGAAGAAGATGAGGCTTAGTTGTTGGGGTTGAGAAAGTATTTTCAAGTACACAATTACTCAGATAATACATAGTAGAATATAGACATTTTCAATATGAATGGAGGAGGTTCCATATGGTGGGAGGACCTCAAAGAAGTTAAGGGATTAAAATAAAGCAAGCTGACCTGGAAATAATTTGAGAAATGTTTAAGGCATATCTATCAAAGAAAAACTTTGATGGAAAGATTAAAGAGTTCAATGAACATAAATTGGGGCATATTACCATGGACGCTTATGGAAAGAGGTTCATAGAGTTGTTGAGTTATGTTCCTTATATCAAATATGAGAAAGAGATAATACAATGCTTCCTCATTGGATTACCATAGTCCTATCAGGATAGGATTAAATTTGATGATCCTAAGACCTTGAAGGATACCATTAGGAAGGATAAGTATTGTTATGATCAATCAAAACATAGGTAAAATCCTCTTAAGGATTGGAAGAGAAAGGATAAAAATGTATTTCATAAGAAGGAAGTTAAACCATCACAATATAAGAATCCCAAGAAAGGTGCTTAGTTTGGTCATCCGAGTAGAAGTGTGCACCAGCAGAATTTTCCATCCACGACTGGAAATAGGCTAGAAGAGTTGGAAAGAGAAAAAGTATAAGAACAAAAGAAAGGACCTCTATAGTGTTGGGGTTGTGGAGAGGTGCATATGTTGAGATATTTCCCTCCTAGAAATCATGACAAAAAAAGAGTCTACCATGTTTAGAAGGATACTACAGTTAATGATGTGGCCGGAAGTGTGCCAAGAATCTATGTAGTTGTTGAGAATTGGCAATAAAACCACCAAGTTTTTGTGGTGGAGTTGGAAGTTATAATTTCCATGAAACCTATTTCTTATTTGATTGAACTTGGTTCGAATATTAGTTATGTTTCACCTCAAACTGTTGAAGCATGTGTCTTACAGAGAAATAAACATGCAAAGGCATGGTTGGTTCAGTTAGCCACAGGGACTAAGAGAAAAGTGGAAGAGGTAATATAGGCTTGTCCATTTGAAATAAGTGGACTGGACACCCAAGTAGCCTTGAATATTATACCCTTAGGATGATATGATGTGTTGTTAAGTATGGACTAGTTGGTTTTCCATAAGGCAAGATTGAATTTCTATGAAAAGATCTTAGAATGTGAAGATGAAAAAGGCAACATGAGGGTGTTGCAAGGCATTCAAAATCCAGTATCAATAAGGGAGATGTCATCATTGCAGCTTAAGAATTTTAGTTGAAAAGGGTGTCCCTTTTATGCAATACAGGTGCTCAATGCAACAAAGAGTAAGGAGTGTAAGGTTGAGGATCACCTAGTGCTATGGAATTTAAAGATGTATTCCCCAAGGAGGTACCTGGACTTCCTCCTAAGTGAGATCTCAAATTTTCAATAGATCTTGTACCCAGAGCAGTACCAACATCAAAAGTCTCTTACATAATGAGTTTGTCAGAGCTGGTAGAGTTAAAGGTTTAATTGAAGGAAATGATAGATGAAGGGTACATGAGGCTAAGTGTATCCTCATGGGGAGCACCCACACTGTTTTTGAAAAAGAAGGATGGCACATGGTGGTTGTGTATTGATTACCATAAATTGAATAATATGACTATCAATAACCAATACCCATTTCCCAGGATTGATGATATCTTTTATCAACTCAGAGGAGATACAATATTTTCTAAAATTGACTTGAGATCTGGATATCACCAAGTCAGGATTAAGGATGAGGACATCCACAAGATAGATTTTAGTATGGGGTATGGACACTATGAGTTCATGGTAGTTCCATTTGGAGTTACTAACTCATCAACCATCTTCATGTGTTTGATGAATAGTGTTCTCAACAAATATTTGGATAAGTTTGTTCTTATATTTGTTGATGATATCATGGTGTATTCCAAAACCAAGGAAGAGTATGAAGAACATCTTAGATTGGTATTACAAGTGTTAATAGATCACTAGGTGTATTCTAAATATAATAAGTGTGAATTCTTCTAGAAGGATATGTAGTATTTGGGCCACAAAATCTCAACAGAGAGAGTGGTAGTAGATCCTGAGAAGATCAAGGAAATCATGCATTGCCTAGCCCCTCAGAATGTAACTAAGGTAAGATCATTTATGGGATTAGATGGATATTACAAAAGGTTTATTAAGCAATTTTCCAAGATTGGTCATCCCATTACTTCAGTGTAGATAAAGTGCATGAAGTTTGTATGGTCAACGGAGTGTGAAGTCATCTTTCAACAGTTGAAACCTCTCTTAACCAATGCCCATGTTTTTAAGATTACAGACCCTTAGAAATATTTCTTGGTTTGCACTAATGCTTGCAAGGAAGCACTCGGTGGAGTTCTTATGAAATAACTCTAAGTGATTTATTATGAATGAAGAAATCTAAATGAGCATGAGCAATGTTATGTCACCCATTATTTATAACTTGCAACGATTGTGCATGCATTGAATATGTGGAGGCATTAGTTGGTTGGAAGAAGATTTGTCCCGATGACATATCATTGTGTTTTAAAGTATTTGTTTGATCAACCACAATTGAATGCTATATAGGCCAAATGGATAGCGTTGATCAATGAGTTTGATTTAAATATCAAACACATAAAAGGGAAAGAAAATTGAGTGGCAGGTGCACTCAACCGAAGTGTGCAGAAAATGCACTTAGAAGAAACAAGTGTAGGTGAGTCTAACATCAAGCAGAGAATCAAAACTCTCTTGCAAAAGGAAATTTTTTTCAACTTGGTAAAATAAATTTGACATCAAGAGCCAAACATGAAAAAGTATGAGGGATATCATCTTACAAGAGATGAATTATTGTTGTATAATAACATGTTATATGTACCTGATTCAGAAGAGATAAAGCACCTCATTATGGATGAGTTTCATCGGAGACCTTATGTGGATCATCTTGGTTATCAGAAGATGATAACAACATTGAGGCAATTTTATTACTGGTTAGGAATGAAGAAAGACAATGTTGAGTATATTGCAAAGTGTTTGGAGTGTCAACAAGTCAAACTTGAACACAAGCACCCTGCGGGACTATTGTAACCATTGCAAATTCCAAAATGGAAACGGGAGACAATATCCATGGATTTTATTATTGGTTTACCAAAGACAGTTAACGAACATGATGTAATCATGGCAGTGGTGGATAAGCTCAGCAAGGAAGCTCACTTCATTCACATCAAATCTACTTTTAAATCTATAGACTTTGTTGATGTTTTTATGAAAGAGATTTTCGGATTGGATGGTTTTCCCAAGATTATAATTTTAGACAAAGATGAAAAATTCACTTCGAATTTGTGTAAAATCATGTTTATATGATTAGGAACGTAGTTAGAATTTAACATGACCTACCATCCTCAATCAGATGGTCATACCGAAAGGGTGAATAGAGTGTTGTAAGACATGTTAAGGATGCATTCCATGCATCAACCCAAACAATGGGAGGAATATCTACACTTGGTGGAGTTTTCCTATAAAAATGGTTATCAAGAATCATTGAAGATGAGCCCATTCAAGGCTTTTTATGGTAGTAAATGTAGAGTTCCAATTAGTTGGGACAATCAAGTGGATACGATCACAATTGAACCATAATTGCTAAAGGAAATGGAGCAGGTAGTTATCATAATAAGGCAACATTTAAAATCATCCCATGATAGACAGAAGATCTATGTAGATAGCAAGAGAATTCATAAAGAGTTTAAGGTGGGAGATCATGTGTATCTCAAGTAAAGACAAAGAGGGTCTCCTTAAGATGAGGACTTGTGCCAAGTTAGTGCCCTGCTATTGTGTACCATTTGAAGTCATGGAAATAGTAGGACCAGTGGCATATAGAATTTCCCTACCACCTACTCTTAGAGATCACAATGTGTTCCATGTATCTTTATTAAAGAAGTATATTCATGATTCTAATCATGTTATTAATTGGATTTTGATACAGGTGGAACCAGAGGGACGATTCCTTCCCTTGCCTCAGCACATCCTAGATAGGAAAAAGAAATTTCTCCAAAACTAGGTCATGGCGTAGGTCAAGGTGAAATGGAAGAATTTTGGAGTAGATGAGGCCAATTGGGAACTGGAAGAATCCATGAGGATGGCATACCCATTTTTGTTTCATGTATAAATTTGTGTATACGGTGTTTAAAACACTGAGGATGATGTTTCCTTAAGGGGGAGGAGAATGTAACACCATGTTTTCTCCCATGACAATAATTATGTGAAGACTCCATAAATTATGATTAATGAAGCATGTAATCATGTTTATGTTAATGAAAAACACTAGACAATTGACTGGGAAGGAAACCTTGCAGTGTTGTCCATGATACCACGATTGAAACTGGTGAGGTGGAATTGGGAGGTTTTAATGAAGAAATTAGGAATATTTCCTAGAAATCCAATCTACACCTACATAACTTGATTGCATGATCTAACCAACGTGCATGGACTTCATTGACCCACAAAACCTGTTAATGGTGATCAGGTTAGGTAGTCGAGAAATTGTAACGGTTGTTTGATTTGGTACCTAAAAGAGTGAAGGGTCAATTTCAAGTTCAAACAGAAGGACACACAATATTTTCCCCTTCGATTTGGGAGCCTAACACCGAGGGATTGCGTTTGATAGAAGTCATCTGGGATCCCGAGGATAAGGAGAACATTCCAATGTGAAGAAGGAATGAGGGGGAAGAGGGAAAAGGTGGAAAAAAACACACATATGAAATGAACTAGAGTATGTGCAGATGAGAACACAAGTATCTCGCAGAGGGAAAAGACATAGAGCACACAGATGCAATGAGACTAAACCCACATGAAAGAATAGAAAATAATCACACACAGAGGTGAGTTGCATACTCACAAATAGATGGTGATGCAATGAGAAGAGGAGCTAATGCGCACAACTTTGAGCAGCAAAGAATATCTAGGAATTTTTTCTGAATAAAATAGAAAGCTTTCCCAAGAATTGAATGGTAACCATGGAACATAGAAGACCCATATCCATATTTGAGCAACAAATGACCTTGAATCAGTACTTAATCAAAATAAATCGACACTGGTAAGGGGAGGTCTCTGAGGGACTTTGTAGTAAAGAAGGGACCCCCTTATGCAGATAAAATCCAGTTGAGAAGGTTCCTGATAAACTCATGCAGGTCCTGATCCCAGTGGAAAGAGGGAAACTTTTTCTATTTCTAGTGGAGTAAAGGAGAGTAACCTTTGTGAACCTTTTCTTGACTTGGAAATCAATTGAGAAAGTCCCCTGATGGTATCATGGCTTGGCAAGGGAGTGGCAAGTTGTAAAAAGGCACAATACAACATGGCATATGGTTGGGTAGAAAGGAATTTCCCCTCAATCAATCGGTTGGTTGGAGACATCATTAAATAGATAAGTGTTTTTACTTGCAATGTATATTGAATGCTTAATATTGGTTAAATTTTTATTTTTTTTCATGTTGAATATTTGAGTTTAATAAATGATTGTTAAAATTTTGGGTTAAAGGAAGTGATATAATCTTCCTTACTAGTTAAACAGAGTAACTGTGATAATTGTATGAAGAAGGCCAGTGTAGGTTGATAATCCTATATTTTCTCTTCTTTTGAAATGTAAAGTTTACAGGATATGAAATCTTCATTAGGGGTTTAAGGTAAGAGTATTTATTGTGTGTCTGGGAATACTGCAGGACTGTTAAGTCCATAAACCACCCTTATCTCTGTTGAAAACCCTTATTTAAACCCATAAGAATGATAACTATTGATTCAATGGAAGGAGCGTATCTCGATCATTCATCATAGATTTGGGCTTCGAGAGAAATCCTACCCAAAAATGGAAACCTTTGGAAAAGATCTAGAATGCGAATTCTTGGTGAAATCCTGATGGGATAATTCCAAGAGAAGGTGAGTCATTGATCCATCTGAGGATAAGCTGATGAGATCTGGGCCATAGATTCCATAAACATAACATTGAATAGTGTATAGAAAGTAGGATATTGGGAAGGTCTTCAATGGGGAAAACCTGATACCGAGAAATCAAGGATGAGGAGAACTGTAGATCTATCGGTGTGGATATCGATGGGTTTAGAGCCATTAGATATGAGACAATATGTTTACAATAATAATTTGTGTCGACACCGTGTGTTGGTTAAATATCATGCAACTATGAGTTCCAAGTGATCCCTACCTATTAGATGAGAGAATATGAGGATGGTCGGATTCATCGAAGAAGTGTCATTGACAGGATTGGTTGGAAAGTATTGCAATCAATTGGAGTGAGTGTATTTTGATGGTGGAAGTCCTGAGTAGTTAGGAACTGTTGAATTGAGGGTGTTGTATCATGATACGATCATATTCATTTATTCATGGTGGACCCCATTGATTCAACGTTTTGAATGGACTATCGGCGAGGTGATAGCCATCATGAATATTTCATTGGGAACAAAATGTAAGTTTTGTTTCATGCTTTCCTGATGAGGAAAGATCCCAACTCACTGCTGACCATCGATATGGTCGGCTGAGTGAGTGACATTTGTCCGATCTGGAATGTTTATCTCTGGTCTAGACATCAACATTTCTTCCATAGATTTGTTGAGTGGTTCACGGTGATGATTTTGTATTTTTGTCACGAGATCAAGCTAAGAAGAAGAAGTCCATGCGTTAGCACTGAGCGACAAATGTTGTGTAAGGGTGAAATCCTAAGACCAGAAGTGTAATGGATGTGGAAATTCGACATCCCACCATCTTAAGAGGGTTTAGGTATGGGGTGTGTTACACGAGCTAGTGGTTCCTAAAGAGACTCAAAACCATCTTGGCATGAGGTTCTAGGTGTCTCTCCCTCATCTCCTAAGGATGTGAATTATGGTAAGAATATCCCCCCTGTTGAGTCTATTCTCAACCCCGAAGTCAATGAGGACCCATCGATTGGTTTAGTCCTTGGAATCCATGTCCCTTATCCAATTTTTCCAATCCATGAGTCTGATAGGTTTGTCGATGTTGGTTTAGACCCTGACATCCATGTCCCTACTTCGAATCTATGAGTCTGAAAGGTCTGGTGATGTTGTTTTGTCACCCAGTTAGGAAGGATATAGTTCTGTGTGAAATATGGTTTCTCTTTCTTCTCCTCAGCAAGAGGTTTCTTCTCTAAAATATTGTATGTTGCATCCTTTTGATGGATCAGATAACAATCATAGTCTTGAGTCCTCCATAAAATTCGTCTATCTATTAATATATAACGTAAAAAAAGGTTTAGTTTTAGAGCAAGGAGGGGGATTTTCCATGTAAAAAGGAATGATTGTACATGCAGGGATTTTATTTATATAACTCAGAATAAGGCAAAGGAAGAAATTAGGAGTGAGAATAAATCATCAATTGTTCGGGACCTTAGAGCGTGGAAGGCCCAGGAGAGGATTTTAAAATGATTGTTCTCTCCTATAATTCTCATGGGATAGGATGTGCCCATGAATTCCTCACAATAAAAAAGTTGGTTTAGGTTTACAGGCCAGATTTCATTGTGATACAAGAAACTATGTGCAGTGGAGTGAAAGTGGAGGATTCATTTTGAAGTTGGTTAAAAGACTAGAATTTTTGTTCTATTAGTTCAGTGGGAGTCTTGGGTGGAATTATTTTAGCATGGAGCCCTCGATTATGTGCCCTATCAACTTATCCAATCCCCTTAGGTATTTTGGTTGATCTAGAAGACATTTATCTTAATTTCACATTCAAAATGATCAACATTTATGGTCCATACGCAGATCAGATTCCTTTATGGAACGAGCTCTCTGATTCTGGCTTTATGGATTGAAAAAATATCATTTTGAGAGGTGATTTAAATTTCATTCTCAATTTAAGGGAGGTATGGAGAGTTTCCCCCCGTATAGACCCTCAAGGAATTTATTTTTCAGAGTGGATAGAAAATAATTTGTTGATAGTTATGGAGCCCTTAAAATTGACATGGACTTGGAGAAATTGCAGAAAAGGATTGAAGGTTGTAGCTAAAATGTTGGATAGGTTTTTATTTTCAGAGGAGTCAATTGATAAACAACAATGTTTCAAATCAAGAGTGGAAATCAGAGGTAGCTCATATCATATGCCTATTGTGTTGTAGTTCATAAAAAAAAAACCTAGGATGTCGAACCTTATGAAGTTTAACCACTTGTGGCTTAAGGAAGAGGATTATAAATGTTGGTTTTGTCAACTTGGTTCCCACTAACAAAAAAATACAGTAGGTCCTACATGCAACAATTTGCTAACAACTTGGATAAAATAAAACATGCATCCACATCATGGGAAAAATCCTAAAACCAAAAAGTCCAAGCTCATCTTAAGGAGGTGGAAGATAAGATTGGAATTCATTTGATTGATAGGTAGCCTGACTCTTTGTCAATTGAAGAAGAAGCAATATTAGGGGATATTATGAAAAATAAGCAGGATTTATTATCATTGGAAGAAGTGAAATGGAGGTTGAAGCAAAAAGTGACTTGGTTGAAGGAGGGCCACAACAATACTAAGTTTTTTCACAATTCTTCTAGCTACAAGAAATTAGTCAATACAATTTTGGATATAAAGAATCAAGAGGGTAGGTTTGTTACCTCCTTTGAGGAAAAAGAAGAAATGGGGAAATGTTTCTTTTCCAACCTGTTTAAAGAAATAGTCAGGTGCCCTATCCATGGAATTATCAATGTCCTCAAGTTGTTTCCTAAATCCATCTCGAAGGAGATGAACAAATATCTAAGTGCAAATATTTCTGAAAAGGAAATTTTGTTAACTTTGAATTCTTTCCAAAATAGCAAAATCCCAAGCCCTAATGGTCTTACTATGGATTTTGTTTTAGGGTTCTATGATTTACTAAAAATGGATCTTTTGAAAGTGGCACAAGAATATCAAAATTCTGGTAAGATGTGGAGTTTGTTTAATGCAACCTTCCTAGCCTTAATCTAGAAAAACAAAGAGTTGGTTTCCATTAAGGACTTTAGACCCATATCCTATTGTAACATGATTTACAAATTAATAGAAAAGATAATTAAAAAATGTTTGAAGCCCATTCCTAGTGAAATTATCTCTGAGGACCAATATGGATTTATGTTCGAAATCCAGATCCATGATGTGGTTTCACTCACTCAAGAAGATTTGCACTCTATCAAAAGTCAAAACCTCTCCTCTAATGTTATGAAGCTCGATCTTTCCAAGGCTTATGATGGATTAATTTGAATGTTCATCTAATTATCTTTGATCCAATTTGGTATGCACTTAAAAATAGTCAACTGGATAATGGGGTGCTCAGAGACATCCTCTTTCACCATCCTTATCAATGGTTCTCCAAATTTATTTTCAGACCTTCTAGAGGTTTAAGGCAGGGGTGTCCCCTTTCACCTTTTCTTTTCTGTATAGTCACAGAGGCTCTCAACATGCTAGTAAAAAATGTCAGGAGGAGAGGGATCTTAAAAGGTCTAAAACTCACCAATTCTGAAGTTCTCTCTCATATTCTATTCCTTGATGACATTATTATTTTTGGTGTAGGAACATTACAGGAATTTCAAGCCTTGAAATCCATCCTTGATTCTTTTTGTAAGGCAACAGGGATGTAAATCAATCTAGAAAAATCAAATTTGTTGGTATGAAATTTACAGGTGGTGGTTCTGGAGTAGTTGGACATTTATCTTCCATTTTCTCGTAACACTATTAAGGAAGGTATCAAATATTTCAATTTTTAGTTAAAACCCAACTCCTACATGCATGAAGATTGGTTATGGATTATTAATAAAATTCAAGAAAGGGTATCTTCTTGGGCTCATTGGTGGATTTCCAGAGGGGGGATACTAGTGTTCATCAAATTAGTTCTTTGTAGTATTTCGGTGTTCTAGGATTCCATCACCAAAATCCCAAAAATAATTTTGACCAAAATCAGGAAAATTTGATTCTAATTCATGTGGAAAAGTCAAAAGGAATCAGGGGGGATTCCCCTATTTAAATGGATGAAGTTGGCTAATACAAAGGAGATGGAACGATGGGCATACAAATATTTTATTTTTTTGTAGATCTCTAGCGGCTAAAATCTTGTGGAGATTAATTCATAATAATATGTTATGGGGTTTGGTGATGGCCTCCAAATACTTAACAAGAAAGTGTTTCATGGAATGGATAAGATTTCCAAGAAAATGACCAACTAGTAGCTAAATATGTTGGAATGGATTGGTTGAGGCCTTCCCATTAATCGGAGATTGGCTAATATGGTAGGTTGGAAATGGGAAAAACATAAGGGTTGGAGAGGACCCATGGGTGAATTCTGGGGTGAGTCACAGACTATCAGAGGATTTAATCTTTGAACTGCATGGGCAAGGTATATTTTCTTTATGGGATGCAGGGTATGGGGATTGTGATCCTTTTGGGAGAAGCATATGGAAATCAATAGATATCTTAAGCCTTGAATGGGATAGAGCTGAAGAATGGGAGGTATATACAAGTCAGTTGAGAAATTCTTTTATCAATTTGCAGGAGGAAGAAGAGGATACCCTTTGTTGGGCCAGAAACAAAAAATGGGAATCTACAATGCTAATATTGGATACTTATTGATGGAAGAGGAATCTTTTGAAGGGGAACGCATGTGATGGTGGTATTTTGTTTGGGATCCTTTCCTGGTTAATTCTAGAAAATAATTTCTAGCCTAGGAAAATGGTATGATAATATGATTGATACATCTAATCATATGCACATTATGCAGGTTAGAAGAGGAAACACCACATCATTTACTTGTTGCATGCCCATTCACTGAGCAGGTTGGTCGGTGGCAGCTAAGGAAATCAAATTTTGAGGACAATCTCCTAGTGGGGATCTGAGACAGTAGTTAAAAAGATGGAAGGAGGCTAAGGAAATCAATATCTCCCCTTCTCTTCCTATTTTCATTTTTATATGGAAGGATACCAAGGCAATCAATGTCTCCCCTTCCTTTTCTATTTTCATTTTTTGCTTTCTCTAGTGGGCTCACAATATATGTATTTTCCAAATAAATTCAATCCCTTCAGAAGTTGTTGTTGGGTTGATGGTGAAGTTGTCACTAGAATTCAAGAAAGACCAAAAAATTCAAAAGTCAAGGATACTCTTACCGCCATCAATAGTGGAAGGAGTCCTGAAGGGTTATTTTGATGGGGCAAGTTATGAGCACTCATCAAGTTGTGGGGCAGGGGAAATATTATATATATCAGACTCTCATTTTTCAAAGTTCATTATGCAATATGAAAAGGGTCCAATACAAAGGAGAAACTCTCTGCAATGTGGGCTTTTCTTTTTATCACAAATTCCCTCAATATGAGGAAGGTCCAAATGAAAAGGGTCCAATACAAAGGAGAAACTCTCTGCAATGTGGGCTTTGCTTTTTATCACAAATTCCCTCAATCTGAGGAAGGTCCAAATTTATGGGGATTCCAAGGTGGAAATAGAATGGGTAAATGGACACAACCAGCTCCAAGTTAGAGGTTGAAGCTGCTAATGAACCATATCCCTTCCTTTTTATCTGATCCATAATGGTACTTTGTAAAGCACATTTATAGAGAGCTCAACTCATTGGCTGATGAATTATCAAAGGAAGCGCTAGAGTTGGATGAAGGTTATTTTATTATGCATGAGTTTTACAAAAGTCTTATCACAGAGGAAATGTCTTTCCATTTTTAATATATTTAAAATTTCATATTTTTCATGGAAGTATGAAAAATGTAGTAAAAGGAAATAGAGACAAAATGATTTTTTTGATACTATTTTGGAATTGTATGGAAAACTAAAGGTTAAGTAATTACCATTCCCGAGAATGACGAAAATATGTATATATCTTTTTTTAATATAATTTTTTTCTTTCTTGGAAAAGAAATACTCAAATTTATTAATCTTTAATAAAAATACCTACCTACTATAAGTAAGAAAGATTCCATTTTTTTTTAAACGTCATTAAAAAAATAAACAAATATAAAAATGCCCAAGAAAAAATTTGTTTAATGATGTTGAAAGAGAGATAAATAAATTATAATTTGAGAGATGAGATATTTTATGTAATGTCATATTAAGCATGTGCATCAATTTTCGAAAACTACTCGGGAGCACTTGTACTTATTCTTCTTAAAGTACTTCATTGCTTCAATAAACAAGTGCCAATGCAGTGACGATGTCCCTGTCGAAAAGGTAAACCTTTGAGGCATTGATTTAATTCAGAACCAAAATTGGTGACGATGACCCTGTCGAAAAGGTAAACCTTTGAGGCATTGATTTAATTCAGAACCAAAATTGGTGTTGTAGGGACTCAATAAATGTATATGAAAACATTATAGCATGTAGGACCTATAGCTGTTTGACAATGTTAAGATATATTACATGGATTTTGTTAATATTAATACTAATCGTGGAAGTTTTTGTCTTTAATTAAAGACATTTTATTTATTCAATGGGAACACAATATTAATATGTAAAATTATATTTTTAAATATCTGTATTAAAAGCATTTATTTAGGAACAATGTAATATCAATACTAAAAATATTAATACTAATTGTGGAAGTTTTTGTTTTTAATTTTAAATACATTTTATTTAGTGTGTATATGAACACAATATTAATGTAAAGCATTTATTTAGGAACAATGCAATATCAATACTAAAAATATTAATACTAATTGTGGAAGTTTTTGTTTTTAATTTTAAATACATTTTATTTAGTCAATGAGAACACAATATTAATGTAAAACGATATTTTTAAATATCTGTATTAAAGGTATTTATTTAGGAACAATGTAATATCAATACTAAAAATTATATTAATAGATATGGATTTTAACGTCACGGTTTTAAAAATTATATTAATATCATGTAAGGGGCATTCTTCTTATACAAAGTTTATGTGTGCACCCATTTTGAATGCAATAATTGGTCTCATATGTTACTGCCTTGGTGTATTTCCCACGTGAGGATTATTGATCATGGATTGTGATATTTGTCACGTAACTAGGTTTTTCTTATAATTGATTTTAGAGCAGACCTTAGATGGTGGTCAGTTCAAAAAACACTATTCTCAACAAGGTTGCATGGCAGCTTATACCTGCCGCTATGCAGGTATAATAAAATAAAACAATAGTTGTATTGAATCCACATGCATTAAAACAATTAAGAAAATCCTTACGTAGCGCTGCAATAAGACATGTATTTGAACAACTAATTACAATTTAGAAAAATGTTTTAAAATAATTAAAAAAATCAAATTGTAATGTTATACTTTTAAAAATGCTCAAAACTATTTTGGTCAAACCCCAACTAATAGACGATCAATAACATATCCAATAATATATACCACCACAAGCGGCAGGTATAATAACCGATATCCCTTCACGATATTTTGAATGATCTTAAAAAAACCCAAATTCATAAAACATTTAGATTATACATTGTAAAACGCTCAAACTTATATTTAAGGTTAACACTCAAAATTTGTAATATAAAAATAAAACTTATATTTAAGTTTAACCCTTAAAAAAATTGTGAAAAAAAAAATACAAATGCTATCAACTTTGAATTGTACAAAATATTATATTATTTTATTTTAACTTTAACACTCAAATAATTGTGAAAGAAAAAGTACAATTGTCATCCATTTGAATTCTACCTACAAAATATTATTTTATTTTATTTAAATGTGTCTAGGAAAAAGGTACCCATTAAATGAGAACAACAAAAAAAAAATGCATATCCATGCCAAAAAAGAAAGGATTATTTATTTAACAAGATGGGCCCCCAACTTTTGACAATATATATAAAAACAAAGAAATATTTATTACAATTACATTGGGGGAAGTGAAGGCAGTAATAAGACTTCAAAGTTTTTGGCCAATAAGATATCACATAAATGAGATTTAAAATAAAATAAATAATTATTTTTTAAAACTTTGGATAAAGGGGTGTATATTTTATGGTCAACCATGAATTAATAGAAAGTCAAACCTAACTCAAAGCTATATACCATGCCTATCGGCAGGTATAATAAGACTTTCTTAAAGGTAATATTTTGCTTTGCTTATTAATTTTTCAGCACGAATAGAATTAAATATGATTTTATTAAATGGTTTCATGGATACCTAAAATGAATATTAATTAATATGTATAAATAATAAACTAGATCCAATTGGACACTAGAGTAGATAACAAAATATCAGTGTGACTCGGATTATTCTTCCGAGGAAATATATATTCTACAAATCCCATAGTCAACATGATATACTAATTGAGAGATAGTATATTAATGTCATTATCTCAAGTATTTAGGATAAAAATCACCTAAATAAAAATGAAAACAAGAAAAATTCATAGAAATGTGGATGCTAATACCTGCAAAGTTACCGTAGTACCAAAATCTTTGATAATATAATTCAATCTATGAACCCAACTACCCGGCGAGGATGGGAAAGTAGTCAATCTCCCTAATTGCAATAATACCAAATTCTTTGATGAATCAGTGACCCCAAAAATCCCAAGTTCCCCCCAAAAACCTAGAATTTAGTCTATCAACCCAACCACCTGGTGAGGATGGGAAAACAACCAATGTCCCTAATTTCAAGGAAAGGAGAACAACTGGAGAGAGATTTCTCATTGAGATATCTTCATGGAATCTTTGGAAGTGCCCATCTAAAAAACGAGCAACAAACATTGGACACGATGTTGAATCATTATAGTGGCGAATAATTCTCTCTTAAAATGGTCAATAAATATGTTGATGTATAAGTTTACTTAGATAGGTATGTCATGTCATCCTTTTTTGGCTATTTATGGATAATCAACATGTGCTTCTTTGACTTATCCCATCCATCTACTTGTCTCATTACTTCATGAGAGAGTTATCCATCTACCTTCATAAATGTTGTCTCCTCTCAGCCTGTTATAAATAGAGGAGCTCTTCAATGTAATAAGCAAGCAGATCAATAAGATCAGTGTTTCTTTTTGTAGAAGGTTATTGGTTTTGCAGTTGTTTCCTTGTGCCTGTGATATTGTGTTTTCTCAATATCTTCATGGTATCAGAGCTAAACTGCAAACCCCTTCTCATTTTTTTATGATAGATACAGTAAGCCAGCGGTGGTCTTCTCGTTTTTGTTTCAGAATGAAAGATTTGCAGGATGAGTGGTCGTTTTTCCGGTGGTTCTGTGTACCTTCTGGCTTCCCTAGCCGCAACCCGCGCCGCAGTCGACTCCTTCTCTTGTGGTCGCGTCCCCCTCCCTACAAGCTAGTTGATCAGTGGGGTTTCTCTCTGGTGGTGGTCGTGCTCCCTATGGAGGGGCTTCGACCTTTATCTGGTTTATTGTCTTGTGGACATGCTCTCATGGGAGCGGTACTGGTTTGAGTTTCTTCCGGCGTGGCCTTATGATTTAGATCTGGTCTTTTGTGGCCCTTTGTTGACGTTTACTTTTTTCTGCGGAGAGCCAATCTTTGGATGTCGATGCCTTTGCCTGTGGTCGCGCCTTGGAGTTGCCCAATTGCAGATTTTTCACCCTCCTCCTTCTCACTCTAGTCTCTATGCTACAGCTCATGGTGTGCGCGGGTGTGGCGGTTGGGATTTATTGTACGAATAGGGCTCCGTCGAGGCTGCTGCAAGCGAGGGAGTACTGCATCTACTCTGGGAGATCGGGGTAGTGTTGGATCCATGTTCCGGAAGCCCGCGGGGTGGATGTTGTAGACCTTGGGAAGCGGCCAGACAGAAGCAGCATCGGTTTCAAATCAGACTGCAATAACACCATCGCGACCACCACTGGCAACGCTGTTAGCTCTAGGCAAGTGTTCGACAACATAAATATGATCAATCCACCGCCATCGTTGGATCCTCAAGCTCGTAGCGCACTTCTGAATTATGGTATTTTAAAAAAAAATTGTAAAGTAGTTCTTTTATTTAAGGCTATTTTTTTCTCTAACCACCGGCATGAAGTGCCCAAACCAAGCCCCACGCATATAGCCTTGAACCTGTAACAAGCTAGGTGCCTTCGTGGAGAGTGAAACACTAGCAGTGGTTCCAGGTATCTTTTACTCTGTCAACGGGTGTACTGCCACAGGCATTTGTTGTTGGTTTCTCAGGCCTGAATATGCTATGGAGATCATCATCAAGCAGTTGGTGTCATTTTGCGGAAGATAGGAGCACGCGAATTTTCAAGCTAAAGTTTTGTTATTTATTCTCAATGCTCCTTTCCTCATTTTTTTTATGGGTTAAAATAAAATATCCTTCTCGCTCTAAGAGTTTTTTTTTGTAACCAAGCCACATATTGTGGTAAGTGTGATCTCTTAAAAAGATCTTGAGCTCCTTGTTTAGAGCCTAGGTTTTCATTCTCTTTTGAGATACCACACCTAGATCTGGTGTTTTATTGTACTCTTTATTGTAAATGGCGGAGTTAAGGATTATTGAGCTCCTAACTCCCCATAATTATCATACATGGAAACTTAAGATGCAACAATTGTTGCAATCAAAAGAGCTCTGGCAGATGTTGGTCGGGGCTCAACCTGTGTTCACTAAGGAAATCGAGAGGTTCGCCTATCAAAATAAACTTGATGAATCCATGGGCCTCATCGGTTTACATGTGTCGGATAGCTTGTTGTTCCACATAGTTGATTGTAAAACTCCGAAAGCAAGTTGGGACAAGTTGGATTCCTTATTTGGAAAAATCAATGAATTTCGAGCCCTACAATTGGAAGAGGAGCTGTCATCACTGGTACCGGATGAGCATGCATCCGTTGAAGACTATCTCACCAAATTTAGGGCACTAGTGGCTCAACTAAAAGGGTGCGGAAAAACTAAATCAGATAAAGAGTGCATCTTCTTGATTTTATCCAAGCTAAAAGGTCCTTATCAGGTATTTTCTTCTGCATTTTATTCTACTATGGATGCACTAGGAAGTGAGTTTAATATGCCTTCCTTTGAGATTTTCTGTGAGCGTCTTACCAGAGAAAAATCTAAGCTTACTCAATTAGATGCTCTTTCTGGCTCTGACAATAAGTCTTTTATGGCTCAAAACACCAAAACTAAGCACAAGACTCGGTATAAGCAGAAGAAAAATTTTGCTCCAACTGGTGAGTTTACCTCCAAGTCTCAGCAGAAAACAAAACCATTTCCTCCATCTTCCAAGTTTGGTGAGTCTTCCTCCAAGACAAAGAAGAAGAAGTCAAATGACACCTGTAGCTTTTGTGGCGGACTTGGGCATGTAGAATCTAAGTGTTGGTTGAAACTTGAAG
>ML783773.1:364078-384457 GCA_009831015.1 Picea engelmannii
TTCGCCAACTCATCCAGGATGGTGTTCTCAACCTGGAGTATTTGCCTACTGAAGTGCAAGTTGCTGACATCTTCACTAAACCTTTGGCATCACCTCGCTTTCTACAGCTATGATTGATGCTTGGGGTCAAAGAAGTTGTCTCTAGGGGGTTACCTTAAGATCTCCTATTTTCTGTTGTTTTCTCTCTTTAGGGGAGGAGTTTTTTTCCTACGGGTTTTCTCCTTTTCTCCACTTATGAGAGTTTGTATTGGATACATTAGTAAGCTCGTATCCATGATTCATATATTTTGTTTTTTTTACTTCCCTAAGTTGCACTTATGGGGGGGTGTTGATGTATAAGTTTACTTAGATAGGTATGTCATGTCATCCTTTTTTGGCTGTTTATGGATAATCAGCATGTGCTTCTTTGACTTATCCCATCCATCTACTTGTCTCATTACTTATGAGAGAGTTATCCATCTACCTTCATAAATGTTGTCTCCTCTTAGCCTATTATAAATAGAGGAGCTCTTCAATGTAATAAGCAAGCAGATCAATAAGATCAGTGTTTCTTTTTGTAGAAGGTTGTTGGTTTTGCAGTTGTTTCCTTGTGCCTGTGATATTGTGTTTTCTCAATATCTTCAAAATATATGGACGAATGAAGTGCATAATAATCCTATTTATCTCATACTCGTTCATAAGTTTTTCATACAATTTATGGTAATATAACATTGATTCATCATTTGCCAAAAAAAAATTGTTGTTGTGTGTGAAGGTATATTACCAGCGAACTAGAATGAGCAAAAGGCTTACCTCCAAGCAGTAGAGTAAAGGTAAGGTGAGCCTCTTTGCTCACTCAGGTGAGGTGATATTTTACACCTTCTATAGAGAGAGGCTGAGTGCCAGTCCAACCAAAGTAACTGCTAAAAGCTATAGTAAAACAAAAACTAGGAAGATATTTATTATTTCTCTTTGGAAGGAGGGATAAGTGAAAAGGTATTAAATATGTTTATTCCATTAAACACTATCTTATGATTAATAATAAATCATGTCACGATATTAAAATATCAATTTATATTTTTATTAACTTTTGTTGATGAATTAATAAACTATTGGCCAGCTGGCCAGCTGGGCCCTTTATTGTTTGCATGACGAATACGTTGCATTGAGAAGCCTTACTTGCAGCAGCTACAACCAGCCACATGCATACCCTGTAGACTGCCTCTATTCATGTTCAGTGAAGACAAGACAAATGGTGATAGTTATTACATCGATCTATGCAAGGATTTAATGAGCTGGATGGGCATGTGAATGGATAAGAGGCACGGGACAGAGTGTGAGAAGTTCATGACAACGCTTGTTGTAATTCTCGATATTTTTGTAATGTAGGTTTCCCTGGTCGGATTCATAGGTGCTTTATTCAGGTTTGTGCCTGTCGTGGAAGCTCCATGAAAAATATTGAATACAGTGAATCAAACCTGTGAAAATATGAATAAAGTAACACAATAGGTAACTTATCTGGTTTGTGCTCTGTGATTTTCTTCTCCATGAAAAGTCTTGAATACAGTGAATCAAACCTGAATAAAGTGATATAATCGGTAACTTATTTGGTTTGGTTGATCTTGTTCGAATGTGGCTTCTCCTTGTCTGATTTATCATCGTATTGGTTTGTATTGTTTCTCTTGTTTGGAGACATATATTAGAATCTCCCATGAGCATTACAATGCATGGTTCATTATCCTACTTTGGACATCTTTCTTTGCCCTTTTTCTTATTTGTGTATTAGTTTATGCTTAGAGAAATACATTTTTTAAATTTAATTTTGCATTGGCATCATGGTATGTTGTTTTGACACTCTTGAGCTTCTAAAGCTTGCAAAATTTGATTTATTGTTTTCTTTATTTAGAGAACGACAACGTCTGTATTAACATTGTCCTATTTGGTAGAAGGGAACTGGGGTCGATGAGCATATCATATGAGTGTGTCGATGTTGTGATTCTCTTGTGGCCATGATTCCCAGAAACAACGGGTGAGGGAGTTTTACGATTACAAAACCGAAAAACCAGGGTTTTAAGGGGTTTGCATGTGTTAATTTGAATTGGTTTTTATACTTTGTCAAGTGATCTCTTTGCCTATTTTTATACATTGTGCATGGCGCTAGGTGACGAATGCTAAGTGTAATTATTTCACTACGTCGCTAAACTTCTCAGGGACAGTGGTGAGGCCATGCGAGGCCATGCGGATGAGAGAAGGTCACTCGCCCAACGATCCAGAGAAAGCATGTGAATCTCAACAACGCTAGAAACAACGTAATCTGCACGAGGAAACTTTGACCCGCAGTTAGTTTGCTAAATTAAGGTTGTTTAAATGATGAAATGCAGTTGTATGGGTTTTTTGTTGACGTTTTATGCATGCAAGGGAAAATGACTGACCTCGAGCAAGCAGCCCCTCTAAGTGAGTGAATTTCTTCTTTAACTCCAACACCAGCGATTTACCCTTTGCCCTCTCTAGGTCAACAATGTATGTTTTTTCCTATGTCTTTCTATTCCCCAAAATAATGTTTCTCAAGGTAATGCTCAGTCTAGCTATTTGCATGTTGAGCGTTTCTCTCATAAAGGAATTGGGAAGCAATTTCCCCTTCTCATTCTTGACCTCTCATTCACCTTGGGAAAGCTCTCTTCATCTCTCTTGTTGTAGGAGAACATTCTCTATTGTTTTTTATTGTCTAATGCAGGTTCCAAGCTATCCATGATCATTCTAGCTAGCAGGCACCATGATAAATTATTACAAATATTGTCTCAAAAACAAAAACAAAAGCTCTCAAAGCAGCTAATCCCTACCATATATAATACACTAGATTCTCACCTAATCTTCCCAGGGGTTTGAATCCTCGGTGGATTGTCATTCTCTACATTTAACCTGCACTATATCTTATGGAATTTTAATGTGGCTATAGTTTATAGTTTAGACATTTTAGTAATTAGGTTTGGTGGGGTTTGATTTTTTTTTTATTATCCCTGTGGAAACTACCTCTGATTCTCCATCCAGTTATCATCTTTCATATACTTCTATTTTATATATTCAGCGGTTGTTGGAAGTTTTGAAAAAAAATCATCATCCTCTTCTCATTTGTTGTAAGTTCCCAAAAATGTCTGACTACAATAAAGACTTAGGATATATGCAGCTTTCTTTCTCCCTATCTTTTTACTTATGTTTGCCCCTAACCCTTCCTGTATCATTTTATTATTCTTTTTTATGATTATTAAGGTTTGGGGGACTTCGTCTGGAAAGACATAGAGACCTGCAAGACAATTCACACCATTTTTTACTGTATTGCGCCAGCCAATTCAATCTATCTAGATAACCATCCCTTCCTGTAAAATTTTATTATTATTGTTGGCAATTATTAGAGTTTGGGGAACGTCGTTCAGATGATATAAAGACCTGGTAAACAATTCACGCTAGATTTGATTGTATTCTCCTTACAAATCTCTCTAGATAACCATCCTCTGACTGAAACTATGCCCTAGGGAATGAAATCCAAGGATATGGGCAAGATACCCCCGTATTACTAAATTATATATATATAACTGTATGTATGTTTCCAAACTATGTTAAACAATATCATTTCAAAAGTGGGTTTAGTTGGTCCTTTGAGTACAATTAGATCTGGGAATTATTACAAGTATGAGAAAGGTGAAAAATAGTTGACCGGTTACTACCAAAAAGAATGAAGTGAAATCTGAGGATCGTTACAAACATTGTATCTCAAAATTTTATAACTAAAGTTTTAGAAGTAGAAACAATTTTGGAAATCACAAGATTGAGGGAAATTAACAATGCTCTACACAAATCTGGGACTAATTCTGAAAATCTAAATTCTATTAGATATTTCACACTAATTATTAGGCTATAATATCCAATGTAAAGTTTCCATTCAAATTTCTGAAGCTTGTTCTCTTATAAGTTGTCACACTAAGAGAAAATGTTTGTACGAGATGTAGAGGAAGCAAACTTGTCTTGCAGTGCCACAAAAAGACCGCAAGCTTAGGTTGCAGATGCCATGAAGTTCCAGTCACATGGTAAATATTTAAAATACACTATTTGCAACATGATGTGCATAAAAACTTTCTAACAAACATCATAGTGGATGCATCTGTCATGGTAGAAATACAAACTCTTCTAGAAAAGAAGATGCAAGCTTTTCAATCAAATTTAAAACAGTAAGATCTAAGGGCAGACTGATGGTGCTTGATATGAGGCCCGACATGGCTTTATGCGCAGATTTATTTATCTGATATTCACAAAATATCATTCAAACAAGAGATGAGATAGGACACTTCAAAAGGAGTGTTTTAATGGATCATTGAAATTCTCACAACCCCCTCATTCGCATTGTTGGTGAATAGGAGATCGTATGAACATAAAGCTGAGATGAGCCTATGAGAATACATATTACCATTCCTAAGTGAAAAACCCCTTTTGTAAAGAGCTTGGACAATGTCAGAGGATTTCTTATTCATGTGGATAAAACTGATGGTGGGAACCCTGCATTTTCCATCTTCATTAGCAGGTCCTACTATTCTGACATCCGATCTTGACTTAAGATGGTTGATTAATGCGATTTGCAGGGGCTTGTCCAACAATTCAGCAGTTCGAAATGCTGCTTCAATGATATTTCTATCAAACTTAGAAGAATTACCTATTTTCAAAGAAGAAATGGAATTCTCTACCTCTTTAACCAAGTCACCTTGTTGTTCCCCATCAGTACCCAGATTTAAGGAAAACTCCTCTTCCTGTGCCAAATGTTCTAGGTACTCTTGAAGGGCTAGAATTACTGCACAACCCTTATAATTAAGGCATCCAAGCTCAAACTTGCTACTGAAATGATGGCTAGGAATGAAATAAAAGTTGGGAATTCCATCCTTTATTTTCATGGGTACCGAACAAGACAGCCATCTGAGGGCCACATACCTTATAAGTGATAAAATCATACCAGTCCACACCCCATTTCGCTACATCGATTGCGCGGTGAGGATCAAAGGGGAGTCCATCCACAATCACTCTGGCTCTCTTGCATCCCATCTCATCCCGAACAAATTTGATCACTCTTTCCAAATCAAGGATCTCCCCAAGGATGTTGGAAACATGGGCTACTGCTACAATTCTAGTCTTAGTGGATAATAGCCCACCAAGAGATTCCAATATTGAGATGAAGTCCTTATTCACCTTCCAAAACTTGAGATGGAGGCCTCTCTGCTCTGTCAATTTAATCCATGGGCCAACATTTACTTCATGATTGGACTCATGCACAATCACTTCATCTCCTTCATTGAGAATACTGGAATAACATTGGCTGAGGGTTTCAAAGAGTTGTGAAGTTGAAGGCCCAAATGCAACCTCTCCAACTTCATTACCATTCACAAATGCTTTCATGAAGCCATGGGAAGAATCCACCACCTCTGTTGCTCTTTTGGATAGCTCATATCTAGCCCCTAGTTGAACATATATAGATCTCATGTAATTATCCATGGAATCTATCACCACATTGGGGCATTGGATTCCCCCGACATTCTCCATGAATATTGTAAGGTGTTTGCTTCGATCAAAGTATGATAAGTGCTTCCTAAGATTATTGTAGATTGCATTCATTTGGGTGTTGGGAACTAAAGAGATATTTGAGACTTCATGTGCCTTATTGTGTAAGATGATTGCTATTGAGGAGGTCATTTGAAGCTGGGAAAACCCTTTGTAAGACCAGATACATGATAAAATCAATGAAGCAGAATTAAAATTTAGAAAAGAAATGAACAAATGCATGTTATGAAAAAAAATATAACGCCATGAACCAGAATTAAATAGTGAACATAGAGGTAATGAAAAATCTGATAAAGAAAAGGATCAACATGAACGGATACCAATAACCCAGATGAAGTTTAAGATAGAACCAACGTGTTCTCCTATTGATGAACTGTGAGATTCACGGATAAGATGCTGCTCTAATGGTAAAGGATCATCTGGGTAATGAAACTGATGATTGAGTCTCAACATTCAGACTACACAAATAGGACACCTTATTTCCTGTTCACTCCCAATCAAACAATTTTTGGTTTAATCAAAGTTGTTGTACAACGTTTGATTGGGATAGCCACTAGTAAGGTGGAGTCTCTATAATTTAGACTGCACAAATAGAACACCTTATGTCTTCTTCGCTTCAAACAAATAATTTTTGGTTCAATTAATGTTGTTTAAAAATTCTTTATATGAAGGGATATAGGGTTCTCCTCGCTACGGCTCGTATAGTGGGCCTTTCAGGATATATCTTTCCCCTCCTCAACCATGGACAATCTAATATTTTACACCATCACTGAAGATCTTTCCTTCGATATGTGCCTGGTGTGATTTTTGTTCAATAAAAACTCGAAATGATGCCCATAACCAAATCCTCAAGCAACTATGAGGGCCAGTCTGTGGGCAATCCATTTGTATCTGCAACCCTCATTTAGAAGTATCCCCTGGGATTCATCTGTGAAATTATTATTGATGCACTATGAATTTACTATGAATCTACTTTACGACTCTCAGAAGATGTTTATAAATCTCCAATTGGGTTGTGTGGTTCAACGATGGTATCCCACCATGGCTTCCTTGGAGACTGTCGAATGGCACCTTTAATTAAGGTTGAAATAAATGTAGTAAGTCGAAGCTTCACCCGTAAGGTTGATCTGTCTTTCTCGACACCTTTAATTAAGGTTGAAATAAATGTAGTAAGTCGAAGCTTCACCCGTAAGGTTGATCTGTCTTTCAAGTTGGAAGAACAAACAATCCTCCCACCACCTCTATTAATCTTATCAGTTGTGTTGATCCTCCCGCCACCTTTATTAATCTTATCAGTTGCTTGACTTCGGCAGGGACTAATAAGCATGAGAGCTTTGTCTATCCATCAAATACAAAATTTATTCCAACGATATAGTATATTTGATTTTGATCCAAATTAAAATTGTCCTTCATAATTAAGACGAAATTGATTATATTTAGAGAAAAGGTTAGATGTGCTTCTTTGAAAGCAATTTCAGATAGATAATTTGATTTTCCTTCCTAATTAAAACGAATCTGATTACCTTTAGAGAAAAGGTTAGTATGATTTTTTTAAAGTAATTTCAGATAGATAGTTTGATTTTATGATAATCATATTGAGATAAATCCAAACAAGTAAAATTAGTCTAGCAACAAAGATACTTATACTTGCTTTTTAAAAATGTTTTAATGTTTTAAAAAGAATTTAAAGTTATGAGAAACTTATAAGGTTTCAAGAGAATTTGGGAACATAAACAATGTTAAAAATGTTTTAATGTTTTAAAAAGAATTTAAAGTTTAATTTATGAGAAACTTATCAGGTTTCAAGAGAATTTGGGAACATAAACAATGTTAATGGATTGGTTGATATGAGTTTAATTCTTTTAAGTTCAATGGTAAAATGTTAATGGATTGGTTGATATGAGTTTAATCCTTTTAAGCTCAATGGTAAAACCAACTTCAAGCTAATATAAAGATCTATCACTAAAGAGAATTTGGGAACATAAACAATGTTAATGGATTGGTTGATATGAGTTTAATCCTTTTAAGCTCAATGGTAAAACCAACTTCAAATTAATATAAAGATCTATCACTAAAGTTACATTTAGATCATATAGACTCCGAGGATTCCAAAATTAGATTATAGTATTTGAAAAACTCTAATCTAACTTCCAAAACTTACTATAATCTTCTTTGCAAGGAAATTAAGAATAAAGAGAATCTTTAAGCTTATGAAATGCATAATATGATATACTTTAAAGCTTTTAGATAAACTTTGAAAGGACTTGTATTGAAGGTGATTGGTCCAAGTGTTTGAAGGTATTTGCAAATTTCCCTTTGGCACAACCTTAAGAAAGAACCTGCGAATGATAAATAATAAAAAGGAACAAAATTTAAATGAACATAAATAAAAATGATAATGACTTATAGAAGGGTAAATTTTTTAGGTTTTGTTTCCATATACGACATAGCCTCAAAGAAGAATTGAGTGATAGAAATGGAAATTCAAATGAACACTTAATCAAAAAACAAAGATCATCATATTTGTAAAAAAAAATTCTAAGAAATTCATTTCTTCAAAATCAAGCCCCATTTTGTAATATATTCAAAATAATCATAGTCATTCAACATAAACATGATAATACATGAAAAGAAATGAACTTTTTGAGAATTTAAAGAAACTATTTCTCCTTTTTATGAATATAAGGAAGAGCAGGCTATCGGGCAAAAAAGATAAATTGTTCCATAAATTATCCTATATGCGCAAACAACACCAAACTCATTAATTGCTTAGAATTTTGGTAACCAAGACAACCCACCTAATGTGTGTGTGTGGAAATTTGATTTCACTCTAAACCATTATCACCCATTTTTTCCCTTCAACTTAACTCAGCATCACTTTTCCTTCCTTCAAAATAATATCTAAGTCCATATAAAATATAAAATAGAGGATTCAAATTGCAATTTATATTAAGTTTGGTGAATAGGTTATCAGGATATGCCTAACAATTAGGTATTTTGGTCTGTTTCCCTTTTTTATTTTTTTTGTGGTTAGTATGGCATTGGAATATGTTGAAGTCTTTTCTTTAATTGGAGTGGTGTCTACGGTCTCCTCTTTTGGAATGCCTTTTTTCCTAAGGGGAAGATTCACAAAAGGCCTATCTCATCATCTACCTACCCCAAGAAAATAAATCATGAAATAAATGTCAGTGAGTAGGATGTAAGCAAACATGAGAAGAAGCAACTCTATATATATATAGGTTATTAACTTATTACACACAAGATAAAGTGCAACCTCTTCAAAGTTTGGTGTTTGAAATTGCTACACACTCCACAATGAAAATTTAAGCCACTGAACTCAAAATATGGATCATTGTTTGGACAATCTAGTTTTTTAAGTTTTGGTACTAGGTAATCAAAGGTGGATTACCCAGAAGGTAGAAAATTCAAATGCCACTAATTTTAAAGCATATTCTTCAAATATGTTATCATTGAGAAAATGATTTTAATTACCATCCTAATTACAATGTTCAATGTCTATGAGGATATTCTTTGAAACAACATAGTTGCATTGCTTGTCGCTCTCAACAATGATCCAAGATATCATCATACCAGAGACTGTGAAGTTTGTCAAAATCTATGTATGCAATGAAATGTAGTTTGTTTAGGAGATCATCATAGAAAGATGTGTCTTCAACAAAATCATCAAAAATTAGTTACAAACTCCGTNTAAAAAAAAAAAAAAAAAGCCTACATATTATCATAATATAAACTACATAGTAGAATTTGACCTAAGTCATGCACAAATACAAAAAAGGTTACCACTCAACAATCACATGGTGAAAAGATAGAACCATGGAAATCCATTTTAGAAAATTTCAAACCATCTTGCACACTTAATGCATAGAGAAACAATTTTGTTAGGAATTAAAGCATGTGCATGATAGAGTGTTGTTATTCTCTATGTGAACAGTCCAATATTAGAAGAATTTGTAATTACAATAATTACAGTAAGACCAGACACACAACTTTATATAGTCTGAGTGGGCCTAATGGTTAAGAACATGTGTTTTCTCTTAAGAAGTCACAAGTTCAAATGAGTTAAGATATGTATACCTCTGTAGACTTTACCAGTCAAATCATTGAACAGAAAAGATTGCATACACTATAAAGTTATAAATTAATATAAGACACATATTATATTTTTAAATAATTAAATTTAAAATTAATATAATTTTATATTAATATTAGATAAGTATTATGTTCAATTTTTTAAATAATTATATTTAAAATTAATATAATTTTATAAAAAACATTAAAAATATATTATGTTTAATTTTTTTAATAATTATATTTAAAATCAATATAATTTTATCTTAAACCTTCAACCTCTCATCATTAATGATAGTTCTACAAATTCCCCCATCCCATCATTAATGATAGTTCTACAAATGTCCCCTCTACGGTGTAGGAATGAGTCGTTAGAATGAGGATAGATATCAAACTAGATTATTTCTTAACTAGTATGATAAAAATGATTTATGTACTATACTTAATGGGAAGAAATCGAGCAACTTAGATAAATTAATCCCCTTTTAGTTTGAGTCTATAGATTTTCCATATCTAATAGAATATAATTTTTTTCCATATCTAATAGAACAAGTGTTGTGTTGCAGCATAGTCCTTGTCAAGTAAGGAACTACGCTGCCATGCAACATTGGTCTTCACACTATCAATCGGGTAAGTTGATGTGATCATAGGGAAGATGTACTGAGGTTCATGTCAAATTCAGACTTTAATGCTAGTGTATTAGCTATGGGATAGAGTGTCGGGTGGTTCTTCTATGCTAGTGGATCAAGACAATCCAGTCATCCGAGCAACCATAAAACCTTCCATTCATTGTATATATTCACTTATTATTTCGATTGACAAAGAACAATGATGATCCATGTATTTGATTGATATAATTTTCGTGATGGAAAGAAATAAATTTATCGTACAATTTATATAAATTGTACGTAGATGCTCATCCTCAATCCACCATGCCAACAGAAAAAAAAATGTACATTTGCAATTTATAAACTTTAAAAAGGAAAACAAAAATAAAAAAAATTCAAACTCCATAGACTCCAAACTTCCCATCACATGTAATCAACCGCGCAGAATTAGTTATTAGTACTTGAATAGAAGGTAAAATACGTTGATCGGAAGTCCCATTATAGTACATGAAAATCATGGTAGGATAGCAATGTCGATGGTAGCAACAAAGAAATTGGGTTGGCAACCGAAGTTTAAATAGCCCTAGGATGAAGAGTTTGAATAAAATTGTTGTCAACATAATAAGGGACAATAATGGGGGAAATATTCAGATAAAAGACAGATAGGAGTTGAACTCCATTATCATAGGCAATGCGTTGTGAATCCTAGACACCAATGGCAACAATATGATAGAAAAAGTAGGTGGTGACAACAATGTAGAGGTACACACGACGAGGTAGACACAATGAATTTGAGTGGAATTGGAAATTCCATCAATTCAAAAGGGGACTACAATATTCAAAGATGGGACAATTTGCAACACAAGTTTAGCATTCTGTTGAACACAATGCAGAGCATTGAAATTCACGGCAACAGTATGAACTCCAGTGTTATAGAGAAATCAAGGGAAAACCTTTGAAACTCAAGATAAAATTTTAATGCTAATAACCAGAGATACAAGTATGGTTGAAATTCATAGTATTAGTATGAACTCTGGTGTTATAGGAAATGAGAGGCATAACCTTGAATCTTAAGACAGAAGTTTGGAGCGATTAAAAATATGCAGTAGTATGGTTGAAATTCACGGGGACAGTATAAACTCCAATGTTATAGGGAAGAAGGGGCATAACTTTGAAACTCAAGATAGTTTTTAAATAATGGAGGTTGAAACGTCGAACACCATTCCAAAACATACAAGCAAACAAAAGATCGTCTAAACGCATGCCCGTATCCTCCCTTCTGACGATCTGACAGGACATTAAATAGCGTATTAAAAATCCGCCCCCACCTTTAAAATAATAAGTTCAATTAGGCAACCAATCATAAAACATAAAATTGATTTAAATATTTAAAAAAACACAAATTTTAATATCATAAAATTAAACTTAGGGAAAACAACAAAAATTTATGGTCAACAAGTAAATTAATATGTAGTCAACCACCTTATCGATGCAGGGACTAATAGGAAAAATTAATTAATAATTTAAGAACGACTCTGTAAAATCATATGCACTGAAAAAATTTACATATGAAACCAGCTTAAAGTTATATTATTGTGATTTTATTTGCTTTACTTACGTCTATTACATCATACTAATAAATAATATAATCATAAAGGCTTCAAGAAATAAGCACATACGCCAAAAGATCTAACATTATGGAAATAAGTTAGGTATACACCACTTTAGACAAGCTTTGTAATAACATCCAGAATTGCTATAATATTATATCCACAATATTTGACAAAAAAATCTACAATAATATTATATACACAATATTTGACACTAATTTGCATTATTACATAATTTATACTAATATATGAATTTGCTTTATTGCATAATTTAGGTTCCAATTTAAAAAAACACTTCATTGCATGTTATCTTTAAGAGGCGTCAACACATAGGTCGCGGGTTCCAATATCGTTGAATGAAGAAAACCTCCTCCATTTGCCAAGTGAAGGCAATGCATATCATTGGGTAGGGAGGAGAGGCTCCCCACAAAGACTTTGTGTGGCAAGTCCGCCGTGTGCAAGTGGGAGGTGGACAAAAGACTCTCGATTAACAGAATCGTGTAAGCTCGTGGCCCTCTGTTTTCTAAATCCTTTAATTCTAGAGGGGAATTTAAGGAGAGACATGAATCTTGAATAGTGTCAGAAATTTTATGTCTATAAATCTAAAACCCTTTTTCTTTACAGACAGCCATTGGCGTACAAAGAAACCCTTTTTCTTTACAGACAGCCATTGGCGTACAAAGACCTCATTTGTGCATGTTTTTTCTGAGATGGTATTGACTCTTTTTTTGTGTTGTTTGATCCCTGCGACATCACACTGATCCGAGCTCTTGAACTAGTGAGTCTCCTAGAGATACAATTGCAGTGCCTATTCTTCTTTTCCTGCTGAGATTTGTGGGAGACGGTGTTATGACATCTAACAACATATTAAAAACAAGTGGAGGAAAACAAGTGAAGGTAAAATCATTTAGGTCACTATTGTTCTCAACCACAACAACCTTATTATTAGTCTCCGCTAAAGGCAAGTGGGGACTCTATCATTTGATACGGTTTTGATCGTCTATTAGTTTGAGTTTGACTTTTAATACATCTATTATATCCCTTGTTGAAGGCAAGCGGGGACTCTAGCATTCGATACGACTTTGAACTCTAGCATTCGATACGGCTTTGATCATCAATTAGTTTGAGTTTGACTTTTAATACATTTGTTATATCCCTTGTTGAAGGTAAGCGGGGACTCTAGAATTCGATATGTCTTTGACCATCAATTAGTTTGAGTTTGCCTTTAATTACATCTATTATATCCCTAACTTTGTAGCATGGTTTGTAAGTTTTCATATTAAATATTTTAATAAAAATTATTTATCTACAATCTTCTTCACTCTCATATTCAAAGTGTCAAAGTGTTATTGGAGGCTTCGCTCCTCCCAATGTAAAAATACATTCATAGACCTACCTTTTAACTTATGATTTGGATGCTTTGCATGCAATTTATTTGTTCTAAGTGTTCTAATTTTTAACCTAAGTTCTAAGTTCTGAGTTGCCTGCATCCAAATTTCAATCTACCCAAATGTCTGGCAAATACGACCACTGTGACAAATACGACCACCATCTCCATCGTCTAGTGCATGCTCTTGCTCCCAAATTTCAATGCGACGAATACGGCCACTGTCTCCACAGCCTTCTCTTCCTCCTTCATGCATGCACACACATGGCCTACTTATTTCTTTCGTTGAGTGATCGCGAGTTACTTTGTCTGGTTGCTCCTTAACTACAAGATAGACTCTTTTTTGTTTAGTACATTCCTTACCTTACCTATTTCCTACTACGTAAAGGGAACTACATGAAGTACGCAACAACTATGGGAGGCACATAAGGAGAACTAGAGGCTCACACTTGACTGGTCCCTTCCCTCCCTATATTTGGTATTCGACCATTTTGTTCCAGATCCCTAAGCCGCTCTATGTGACTAGTAGAGAGAGTTTGACTACAATGGGAATATATCCCTATAGCATCACCCATCCAACGTGCTATCCTACCCATTGGACATCCATCTGCACTATGCCCCAACCTATGCTTCGAGTGATAGCTTTTGCGCTGGTCAGCCTACCAAGCAACAATATGCTCCATCCCATTATCGAACCAGGTTTTCTTGAGTAAAATAAACTATGATCTAAGGTACCTCTGATGTATCGTAGAATCTTCTTCGTGGCCTTCGAATCATGACCGTACGAAAGGTTCTGATTGTTGTCTGCGACTAGAGAATAGGGTTCCCCACATACCCCTCAACACAGCATAGGAAATGATTTCTTCCATCGCCATATTCCTCCATAGAGCCAATGGATTGCAACGCATCGCAATGACCTGGTTACATCGTAAGATGCCCAATTTCTTAATCTATTGACTCAACAGAATCATTAGTTGGATCCACAACATAAATAGAATAATCACTCATTCTTGTTGGAGAAGAGATTACTTGCTTTTGTTATCCTCCCCAGTGGATGGTAGGTATCTGGTTTCAAAGTCTCGTTCCACCTACCTGGCCTTTTTTTGGGACTAAGTGAAGGCTTGGTTTCTTACGTTGTGAAGGTGGGTTAGTCTTTCTTATATTATGTTAAGTTAAGCACAACCTACCATGGACTATATAGAGAAGATCAATAATTTTTTGCTTGATGGAAGAGATCCATATAGGACATCCATTGACACCTTGTGTAATTATCTTGATTACTGTCATGTTAGTGTTGACATGTGGTGTTTTGATTGATGTATATTGCCAAACTTTTGTTGGTGTAGTTGCGGACTTTTTTAGCGACTATTTTTGTGCTTTCTTCTTATGATATTCAAGCAAAGGAGGTTGTTTCTATTCACCTGGGAAATATGTTATCTATCGGTTAGATTCTATTTTTCTTTTAAACCCTTAAGAATATATCATGTTTGATCAAAAACCACAACTAGATTCATAATTTTATTGCAATCTAACACTTTCCACAGCTCTTATTAATACCTTTTTTGTGTAGCAGGTACTCCTTATGGATGTGGTCATCCAGTCTAGTGTAGTTCCCCTTCTTGTTGGTATTCTCAAGAGGGGTGATATGCCTCAACTTTAGGTAAGATTTCATTGCATCAATGTAGTAGGTAGGAACCCACAACCATGGTAGTTGTTTCTTAGGGTTTGAATGCCTAAACTACCCTAACTAAACTTATATTACTAACATCCCTAGTTATCCAAGCAATCTCCTCTTCTCTTCTCATTATGAAACAACCATTGAAACCATTGGGATCGCAGATAATACTTTCTGGGATGACCATATGTTTGGAAAATCTCAGAATATTCCCCTGACTACATATTTTGGAAAGGCGGCAGTGCCCTGGAACGACATAGAAAACTTTTGTCCCTCCCTTGCCTATAAACGTTCGTCTAGGAGCTCACACCAAGCGCCCCAAGCACTCTGCATCCATATTTTTCGGTGTCTCTCTCCAGGCACTCGATTTCTCCAAGTGCCTCTTGGTTTATGAAGCGTATGCATTGTGGTGGAGAATAACATCCATCTCGAACCATCCAGCCCTTTTGCATCTATAAGAATCTCATAACTGAGATACCAGCCTGTATCAGGTAAAAAAAAATGACATACTTATCGACAAGAATCCTAATTTGTTGACACTGAAGAAAATGATCTTATGAATGACCATTTTGAACTGCCTCGAACATTGCAAAAAACAAAAAGAACAAAAAATGTCTACCTTATACCGGTGCAATAACGCCAAAATATAAAATAAGAGCTCAAAATCATAAACATAAGAAAAAAAAATCGACGATTGCATCAGTATAAGGAAGATGGTCTCTCATAGGTTTATGCATATTCTTTAATTCCAATCCCCAGTGGGCCCGCCTCTGCTGAGACCATGGATCAAACCTTTGGAATTCAATGATCTCTAGAACAATGGAAGATAATCATTGGTGTAGGCTTAGGAAGGGAACACAATGCATGAGTCAAAACACATGGTATGTTCTTAATTCACATGCAACTATGACAACAGGAGCAATCCATAGTTGGTAGCCAACGCCTTGACAAGTGTTGTTAAGGTTCTGACATGTACATGCTCCACATTTGCTTTGATACTCAAATTCATTCATTATCGGGTTTACTTCTCAAGCAGGGCGATTTATAAGGTATATAGGATAAATGTGGATCTCAAGCGTGACTTTGCCCGCTAAATCAAGTGACAACACGTTACACAAACCTATTCATCGGGTTAATTATGAATTGACCGGATATTCTTATTGAGAAATGCTAAAGTGTCAATGAGATATTCTATTAAATTAGTTTATTATTTATTTGAAAGATAATCCGTGTAGACTTTTATGCTTTATAGAATTTCAGGAAATCCACTTAGGAATTTTCTAAACAATCAGTCTCAAAAAATTGTCACTAAAGAAAAAATGCTTAAAATACAGGTTAGGTTGCTCTTTTTTCGAGAGTGCACCTTAAAATTCTTGTGTCCTTCGCACACCATTGTTGTAAAGCAGAAAACCAAATATTGATTTACTAGTATATGTCTAAAGGAAACATGCATGAACTTCCACATGGTATGCTTCTGATCCTGAACTATTTTTGTCTTCTCCTCTGGGTAAAAGCATCTAAAAAAACATATTATAAACAATATTTGTCTTGCTCTAGAGGGCCAAATGTTGCAAAGCATATAGTTGATTGGAAACTAGACTTGATATTGCATTGAATGCACCTCAAGGTCAATGTTTTTCCTTCTGGAAAATATAGTGAATTCCACCATATGCACGAATTAATGTGACTGTTAGAAAATGGATGATCATGACATGAGTTCTTGCAAAACTGTCAATATTTTTTTAACTGAACAAATGGATGTAAAGATATTTTACTTTGGGTTGTCATGGTTGGGTCATCGAGCGAAGCAACCCATGCCTCAACCAATGTGAAGGACATATTCAACTATACTAAATATTAAGTATTAAATATTTCTCGGTCGGTCATTTGTCTAGTTCTTAATTCATTTTATGGTTTTGACCATTTCTATTGTTGTTGGTGACACGTCTCTGCTCAAATGAAATGCAAATTTGAATGTGAGAGAGGTTCTTGTGAGTCATATGCAAAATGTGGGACCAAGCAAACCAATCGTCATGGAAGCAGTTCCTCTTTCGTTCTTTCTTTCTAGAAAGTAAAGAAAGCCCTTACATGAAGTAAATAGATGGTATGGCTTCCATAAGAGGTGGAGTAGATTCTTTCAAATCAAGTGGGATGATAAATAAGGCAACACTGCTTTTGTGTACCACATAAAAGAGTATCAGTGGGTATGCAGTCAATGTTCCTTATAGGCACTTAGGGTGCTTTCAACATTCTTACCTTTTCGTAGATCAATTTGATTGACCAGATGACCTCTAGATATGACCAGTCATTAAGAACATGCTTGGAGGTTCTTCAAATCACAAATCTATGTGCACAATGCTTTTCGGCAAGGACATCGCCACTGCAGTGGCCCTTGTTTGACATCGCCACAGTAGTGGCCCTTGTTTAGGTAAAGAACGTCTAGCTCTACCTCTATTGCTTGGCCAATTCACCAATTTATTACCCAATGGTAAAGTGAATTGAAGTCATTAGATTCCCCTGAAGTACAACAACCTTATTATTTAAGAAAAGAACCCCTGGCTCTACTTGTATTGTTTTTTGCAATTCACTAGTTTATTACTCAAAGGTAGCTTTTCACTTAGTTTAGTGACCATCGGAGTCATCAACATCACGTAACTAGTTGGGAGACTTTTTTTATTTCTTAGGAATTGCAATTATTATATCAAGTTTTTATAAATAGAGTAACATGATCATTGGGCACAGGGAAATCATGTTTATCTTATTCAACAATAATAGTGATAAAACCAATTTAGATTCATTTTAATCTTGGATCTATCAAATCTTTTTAGATGCAAACCATTTTTAGAGTATAAAACTTGAGAAAAGGTTTGCACCTCAAAATACTTTTGATAAATTCGGGGTCTTGATAGATCCGAGATCAAGATAAATGTAGACTGATATAATTAAATTTAAATACTAAATGTAAAATGTCATTTTTCCATGGTGGAGCATTTTATAATAATAAATAAATAAATTTAATTCTATCTAAATAAAAATGACAGGTGGCCCATTTCAAGCGTCCGCTCAGGTTCTCATTTGTGGCAAGGTAAATAGATATATGAACTTTCGTGGCAGAATCTCCAACAACCGTAAAGAAAATTTAGAAACCCCCGGCCCCCAGTGTTCTGTATGATGGAAGAGAATCCAATAATCCTCCATAGACACATCTATGGCAGGAAATCCTCTAAAGTTATAGACTCGCAATTGTCCAGAAGAATCCCAAATTGCTGGACCTTGCTCCACCGAAATCCGTTTCCCTTCAATGCTGGATTCAGCTTCCAAACAGGAGGAAGAGGAAGCCGCGTCATCTTCTGAAGGCTGTCGTAATTCTTCTACGCCAAACTAGGACGCGACAGCTTGAATTTGCGGCGGCGGAGATAGAGAAGAGGCGCAGGGAATTTCCGGCAGGGAATCGGGAAAATTGAACTTGGCCTTGAATCCTCCCAGACAATAGACTACAAAGTCATAGGCGCGGGCAGCCTTTTCCGGGGTGTCGTAAGAGTCCAACTAAATTCTGCCCCTAGAATTGGGCATCCGAATTTTCGACACCTATTCCCCTCATTTTCTCATTTGAATTCCCTTGAACTGCCTCAACTTCAGTGAGCGTTTTTCGGGTCTGGTTTGGCCGTTCTGATTTGAAGATGGTTTACCCATGTTGGATTGTTTCTGAGGTATCAGGAATCTAACTAAGAGTGTGGTTGTGAAGTTAGAACTCTTTGAAACAAAGGGGTTGTGATGGTGACAGGATTCGAACTCGGTACATGTAGAATTGCTACTACACCAGCGCAATGAACATTCGTAAACGGACGAGACTGAGAGTGTCTGGTGTACACCATACGTTGTTTGGAGATAAGAAAAGTTTGGTGGATAGTTTATAGATAATTAATAGAGAATCCATCAAATAGGATCCATGAATAGGTATTAAAATGATCTTCCCATGGTTAAACATTGTCATGGTTGATTAATGTATATGGAAGAATTTTCAAGGACAAACCATGTTCTCATTTCTAAGTAACATTAATTAAAGGTTAAACATCGAGGATATTGAGTGGTTTTAGTGAGAGAGTATGGTTGAGAGTTTCATGTGGAGCTTTCAAATGTACATATGACCATAAAGGAGATTATACATGTTGATCATTTATTAAAAAATAATTTTCCAAGAGAATAATGATGCTTTGATCACCATTGTATTACTCGACTACGTATGATCAATTTCAAAAACTTTTTCAGTGGTCTTCACCACGTTCCCATCTAATTTTTCTATATTCCAATAGTTTGAGAAGATCTAATAATGGATTGTTGGATTAAGAATAAAGAGGCAGTGATGATACTTTGTTAAGAACATCAATGAATACTGGTGTTTACCAAATATTTGATGTGTATGTTGTTTCGATGTGGGTCTATTGTGTGAATTCCATGTCACCTCCTAGTCTACAGTAGAGACAAAATACATGTATATGAAATGTGTGTGGCCTTTTGATATGGAAGAAGGAGATTTCTATGAAGGAGCATGTCTCCTTTTTAGCTCTAGTGATGATGGTTGCCAACTTATTGTCCATTGGGATCTCTTTGCCTATCACGGCTTTGATAATTACCATAGAGTCCTCAACTATCTTCAAAGATCTGATCCTCTCTTCCCTAGCTATGATGATACCTCGCAATATGGCATAGGCTCTGCCTAGTTGTTGGTGGCTTGATTGAGGCCCCACACTATGAAGCTACAATATTTCCTTTGGGGTCGAAGAGAATCCCCCTACACCTACCACCCTTAATTGTTTTAATATAAAAGCACACATTTATTTAATTGACTATAAACTTCAAGGTCATTGTAATGTCTCCACTTTGGGACATCATCACAGGGCAGAGACTTATGATGACCAGAGTAGCCAGATGGATGTTATAGCAAGTACAGGGGTATTTGAGAAGCATTGTGGGGTCCAGTTGGCATTTATCATCATATTCCATCATTATGAGCCATTCTGCACAGGGTGGCTTTGGTTTCGTTCCATTCCGACGATTTCCATGATTTTGACTATTTTGAGCTATAAGTTAATTAAAATCACTGAAGAGGGCATTTGGGGCACATTACTTGGAGGAACCTCTCAGTGTAATAGCTCATTGGAATCGGGAGGAGAAGCACTACAGGATGGGATGGCTAGAAGTGACTTTCAGTGGCCAGGGAAGCCACAAGGAGAGATAAGGAGATTTTCAGAGGTAAAAAGGTTAATTAATTAATTATATTAATAAAATAAAAGTCACTTTGGAGGGACAAGGTGAGCCAAAAAGTATAAAAGGAAGGCAAGGGCCTCTACTCATGATTCATGTATGATCTTATTTTGATTTCTGGCTTCTAGCTAGTGAGCCCAATATTGGGGGTTTTGAGGGTTTTGACAT
>ML783773.1:385381-396427 GCA_009831015.1 Picea engelmannii
ATATGGTTGAGGTATGTTCCATGGTTATCTCTTTCTGTTATTTGCTGCATACACACATATAAACACATCTAAAAGGTAGATCAGCAAAGTGTTTGACGAAATACCACAACCAGGAAAAAGTTTTAAAAAGACACCAAAACAGTAATGATCCTTGCATAATGGCTTGGGATCATTACAGTCATCCACAATTACTTGTGCACCTTAACCATCATTAGGTTGGATTCATGGATTAAATGTGTTGTATACCTTTGAAAAACATCATTTGAATCTTCGAGTTGAGTAGTAGAGTGATTCAATTAGTACCTCCTAAGTGAACATTTTACACAAGACGAACACCATCATGATCTCATTTTCCATGCCTTGTCTCAAAGAAACTTTAGATGCGACAAATGTTCATTTTCTTATGAAGGTGGCATGACCATAAAAAGATCATGTTGATTTAAACTAACCAACACAACCATCTAACCACATCCAATGTTATTTAAAAGTGACCCCTTTTTTTATTAGTTCTTTACTAAGTAAATCAAAACAAAGTTGAACAAAAAATTATCCTTGTGTAGGATCACCACTAATGTAAAAATGATACTCTTTAATCACATCGCAATTATCTATGTTATTATCACAACCATTGATACCAACATTGGCATGTTTGTGTGATATATGCACAAGTGTAGAAACCTAATTTGAATGATAATATTGAGTCGGTATCTCCCTTTATGTGGCAAAAGTGTAATTCTCAGCAAAATCAACCACTAGTTATATTGTTCCTTTAAAAAATACATCACATGATCGATCGAACTGTAAGTCATGTTACCTCACTAATGAGAGTGCTTGATATATCTTTATATTTGATCCCTAAACATCTTAATGAATTTTTTCACCAAAAGATCGTCTTCAAGCAAATCAATCTTTTTTGAGGTTGGTACTAAATCTATGATAAGAGTGTATTGAATATATGCATATCTCTTCCACTTCATAGAGATATTTGAAAATTGAGGGTTATTAAGCATGAATAGTGATGGGCCTAGCATACCATGGTTTAAGCTTCACACATGTGTTAATGGAGCTCTTAACATCATTATTAATCTCTTGAAAATTATAGAGCAATTCCACTCGAATAGCATATGTTATATGTTTGGCACAAGTTTCATACTTTCCTTTTGATACACGAAGTCACACAATGTCTTTTTCATTTGGTGAAACATGAGAATTCAAATTCCAAAGTTGTTGCACCATAGCTCTCACATTACTTGGAAGTCTATCTCCATATGGTTGCATACAAATAATATCCCAATAAGAAAGTTCATCATTCTCATCTAATTGAACTCTGGATTTTTTATGCTTCCAAAGTGTTTTCTTCGATATTTTTAACACTTTTGTAATTTTTGAAACCAAATATTTCGATTAAGTTCCTTTCACAATGGCACTTGATATTAATTCTCTATGTGCAGCCTTGGCGTTGATGGAACACCTATTTCCAAGTGTGGAAAGTGCTAAGGAAACATGTTTTGGATAATATTTTCATCGATCATATTTTCGTTTGCAATTCCTTTGGCATCCCATGCTTAAAGAATTACAAACTTGAAATCCAATGACAAAATTACACAAGTTTGAAGCCCAATTCCAATGCCAAAATTCCATAAGTGAAAAGCCAAATTTCAACATCCCAAAGTAAAAAAACAATTAAGATCTTTTTAGCACAACATCCTTTTATTTTCACTCTTTTCCTTTATCTATTCTTTTTTTGGAGGTAATTTGAATATGAGTGATATATAAAATGTTTTGGGTGTATGTGTGTGTGTGTGGAGAAACAAGTTTTTTAAGATTTTGCAAACTTCAAAATATTCTCAGGGTAAGGTTGAACTTAACTCTTAGTTGAAATATTATCTTGACCTTTGTTGCATGTATCACAATAATATCAGATTTATCACAATATTATTGCTAAGCCGGATATTGTCGATATTATTGTGAGAATATATCACGATAATTACGATAATTTGGAATTATCATGATAATTTGAAATTATCGCGATAATTTTCGATAATATCGTGAGTCGAACGAAATTGTCGCTCTGTTGCATTTTGTTTGGTTTTTCACCTTTAACTTACGATTTTGGATTTTTTCTCTCATTTTGCAAATGGTGTCTGGGGGATTGAGCTATTAGGGTATTGTGATTATTTTCCATCAAGAAAATAAGGGGAAGTCCATAGTTTTCATTTCCATCAACTAAGTATTTGTGGAGTGGGGATATATTCCAATCTACCCTATCCATATTCCTAGGTATGCAAAACAAATCATGCCTTTCTTTTATTTGTTTTTCAAGATTTAGTATAGGGTTTGCAATGTCCATTATATAAGCCTATTCTTGCCATTTTTAATGGGATATTTAACACTTATGTACTTATGATATTTTAATTGAAACATTCTTTAAGTATTGTGTGGATCTGGATTTTGAATTTCCCCATTTGTTTTGTGCCATAGGTTTAAATTTTAAAGATTTAATTAGCGCTCAACAAAATGGATATAATGTGGGAGTATAGTGAATCAATGGGTCATAATAGAACAAAGATAAGTTGCACGATATGTGTAAGTGAAATGTCTGGTAAAATCAACCGCTTGAAATACTACCTTGCCAAAGTCCCAGGGCATAAAGTGGAAATTTGTCCTACAACTACCATAAATGTTGTCCTTGTTGTAAAAAACTCAATTCTTGATATTGCTAGGAAGAAAACTCATAGGGAAGAATTTAGGAACCACATGGAAACCACAAGCTTCTAAAGGGTGGGGGAAACCTAATCCTTGACCATACCTTCTTAGCGCACTATGATTATCCTTATAGTATCTAGAATCTAGATACTTCATCATGATCATCTTGTGAGATTCATTTATTTTAGTTTTGATGTGATTTTGTATTACCCCCATAACTCGAGACTTGTGACTCAAGAGTCAAGACAAATATCGCATTTCAGTATAGATGGTTGATGTACCACTTGACATATTATATATCTTATATATCAGTTTTGTTAGGATATTTAGACACTTAGGAGTTAATGAAAATAAACTTGGTCTAATATGTCATTAGGTAAAAGTGTGTTTCTTAGTGTGTTTCTTTAGTATGCATTAGTATGCATTTGTAGTTAGGGAATCTGATGGTCACGATATGTTCCCGACATGGAGTGATCTGGCGGTCACGATATGTTCCCTACATGGAGTGATCTGACGGTTCATATTCTCCTTGATCTTAACGGCTACATTGATCTGTGGCTTAACACCTGATTGGTCGATGATATTTATTTAAAGAGCATGGAGGGCCATTTGTCGATGATCAATTGTGAGAAACTCTCTTATAAATCTCTCTGTAATATTTTTCTTTTGCATTAATAAATTGCTCCAAGTGCCCACATTGGTTGGGACTGTGGATATTTCCCCGTAGGAGGTTTACCACATCAAAACATCTATGTGTTGATATTTGATCCGGTTGTGTGAGTGGTTATTGAAGGTGTTTGTCCTCTGTTGGAATACCTGTATTGTTGAACATGATATTAAAGCGCATTTGAAGATACATTCTCGTTGTAGATCAAGATCGTGAAGCCGTGTTGCCGCATATATGGTTTCTACCATTTCCATACATTTCCAGGCTGAGAGGATTGTTCCATTGCGTTCAGAGCACTCGTTTCAGTCAAAAACACATTTCATTTCACTTGAAATGGTTTCTTTTTTCCCAAGATACAACCATTTCAGTCAGATCCGAAGGTATAAAGCTTGAATACGCCCTTTTTAAAATTTTCGCAGAGATAAATTTTGGTTTTTTATTTTTCAATTATCGGTTGCTATTCTCTTCAATCTGTGTATGCTCTTTTTCATGTGCCTTGTTCAATCTTGAAAAAATCAGAAACAGAGCAAAAAGGATTTTCTTGTTTGTGTATGCTCTTTGTCACGTGCTCTGTGTGATCTCGATAAATCAGAAACAGAGGGAAAAGTTGAATCTTCTAGGTAAGTTAACTAAGATTAAACCCTTGTTGTCGTCGAGAAGTGGGATTTTTTTCTTGTATGAAAAGAGTTTTTATAAATATGCTCTCCAACAACAACAACAACAACAATCCTCCTTATAAACAATATAATATGTTTTGCACTAGTTCACTTGGCTAAAAATTGTTTTATTAAGTAAGAGGTATTGAGTTCAAGTCTCTTTTTTGTTACTTTTTTTTTTAAGTTCATGTATCCATTTTAAAGTGTATTTCACTTAACTTATAAAAGTGAATCACTTTAAGTAGCTTTAATGTTTTATTTTATGTTTTGCATGCAACTTTCATTTATAAAGTAACTTCATTGTAAAAGTGATTCCCACTTATTCTATAAAAGTGGGTCACTTCATAAGTAACTTATTTGTAAAAGTGAGGTTATTAGAAGGTGGGGTATCACCACGTGGACCAACTTCTACTTTCCACGTGGCTCTTTGGTTATTGTTTATGCCTTTTTTCAAAAGAGCATAACTTTCACATCCGAAGTTCCTTTTTTTGAAACAACCTATTTTTTCGAGATCTTTCCATCCAGACCAATAGTTTCAGCTTTTTCTGCATATTTTAATATGACATCTCTCAATGACCTTTGGCTTACCAGTACCAACTACTTCTCATGGAAATCCTATATGGAAGATGTATTAAGAAGTAAAGGATTGTACCAGATTACCTTGAGAAAATAACTAGAACCCACTAATGATGAAAAGAAAGTCAAATGGGTCAATAAGAATGATGAAGCACGTGGACTGATCGGAATGTCCATATCTCTTGATTTAAAGTTTCACCTTCAAGGAATTGATGACCCCAATGATGCTTGGGAAAAGCTTGAAACTATGTTTGGTAAATACAATATTATTCGAGCCCACCAGTTGGAGAATCAGTTAATGACCTTAATTCCAAAGAATTTTCCTTACATTGAATATTACTTATCTAAGTTCAAAACAATTAGTCTTATGTATAGAATGCAAAATAGATCTGTCAGAATATCGATGCATATATGTTATTCTTGTTAAGCCAGGTAGTGCATATTCTATTTTTGTATCTATCTTTTATGCCACTAGAGAAGCTCTAGGGGTTGCTTATAAAAAACTCTCTCTTGAGTCCTTTTGTGATGTTCTGATTCGAGAGAAATATAAGCTTTTGCAACTTGGATTGATTAGTGTTGCAGGTACCTCCAACAAAGCCCTAGTATTCCAGTAAAAATATAAATCCAAGAATCCCAAGAAGAAACATCCTCGCCATAACAACAAGCAAAACAAGGGTCCCAAACCCTCTCAGCTAGCTTCCGCTCCTAATGGTGACAAATGAGCAAATTATAAAAGCAAGAAAATGGACAGACATTGCAAATTTTGTGGGAAAGATGGTCATGATGAGTACAAATGTTTTAAGAATATGGCAGCTTTAGAAGTAGCGATGAAGAAGCATAAGTTACATCGATATTGATTCTACTACTTCTTCTTCTTCTCATGGACATGCACTTTCTACTTTTGGTTTCTCCTTCAATGCAACTTATACTTCTTTTTCTTGTTAGTGGCTTATTTATTATGGATCATATTATCATATGACTAAGGATAAAGCCATATTTTATGCTCTTAATGAATGTAACACCAAGAAAATATATGTTGGTGATGATAGATCTCTTAGTGTTGTAGGCATGAAACAATTTAGGTAGATAATGGTCATTTCAATGATGTGTTATGTGTTCCAAATCTTTCCTGCAACCTTCTATCAGCAAATCAAATCACTCATTCAGGTGAAGGTAAAACCGTAGAGTTTTCACCTCACCAAGTTGTAATCAAGGATCTAAAATATTCTAAGCATGTTCTCGAAACCAAAATTGTTTATGATATTACCAGGTTATACAAGTTTGACAACTTTGGGTCATCATATTTTCCATCAGTGTTTTTTTCTCATAGCGATGACTTGAACAAACTTTGGCATAAGCAGTCTGGTCATATAAGCTATCACTCATTGCAAAAATTATGTAATCAACATATGGTGACTGGTCTTCCTCTTGTTTCTTGGAGAGGTGGTGTTTGTGCTGGTTTTGTTCTTGGCAAACATCATCGGGACAGTTTTGACAAATGTGTCTCTTGACACTCCTCGACCCCTTTGCAGCTTGTTCACAATGACTTGTGTAGTCCATTTTTTTTCTCTTTCTTTTTATGGGTGCAAGTATTTCTTAACTTTCATTGATGACTTTTCCAAATGTGCTTGGGTTTATTTCTTAAAACATAAGAGCGAAGTTTTTGACAAGTTCTTGGCCTACAAGAAAAGCAATATGGACATCAACTTCAAAGTTTAAGAACAAATAATGGAGACGAATATGTGACAATCAATTTACAAGTTACTGTAGTGCACAAGGCATCCACATGCAACACACTATTCCATATACACAACAACAAAATGGTGTTGTTGAGAGAAAGAACTGCACATTAAAAGAAATTGCTAATCGTATGATCCAATCTAAGGGATTAAATCTAAAGTATTGGGAGGAAGCCCTTAATTGTGCAGATTACATATTAAGTCACACTCCCATAAAGACTCTAAAATATAACACTAGAAGAAACATGGAAAAAAATTAAGCCAAATGTAAGTCACTTCCGTGAATTTGGCAATGTAGCATGGGCTCACATTCCTGATGAGAAAATGAAAGCATTGCAGTCTGAAAGTGAGAACTGTGTATTTGTTGGTTATTTTGGAGATGTCAAAGGTTACAAACTTCTTCAACCACATTGTAATGAAATTATTATTAGAAGAGATGTTAAATTTGATGAAAATCTCTTGGCCTGCGAGCCTAATTCGATGTTTGTGCCTTCTTCGGCTGGCAAGCCATCTTCCACATTTGTTCCTTCTTTTGTTCCTATTATGATTTCTTCTTCTTCAGATGATGATAGTAAGGATGAAAATCCACCTTCCTCCAAATGAGTCCATTGAACTTGAACCTGCACCAACATCGCCTCTTCCTCAATGGGTCCATTCAATACAAGAAATAGCTAGTGATCTTGTCGATGATCATTCATATCAATGTTAGACACATTCACAGTTCCAATGAGCCTCTTCTCTTTTGGCTTAAGTTTCAGTGACTCGTGATCTATAGACATTTGTATAATCTTCACGTCATCCAGAATGGGATACAACAATGAATGAATATTGTTGCTTTTTAATGGAGAACAATACTTGAGATCGTGTACCTCTTCCGAAAGGAAGAAATCTTGTCAAATGTAATTGGTTCTACAAAACTTAGTATGCATCAGATGGAAGTGTTGAAAGACATAGGGCTCAGTTAGTTTCCAAAGGATTTTCCCAAGTTGAAGGAATTGAATATAATGAAACATTTTCCCTTGTAGCCAAAATGAATTCCATCCGCCTTGTTCTAGCCCTTGCAGCCTCAAATAAAATGGGAGGTCCATCATATGGATGTCAAATATTATTTATTGCATGGGGATTTGCAAGAATAAATCTACATGGAACAACCTCCTAGCTATGTTCAGAATGACTCTAGCCTTTTTTGTCACCTTAGGAAATCTCTTTATGGTCTTAGGCAAGCTCCTCAATCTTGGTATGCCAAAATGGAAAGTTTTCTTCTTGACACCGACTTTTCTAGATGCCATTTTGATCCTAATGTCTATACCAAGAAAGTAGGAATCCATGTTATAATTTATGTTCTTTATGTTGATGATCTTATCCTCACTAGTAGTGACCCTAAACATTTAAACCATGTGAAAACTAGAATTAAGAAGAAATTTAAAATGACCGACTTAGGCTATTTGAACTATTTCCTTGGCTTCTAAGTTTTGCAAACCAAGGAAGGAATTTTTCTTTCCCAGTCTAAGTATGCTTGTGACCTTCTTCTCACTTTCACATGGAAAATTCTAAACTAACCCCTTCTCCCTTCCATTCTGGAGTCAAACTTGTTGCCACCTGTACTTCTCCCGAAGTTGATGCCACTTTATACCATCAGTGTAGCCTCTTATACTTGACTAATACCCATCCTGATCTTTCCTCTGTTGTTGGAATTGTTGCCCGGTATATGAAAACACCCCACGAAAGCCAATGGAAACTAGCTAAGAGGATACTTCGGTATGTTCAGGGTATAGTTCAATTCGAGATACATTTCAGTTCAAGGGGGACTCTTTTATTGGTTGGTTTCACATATTCAGATTGGGTCGACGACCCTGATAATGAAAATTTTATTGCAGGTTATGTTTTCAGCCTTGGTTCAGGACCTGTCACTTGGGCCTGTGAGAAACAACGAACTATTGATCTTTCTTCAGCAGAAGCAAAGTACCATGCAACAATTAATGCAATTCAAGAAGCCTTGTGGCTTCGATAGATCCTTTTAGAGTTTGGATTCCACCAACAACATCTAACTACCCTCTAGTGTGAAAATCAGAGTGTCATCGAGCTCGGGAAAGATTCAGTTCAACATTAGTGCAACAAACACATCAAGCTACACATGCACTTCATCCAAGAGCTCATTCATGATCGAGTTATTGAAGTGCTTTTTTTCCCTACAAAATATTAAGTTGCAGACATTTTCACAAAGTCTCTTACTAAAGCGAAGTTTTTCAAACTTCAATCTATGTTAGGAGTTCAGGAAGTTGTCATTAAGGGGGGATAAGCTCTAATGCCTCCTTCCTTCTCTTATTGTGTCGCCTTTGTAAATCCTTCAATCCTGTCCCAAGTGTTCTTACGGGGGGATGTTAGGATATTTAGACACTTAGGAGTTAGTTAAGATCAACTTGGTCTAATATGTCGTTAGGTAAAAGTGTGTTTCTTTAGTATGAATTAGTATGCATTTGTAGTTTGGAAATATGACAGTCACAATATGTTCTCGACATAGAGTGATCCGATGGTTCATATTCTCCTCGATCTTAATGGCTACATTGATATGTGGCTTATCACCCAATTTTTCCATGATCTCTATATAAAGAGCATGGAGGGTCATTTGTCGATGATTGATTGGGAGAAATTCTCTTGTAAATCTCTTTGTAATATTTTTCTTTTGCATTAATAAATTTCCCCAAGTGGCCACATTGGTTGGGGCTGTGGATATTTCCTCGTGGGGGTTTTACCACGTCAAAACATCATTGTTGACCTTTGATCTGGTTGTGTGAGTGGTTACTGAAGGTGTTCGTCCTCTGTTGGAATACATGTTTTGTCGAACAAGTTTTATTTTCACATTTATGTAGCATTGTGTTTGTTTGATGTTGTTGTTGCTTTAGATGTTTAAAAATTTGATTATTTTTGTATTTTGTTTAAGTTTCTTGAGAATTTTTTATAGTTTCCCTGATATTACCGATAATTTCAATTTTGAACCGATGATAAATTCTCGATAACGATGAGTGCAACATTGATCTCAACCAAGTTTTTTTGGTCAACCAAAATAATAGTAGTGTATGTTGAATTTTTAAGAAACTTGCAACTTTAACAATAGTACGGTCTCCCTAAAATTTGTGAAGATCATAAGTTGAACTTGCTACTAATAAATTCATCTTTCAATCTAGTTTGTAATGATATAAGAATTCTATATTTTCATTAAAACTTTTTATTTTTAATTATCACTTAAGAATTTCATTATTATCAAAATTATCTTAAATAATAATTCAAAATCACAATATCAAAAAAAAATCACAATACACTTACTCACATTGCCCTCTTCAAAAATTTATTCTTAATTTTCTTGGTAATGATTACATGAAATAAATAATTGAGGACCACATCAATGTTATTCTATTTTGATAAATATGAAAAATGTTTGCTTAAATATGAAAAACAATGAAAACTAGTCTTTAATGTTGGCTAATTATTCTTACCTAAATTTTTGAAGTATATATTGTGATTAAACTATCATATTTATTTCATTTTATGTTTATAAATATGGATATATAAGTAATATATTTTTTTATAAATCTTCTTTTTACCTCAGAGTGAAATTCTCAAAATAAATATCAATTTTAATGACATGAAATTGAAGAAAATAAACTAGAAAAAATATTACTCATTTTTATAATTGTAACTATATACACAAGGAATTAGTTAATATAAATTCATAAATCATATAAATTCAAATTTATTAAATTTTTACAACAATTGATATCGAGTAAAAGAAACTTCAATTTAAAACAAGTGAAATTAATAGTAAAGCTACTTATACCTACCTCTTAAAATTGTTTTGATATAATAATTATATGTAAACCAAAATGAAAATGAAACATTTGAATCTTGTAGTAATGTATTACCAGTGCATAGTCTAAAAGCAAGCAGAAAAGAAGTGATATTGGCTACTACATATTTTTAAAATTTTCGAATTAAAAAAATCTAGGTATTAATAACTGTTCATAATGTCACAAGTGCATCTTGAAATCTTCATATGGTAAATTTAAACAAATAGACCATTATAATTTTACAAATTTTATAATTTATTTCATTATTAAAATTTTCAAAAAATGTAGCTATATTTAAGGAAGATCTATTGATATTTGTAATTGATAAATCAAGTTGGATGTTCGAGTTTTTATATTGACTTGGCTTGGTTATTTGAAGAAATAATAATTTTTAATGAATAATATTTGATTATATTTAAACAATTTTAATGAGATTTAATGAATTAGAGATTATTTTATAATGATTTAATATTTTTAATTATTATTATCAATTATACTACTTTAACTTAATATTTTTAGAAGTGACATTTGCCAATACATATCTTTAAAAGTTGAAGTAAAATTAAATAGATTTAGATATTCGTAACTATTGACAATATTACAAGTGTAAATTAAAGTCTTCACATGACAAATTTAAACACATGTTGTGAGACATAATATAAATAATGAAACCTAACCAACATATATTCATAGGTGATTTTAGGGGCGAAAATTCGCCGATGGGCGAAATTAAGAGGTTTGAAATTTTGGTTGGGCGAATTGTTTACATAGAGAGGTTTTTTTGGTTTACCTATATATAGCCCCAAATTTATTTTCAAATATATATATATATATATATATATATATATATATATATA
>ML783773.1:432801-446535 GCA_009831015.1 Picea engelmannii
ACTATTTAATGATATTATTGATAATTTGAAAATATATATTAAACAAACTACATTTAATTATTATCTTTAATATAATTTTTTATATAGCTTCAACTAAATATATATTTTATTTTATTTTATTAATAATTAATAAACAAATATTATTTTCATTAAATTATTATTTAATAAAAAGTTTAATATTTATATTTTTTATCATAAAATAGTTAGCAAAATAGTTAATTATGCATAAATTCGATATTTAAGTTTTAATTACCTAAGAGAATTTAAAAATAAATAAAAACCAAGCATAGTCCTCGGAATGGAGTAGATTTTTCACGAACCATCTCCTTAGTGCAAATGAAATGTAGACATGGTCGGTGGAGATTGTGCGGACGAAATGTAGACAGGGTCGGCGGGGTCAGCAGATAGTTGATGACATAGAAAGGGTCCATAGGGTCAGTTGATGAGTGAGTTGCAGTAACTATTCCCATGAAATGATGTTTTAATAATTAAGTATTGAAGTATTGTTATAGTTATTAAATTTTATATTCAGGAAAATATGTTTTAATAATATAGTATTGGAGTATTGTGATAGTTATTATTCCCTGTCAAAGGCGCAAAGGGACTATAGCGATCGATAATTCATTGACTTCATATTAATATGTCCTTAGACTATAAATTTTCACGTCATCTATATTGTTCGTACTATAGAAGTAAAAATATTATTTTTTATATAATAAAAAAGACCTTATATGTCATCGTCTCATTGGAGAATATATTGGAGGTCTTATTGCGAGTTTCATTGTTCCCAATGTTGTAAATGTTTATATATCCAAAGTTTTGAGCTTAGACACTCTTTTTTAATTTTTATTACATTTTTACTGAAATGTTTACATACCGAAAGTTCTGAGCATCGACGTTGTTTTTTAATGTTTTTTTATTATTAGTCCCTACCGAAGGCGTAGAGGGACTATAGTGATCGATAATCCATTGACTTCATATTAATATGTCATTTTATTATTATTTCTATTGTATTGAAATGTTTACATACCGAAGGTTTAGAGCATTCACACTTTTTTTGAGGTGCTTGAATGGGCCTGACATCTTAAATGTTTACATAGCGCGAGGTCCTGAAAAAGGCCCGATAGCTTAAATGTTTGCATACCGTGAGGCCCTTAAATAACCTGATAGCCTTAAATGTTTACCTAAATAGGCTTCTCAGAGTACATTTTTCCTCGAATTTTTCCATACAATGTTGCAGTGAATTTGGACAATATTGTTGTTCACCGCCGGTTGCATAGCCAATGTATGTTTCATACTTCTTTTATGCTTGGAATGCAATTTAGTCATTGTTGAAGATACATACATTGTTTGTTGGTTCGGTGGGTGCTTCTTGTTCGTTGGTTCGTCACTTGTTGCTTGTTGTTGTTTGGTTCAACTTTGCAAGGTTGAGGACATGCGCCTGTGGTTGGATCTGTTGGTGCTTGTTGCTTGCTTTTGTTTACTTCAACTTTGCAGGGTCGGGGTCCTGCATGCGTAGTTGGAGCTGTTTTTTTTCACTTTGCGAGGTCCAAGTGTTGTACCCACAATTTGACCTACGCTTCTGTCGTTCATCGTTCCGGAGTAAGTTCGATGCCATAATTCCATTTCTATTCATTATTTGTTGTTCATTGTTTGCAGTTTGCAAGTAAGAATGTTTGATTATTTCTACTGGCATGTTCATCATATGTTTCAGGTTCCTTCTGTGTTTAGGTTGTAGTTTGGTAATCGTTGGAGATACATATGTTGTTTACTGGTTCAGTGGTTGTTGCTTGTTCGTTGGTTCGTCGATTGGTGTTTGTTGTTGTTTGGCTCAAGTTTGTGAGTTTGAGGTCCTAGGGTTGCAGTTGGGCATGTTCGTTCTTTCTCATTGGTTTGTTTCTTGTTGTTTTCTTTTTTTTACTTCGTCTTTTCAGGGTTGGGGTCTTGCATCGATAGTTGGAGCTGGTTTTTTTTTCACTTTGTCGTGTTCAGGTCCTACACCCGCAAGTGGACCTGTGGTTCTGTCGTTTGTCATGTCTGGCGAAGTCGAGATCTGACGCTTGTCTCGTGCCCGCCTGTCCTACTCTTAAATTTTGCTCCAATTCTTTTTCCTATCTCTGGACCATACCTACATGTCTTCTTAAAATTTTCTTGTAGAGGAAAAGGATACTGAGATGGTGGTAGCAAGAGTGGTGTTCAGTGGATTGCAAATTGTAGTATTCAGTTTCTATGTTGGTTGGCGTGCAACATTGCTAGCATAATGAATGTGTTCTCAAATGCATCACACCATCATTATAGGATACTTCAGTGTTGACATGATACAAAATAGTGGCATAACAAATAATTGGACAACTGCATGTGCAATTACAATGTCCGTTGTCTTTTTGTTAAGATAAAACAAGTGAAAATTGCACTTATTAACCATATATGGTGAAATGTTCCCATATCACAATACAACCTCTTTATCCTATACACAGACTGGTGTGACCACGATACAATTTGTCTTGTACTTGAAATATGAGATGTACACCAAAGATACTGCAAAATTATATTTCCATGTCTCAAAGCATATCTTGATACTTTGCTACAGAAAACCAAAATCATTCAAATATGGCCATGCAATTTCTTAATATTTTATGGCTTGTAATATATTTTGGGCAAGAAAAACTTTATATAATTACAACCATGGATGGAGAAAATAAAAGGTTCATGTTTCTAACTATCTTTTATTCTATTTGTTGATTCTCATTTAGTGTATGTACATATTACGTGTTCTCCCTTGCATACCAGCTTCCATTCATGTAAATTGTATTTTGTGTGTTCCCACATTCAAACAAATAGAATAGCTGGAGAAAACAAAGGAGTCTTTAATGCAGTTGTGGAAGAGGAGATGCAAAGGTACATGCTTGTATTGTTATTTCATATTCCATTGTTGTGTATTTCATTTATTGTTTGTATATGTGTTCACCTAATTTATTGTATGTAGATATTGTGTATCTTCCTACATAATAACTTATCTTCATGTCATTTGTATTTTATGTGCCGCTACATTGAAATAAATCGAACTCTGTTTATTTTTTTTACATGTCTTCCTGCATACTAACTTCCTTCATGTCCATTGTATTTTTCATGCATTGCTACATTTGAACAAACAGGGTAGTTGGAGAAGACGATGGACTCTTTGTTGCGAATTTAGAGGAGGAGTTACAAAGGTGCATGCCTCTACTCTTATTTCATATTCCAGTTTTTAGTATTTCATTTATTGTATGTATATTTGTTCTACGTGTTCTACTTCTTTGCACCTACTTTACTGTATGTAGATACTACGTATCTTTCTACATAGTAACGTATCCTCATGTGATTTGTATTCTCTTTGTTGCTACATTGAAATAAATAGAATTGTATTTCTTTATTTTACATGTCTTTATGCATACTAACTTACCTTCATGTCCATTGTATGTTCGGTGTTGCTACATTGAAAGAAATAGATTGGTTGGACAGGAAGATGAATTCTTATATGCCACATCAGAGGGGTTTGTAGTACAATTTTTGAAAAGGTATACCAACTGTGCTAGTAAATTGAACACACAAAACGGGTGGGTGCATATAATATTGGACTAGAAAACAATGATTTGGAAACAATGGGCCTTTGTTGAGACTTCCCGCTTCCAAACATTGCCCTCCCCATTTCTAATTTTCCCACTTTCTATTATCGCTTTTTTCCCCTCTTCTATACTTAACCGAATTCCCCTTCGTTTTTCTCGTCTACTTTCACTTTTTGGTTTCTTTTCTTAGTCGTCTTTTCGAAAATTTCTAGGTGCGCGGGTTGGCAGACTCACGGGTTCACATTTATACTCCTGCTTCTATATCACGACTCCGACCGATGATTTCCTCATTCCATACTTAGCCACTTTTTCGATTGCAGGTTCCCGAGATGGTAAGTTCAATATTGTGCCTCTAGCTTCATAGGTTCTGTGATATACAGATTGGTCGTTGTACCCCCCCCCTCCCCCCAGGCCCCCCCATCATTCCCTATTTCTTGTTACACATTTTTGCAGTCAAAAAATCCGAGGCATACAATTTGACCGTCGGGTCCTCATGTTTCATGAGTATCCCTTGACACCCTATTTCGTATTCCATCTCCTTCGACCCTATATGCGACATTCAGAACAATTATGGACAATATACAATGCATATGATTATTTATTCCTTTTGATGTTCATCTACACATGCTTGCATCAGAAAACGTTGGACTAGGGACATGGCCATGAGCAATCAATCATCGCAAACATCAACAGACTGACAAGGACAAAGGTAAAGATGCATACATTGTGTTCCTCATATGTTTACCAAACAAATATCCTCAACTATTTATTCATCTATGCCATGGTAAATACATTGACGTCATCTGCAACACATAATTTAAAGTTCACAAGAAGTATCAACGAGCGCAAGTGAGACGCCGAACATAGCGCAAGTTTCACAGACTAAGAGGTCTGGTTGCAAAACTCTGGCTCCATACTTCATCCAAGTTGTGTGTCTACTTGTATATTTATTCCAGGAAAAAAGAAAACAAAAAAAATAATGTAGACTACCATTCCCATTACTTTTCCTGTTCAAAAACTGCCACCAGGTCTAAACTTATAACACCCAAAATACTATCAATGGAGGGCTTGAACATCCATCGAACTGGACAAGTATTCGTCGGGGAAATAATGGTCGTCTATAGCATGTACTTGGACAAGGAAAACAAAACTAGATCCATTATGTGTGCTGACATGACAAACAATGAGGCCCTGATGATAGTCACACTGACTATTCCCACACAACTTGTCCAGAAACATGCAGAAAAGATATTGCCAGGTAATGGAATATCCATTACAAATTTTGATATATTTCCCAAAATAGTATATGACCGTGGTGATTGTGATCGGATTATATCGCTCAACAAAACAAGTATTGTGGAAAAAAATCTTGTTATTTTTTCAGAATATTGTTTCGTCCCAGACACATCTATCATCCAACTTGCACAGAGCAATGACATTTACCCAATCGGAACCATTGGTGCAGTTGTCACACTTGCGAGAAAACTTGGCTTGCAACACATTCTCCATATAAAATATGGAGAATCAAACAACGACAAGGAAATGGTATTGTTCTCCATATCCAGTTGTGTCCTTTACTTTCACATGTCTATGTATCTCGGTTATGTTACACAACTATTGCATTGTTCCATGTTGCAGCTGCAATTGTTCGAAACCTATTCAAATTTATTTTCCTCAATGGAACAACAATTGCATAAAGGGCAATTTCCACTTATGCTCTTCAAAAATATAACAAAGAAAAGAGATGTTAAAGAAAGGATCTTTCACACAACCCAAGCAACGTGTATAACAAAATTGCAAACAGACATAGTACATGATCTCAAGAAACTAACTAGCTCTAAAACTGTTGTGCGTATACATCTACAATTTCATCCTCACTTTCCTCATACAAATTGCCTTCACCAATTTTTTGTAGTTTTTCTTTTTTTTTGTTCTACAATTGTATATTATATTGTTCAATATATTAACTACTATGCTCACGTGCCTAGGTTGAGGGTGTTTTGGTTGCAGCGAATGCATACTCGACCCCCTTTGAGCCTGTATGTGCCAAATGCAACTCCCGTGCTTCTTCTTTTGCTTTCATAAATGATGATACAATTTATTGTTTGTGATGTAGTAAAAAATGCCCTTACATATATAGGCATTGCCTCAATGCTGCCATCTGAACCGTGGGAAACACAATCGTACATTGTACAATTAGACAACCTCTGTTACAAGATGTGCTTCCTAGGTTAGCAGAATTGCCATATGAAGTATACCTACAGAAAAAGGAAAAAAATGTCTACATGTTGCACGACTTTCGGATACATAGCAAATTTACCTTAAATGAGGACAATGCAATATTGCATATCGGATGGAAAAAAAAATCATATCAAGCTTTGGAAGGAAACAAAAAAATCTCGTGTGTGTCTGTAATTTTTATTCAATACCCAGATGAATGTTCGTTGGACTCGAGTTCTTTGGAGTTTACATCTATGGCTGTAAAATTTTCTTTCCAGAGATTTTGTCTCTTTTTGTGCACTTGAAAAAACAATGAGAATCTAACTACAAATCAAATCGTTGTTGTTATTTTGATGTTTTTTTTGCATCTCCCGGTAAGAATTTTGCATATTTTTTGGGGTGTCCAAAAGAAAAAAAAATGGTGGCTAGCTGTGGATTTATTGGAGGAGTCTGCACCTTTTTGGGTGCCCAAATTGGAAAAATGTTTTCCAACTATATAGCCATCACAGGATTTTTGCATTTTTGGGGTACCCAAATAAAAAAGAAGATGATCTCCAACTATACATTTATGGTATGATATCTGCATTTTCTTGATGCCCTGATGTAAAAAAAGGGCTCAGCATGGATTGAAGCATGAGCTTCAGATCTTCATAACTCGTCATAGAGATTGGGGAGTTCAGGCATTGGAATTCATACAGGGAGGTGCATTTATTGTTGATGTACAAGAGCATAAGATTGTTCAGTCCATAAATGGGAAGCATGAGGAAAAACCCCATACAAAGTATCCAACTGTGAATAACTGAGGCCCATCCTTTGAACCGTCGAAATGGCTTGCTCCTCTGGGCAGAACCATCAGGAATTTCCAATAATATTGGAAATTTGGCAATGTTAAAACTGGTAGTGATAGAACATGGCACTATCAGAAGCAATTGTCCATAGTGATCTTGCTTCATGGTAAAATAGTAATCGACAAGTTTCTTGTTCCCCATTTGGGGGTTTGGTTATAGTTGGGATACAATGGCGAAGCTCTGCTGGTTTTCTGTTGTCTTGTGTTTGGCATACTTTTGTTCATATCTCATGGCCCATGTTATTTTCTCATGGGAACATATACCAGATGTAAGAGGAAACCAATGAAACGTGTGTTTATATATATATATATATATATATATATATATATATATATATATATATCAAATTGTTTGATGCATAGGTCGATGTGTACTACTTTATGGACCCTTGTGGGATCTCACTTGGTGCCTTCTGTGTTCATGTGTTTCCTTGTGCCTCGACTTTCAATACATTTGGTGTTTACTTGGATCTTGGTTGTATGCTTCGTTCTGGAAAATTAATGATACATTCAGGATCTTGGCAGTTTTTCTATGATCTTAAAGAATATACAAGACCTGCTTTGCCTTTTGATATAAGCTCTTTGATGCAAATGTAGTATGTGGCTCGTTTTAGCACTTTTCCTTGATAGATGAACTTAGCAAAATTCATCTCTTGGAATATTTTGAAATAAAACGATATATACTATGTGAAGTCCAATGGAACTATCATATCAACGACATGACATTAAAATTCAAATTCATCGTTATTATACTTATGGTGAAGTTGACAGTACAATAATTTTACTTAAACATCCCAAAATTGATTTTCTTATGGCTTTTCGATGCTTCTCTTATACAAACACATCCTGGAAACTATAAGCGTGTCTCGCTTTATCTATTCCCTGATTGAAGATATTGTTCACCTGTTTAATGCACTTCATAGTTATTATTAAGACCATCAATGGGGATTTCTTACACCAATTCCCGATTCCAAAAATTTCCATCCCCTTTCTTTTTTCCCTCTGCTTTCCCTTTCTGGTTACTTAGTCGTTTTTCAAAAAATGTCTAGGTGTGGGGGTTGGCAGATTCACATCTTTGGATTTCCACTTATACTTTTATATCACAAGTCCGACCGACCGCTTCCCCATTTCATATTCAGCGAACTTTTTGGATCACGGGTTCCCGAATAGGAGGGTTCAACATTGTGGTTTCATTGTTCCGTCACCTGTAAACAACACCCAGACTTCCCCGATCTACAAATTGGCAACCAAATTCCCCTTTCTTTTTCCTCGTTTTCTTTCCCTTTCTGGTTACTTAGTCATTTTTCTGAATGTCTCATGCTTTTATATACAGCACCTGAGGTTCCGCAATATACAAATTGACCGTCAAAGTCCGTCATTATCCATTGTTCCATGTTACACATTTTGCAATCAAATGTTGGGATGCATGCAATTTGACCATCGGGCCCTCACGTCTCCTGAGTAAAACTTGTGGCCATGTTTTCAAGCTCGTCAATATTCCCTGTTCTGAGTATGTCTCATGCTTTTATATCACAAGTCTGACCAACCTCTTACCCATTGCATACTTGGCCACTATTACCATCGTCGGTTCCTGGCTAGGCTTGCTCAACATTGCGGTTTGATTGTTCCACTACCTACAAACAACACCCAAAATTCAGTGATATACAAATTGGTTGCCGAAATGTGTCACTGTGCCATGTTCCGTGTTACACATTCTACAGTCAAAAGTTCGGAGACATACAATTTAACCATCGGCCCCTCATGTCTCTTGAGTATAGCTTGTGACCCTATTTTGAAGCATGCCCAACCGCTTTCCATACTTGGCCATTTCTTGAAATGTCTTTCGTGGGTTGGCGAGTGGACGAAATGTGCAATTCTTAATCGCTCTTCGCCATCCCCACCACCTTTGCACTTCTTTCTAAATATGAAATTATTAAGCTCTAATGCTAATAGCTCATCGTGCAGGAACCGTTAAGATTGTCATTAATGTCTGAAAGGCTGGAGAAGATTTGTCATTAATACAAATTAAACAAAGATTTGCGGAGAGTTGTGTTATCCTTTCCAAGTATTCATTTCATGCATCATGAAATCTCTTTTGTGCGTCATCCGGTTGGCACCTTTACGAAATCTCTAATCCTTAATCACTCTTCGTTGTCACCGCCACCTTTGCACTTTTTTCTAAATATGCAATTAGTAAGCTTTAATGGTAACAACTCATTACGCACGAACCGTGGAGATTGTCATTGATTAGTGAAAGGCTCGAGGATATCTTCCATTGATACACATTAAACCAAGATTTGCGGAGGGTTATATTATCCCTTCCGAATTTTCATTTCAAACATCATTAGGAGAAAATGGAAATTCTCATTAACTTATGGTAGCAATTCGACAACAGTTCTGTCCAGATACAGTAAGCACCTTCGGGCATGATGACCATAGGTTCCAGTGCTCCAGGGCATATTCTTACTACTCATCTCCCTCTACCTAGGAGAGAAAAAGGAGATGGTCCCTTGGTGCACCGAGAGATATATTTCAAGCCAAATAATTCCAAAGCAACCCCGCCTTCTCAGACAGCCTGTCTGCCTGCATTGATGGCTAGTGAAGAGGTTGATGCGGTCGATTTCGAGCCGGGAGAACATGATTTGATGGACGATGATACATAAATGGATGATGGCAATGCAGACGTTGTTCCCACTACTGCACCCAAATTGAAATAAACCATAACAGGGGGCATTTCCTGGCTCGACGATGGCAGCCCTGGAAAGACAAAAAGAAGGGGTTTTAGAAAAGAAATCGACGTTGAACGCAATAGTCTCTTTGCAGCTCAAGAGTAGGAATCCCAGAGGTCCAAATTAGTCTTTTCTGGGTGGAAGTATTTCACTGTAAGGAAATGGTCTCTTGATGCTCCCAGAGATATATTTCAAGCCAAAAAATTATTCAATTGTGAGACCACTCTCCTGTTCTCTAGATATACAATCAACATCTTAGGGGATGAGAACTAGAACTCCCACTGGTGCAAGAAATATTCCTACTACTCATCTCTTTCCACCCAGAATGGACTAATTTGGGCCTCTGGAATTGCTCGTGCAGCCTGTGTCCCTGAAGTATTCGACTGTGAGGAGGTGGTCTCTTGGTGTGTCCTAACTTTTAGTTTCGAGCTCGTTCTCTTTCCCTACAATGTTTTTCATCTTATTCCTCATGGGAAGCTTGTGAGAACGATGAATTTTACCGAGAGGATGAGTTCTTATGCCCTCCTGCGTTTGAAAAATTATGGGTTGCTTTCTTGTTGGGCTGCAACGTTGGAGCAATGTCAGTGTCATGAGAAGGAGTGTTGTTCACCTGCTTCAAGCCAAGGATTTATTCCACTGTGGAACCACTCTCTTGTTTCTTTGTTGTCTCAGGTCTTCCGCAAGATATTGAGATTGCGACAACGAACATTGACCTTCTGAGGAGAAGACTGCAAGGATTTCCTAAGAAAAAGAATGGTAATGGGTTTTGTATGCATGTTGAAGAGAATCTCGATGGATCCTGCATGTTTCAAATCATGTGTCTTTGTTTATGACAAATATGTTCAATGTTTTGGTGCAAAGAACTCGGTCCAATTTCTATGGATAGATATACACTGCCCAGTGTTTTTTTTTAAATGGATTTACTATTAAAAATATTTCCTTGGAATCTTCATTTTTGCTTCTTTGCTGAAGTTAACACCTCTTCTCATTGGCATGGTTTGATAGTCTCGTAGTTATTGAATATTGTATTAGCTCAAGTAATTTGATCTAATATGGAGCATTTAACAATTATATGACAATGCATTGTGTCGATCCCATCATGCTTTTATGGAAACAAAAATGAATTTCAGACAGTTTCAAACCAACATTCAATTCTATTCGTAATGCAGATAGAACATAGAAAGACCAAATCACGATGCAGCAATCGGGGCCCCGCCCTAGAAAATTCATTTTTATCTCAACCTTGCTAAGCAAACAATTTCTTATTTCCCTTTCGCTTCATTGATTCCTTTACTCCGAAAGGGAACATTTTATTAGTTTTCCATCCCCTGGCCTCTATTTGAGCACTTTTTACTTTATTAATGAAATTACTAAATTTCTTGTTCGCGAATAAAAAAATAAATAAAAATTGATCTATGGTGGTTGTAGTCAAATGGGACTATGAAATCAACTACATTATTAAAATTCAAGATCGTCATTGTTGTTTCTAGACATGCAATTATTAAGCTTTAATGCTAACAACCCATCATGCAAGAAGTTTAATACTTAAGTTAATATGTCAAAGTCATGGAAAAATGTATCAAAAACACAATTACTCCCACAATTTGCAATAAAAACTAATCTTCAACAAAGCATTTGCTCGCACCCTTTTTAATGGTACAAGCACGATAGAAAAATAGTAAGTGAATAAAATATTGGACTAGAAAATGATGGTTTTGCAACAATGGGGTTTGTTTGAAACCAATTCCCGCTTACGAAAATTGCCCTCCTCTTTTCTATTTTCCCACTCTTTTATCCCCTTATTTTTCCTCTTCTATACTTAACCAAATTCCCCTTTCTTTTTCCCCTGTAGTTTCTCTTTCTGGTTACTTAATCATTTTTTCTGAAAATGTCTTGCTGCACGGGTTGGCGGATTCATGGGTTCACATTACCATTCATGCTTTTATATCGCGATTCTGACCGAGCGCTTCCCCTTTTCATACCTAGCCAATTTTTCAATCGTGGGTTCTCGCCCAGGCGATTTCTAAATTGCACTTCCATTGTTCTGTGACCTGCAAACAACACTCTAGCTTCTGCGATATGCAAATTTACTTCTGGACTCCCACATGATCCCCTCTTCTGTGTTACACATTTTGCACTGAAATGTTATGATACATACAATTTGACCATCGGGGCCTCACGTCTCCTCGGGAACCCTTGTCACCCTATTTTGAAGCTCGTTTGACCACTTTCCACACTTGGCCATTTTTTGGAATCTTTTTCGCGGATCGTCAGGTTGGCGAGTTCAAGAAAATTCCAATTTCTAGTCGTTGTTTCCTGTGCCCGCCACCTTCAGACTTCTTTCCAAGTATATGCAATAAGTATACAACTTCTCCAAAAACATACAGAAAAGATCTTGCCAGGAAATGGAATATCTATTACAAATTTGAATATATTGGCCCTTCTTTTCCCTCTTCTATACTTAACCAAATTCTCGTTTCTTTTTCCCCTCTACTTTCTCTTTCTGGTTACTTAGTCATTTTTCTGAAAATGTCTAAATGTGCGGGTTGGCAGACTCACGGGTTCACATTTGCACTCGTTCTTTTATATCGGGACTCTGACCGACTGCTTCCCCATTCCATACCTAGTCACTTCTTCGACCGTGGATTCTCGAGTAGGCGGGCTCTAGATTGCACTTACATTCTTCTATGACTTGCAAACAGCACCCTGAATTCTGCGATATACAAATTTACAACCGAACTCTCACATCATACCCTCTTCCGTGTTACACATTTTGCACTCAAAAGTTTCGAGACCTACAATTTGACCATTGGTTCCTCACGTCTCCTCGGGAACCCTTGTCACCCTATTTTCAAGCTTGTCTAACCACTTTCCACACTTGGCCATTTATTGGAATCTCTTTCACGGATCATCGGGTTGGCGAGTTCAGGAAATTTCCAATTTCTAGTCATTGTTTCCTATGCCCGCCACCTTCAGACTTCTTTCCAAGTATATGCAATAAGTATACAACTTCTCCAAAAACATATAGAAAATATCTAGCCAGGAAATAGAATATCTATTACATAATTGAATATATTGGCCCTTCTTTTCCCTCTTCTATACTTAACCAAATTCTCATTTATTTTTCCCCTCTACTTTCTCTTTCTGGTTACTTAGTCGTTTTTCCAAAAATGTCTAAATGCACGAGTTGGCAGACTCACAGGTTCACATTTGCACTCATTATTTTATATCGCGACTTCAATCGACCGCTTCCCCATTCCATACCTAGCCACTTCTCCGACCGCGGATTCCCGGGTATGTGGGCTCTAGATTGCACTTCCTTTGTTCTTTGACCTCCAAACAACACCATGACTTCCGCGATATACAAATTTACAACCGGACTCTCACATCATACCCTCTTCCATGTTACACAGTTTGCACTCAAAAGTTTTAAGACCTACAATTTGACTGTCGGGTCTTCACGTCTCCTGTGGAACTATTGTCACCCCATTTTGAAGCCCGTTCGTCCGCTTTCCATACTTCTCCATTTCTTTGAATCTCTTTCGTGGATCATCATTTTGGCAGGTTCACGAAATATCCAATTCCTAATCGTTGTTTCCTGTGCCCGCCACCTTCACACTTCTTTCCAAGTATGCAATAACTGAGGTTTAATGCTGACAGCTCACCATGCCTTGAGGAGACCATCATAATAATTGTCCCTACACAACTTGTCCAGAAACATGCATAAAATATCATGCCAGGTAATGGGATATCTGTTATAAATATCAATATATTAGAGAAAACAAATTTCACCGACCATTTCCCTATTCCATACTTATCGACTTTTTCTCTTGTGGGTTCCCGGACAGGTGGGTTCAAGATTTCCCTTGCATTGTTCCACAAACTGCAAACAACACCCAAAATTCTGCGATATACATGCAGAAAAGATCTTGCCAGGTAATGGGATATCTTTTACAAATTTCAATATATTAGCGAAAACGATTCCAACCAACTGTTTCCCTATTCCATACTTAGCCACTTTTTTTATTGCGGGTTCCTGGACATACGGGCTCAAGATTTCCCTTCCATTGTTCCACGACCTGCAAACAACACCTGGAATTCCGTAAATATACAAACCGAACTTTGGACTGCCCCATCATGTAGTCTTCCCTTTTACGCCTTTTGTAGTCAAAATTTCTGAGACAATTTGACCGTCCGGCCCTCACCTCTCATGAGAATCCCCTGTAGCCATATTTTGAAACCCGTCCAACTGCTTTTCATACTTGGTCATTCCTTACTTGCTCTTCCCCATCCCCGTGACCTTCGCACTTGTTTATAATAAAAAATTGTTTAT
>ML783773.1:491045-504546 GCA_009831015.1 Picea engelmannii
GAAATAAATGTACAGAGACTGTAAAATACAGAGTGAAAGACTCGATAGAATGGTGGCAGCTTATCTCTGAGAAGAGATGTGACGGCTACTCACATTCGCAAGAAGATGATTACAATGAGGCTCTGAAGGCCTTTTTACAATAAATTGGAATGCCAAAAACTCTCGACATCCAAAAACCTAACCCTAGGAGATGAAGCGCCAAAAGTCATGTGGGCCCCGTTTGGGTAAGTTGGTGTATCAACTTCCCGGGGTCGTAACTTTTGCATATGATCTCCATTTTAGGTGTATGATAGCCTATTGGAAAGGTATCGTCGAGGAGATTCATTTTGGGGCCTCAATTATGCCTTCGACTATCATTGATTTGGGTCGATCCAGAAAAACCTTCATTTAGTCCCTCAAAATGGCCCCGGAAGTTAAAACCTGCTAAAAATAGTAAATTGCCAAAATTGCCAGAAAATTGTTTTGAGCCAGTTGGAAAAAGTGGGTGGCCACCGATATTCACATGGATCAATGATCAGGAAAAAATATCCTGTTATTCCTGAAAGATATCTTTGTAAGCAATGATTTCTTCAGGGGAGCATGTTGCACCAATGGTGATCTCTTCTACGATGCCTGGTTTAATGGAAATGTCAATTTTGACTATGGGGGAGATGTTGGCCATGTTTCCTTATTCAAAAGCATCAGGGGAAAGAATGGGGTTTTTGAACCAGTCAACCTTCCCCGGAGGAATAAAATCCTTAGTTTCGATCGCGTACAAGGAGGCTTGATCAGGAGGGTGAAAGACCTCTTGTGAGAGAAAAAATGCTCAATGATGGAGCACATCCCAAGGGAAATCAGGGGTAGTCAGTTCCTCCAAGATATCTTTGTCGCAGTGGAAAATGTGAGAATACAGGGGATCATGGGAGATGGTAGGGGGAACCGTCAATGGGTAAGTGTTATTTTCCTCAAGAGGTGAGGACGTAGAAGTGATATCGTGAACAGGGTGTGATGGCTCGCTTGACCTAAACCAAACGTCATGATATTGTGGATGGTATCTCATTCGCGTGGGGATTGGCGAAGAAATATCATGAATGTCAGTAATGTGTGAATCAATAGGGAGATCCTGAGAAGGCTTAGGCAGAGATGTGTGGCGTATTGCAGCTAATGTTTGGCGGAATTGAGGTAGAGCTAGGCAATGATGAGTGTAATGGCCATATTCTGAGCATATGGCACACGCAAAATTGGTTAGTAACCCTTTATTGAGAACTTTGTAGTAGAGGTGGATGTACTTGGTGGAGTGGTAAGCAATGGGGTTGCTTTAGGGAGCTGGATAAGATTGTGTAACTTGGAAAGAGTAGAATATTGGTTAGTGGGGTGTCTTTCTTTTTTTCATAGTGCGCAAGGAGGTTGAGCTCGGGGAGGGAGTGGAGCTATGTGCTCATTCTTCCTTTGTCTGCCCCTAGTGGTGGTGGTGTTGCCGCTAGTTGGGGGTGGGGGTGGTGTGGTAGGATCCTGTACTGGGATCTGCATCGGTAATCCCTTTGTCTGAGGAGGGAGAGATAGTGTAGTAACCATAGAGGGTGTATGGAGGTACCATATAGGGATGGCGATAACCATGTTAGGAAGGGTGAGGGTAGCAACGACCTGGAATTCTTGGACGTCCGATGGGGGGTAGAAAAAGGGGATTTAGGTAATGGCTTGGAGCACTGTTTCCNGTGGTGGTGTTTTCATGGAATTCCTGAGGTAGTGGTTCTCCAATTGGTGGAACTTCGATGTGGGGAGGGGCCTCAATGAGAGGAGTATTATATTCGATATTTGTTCCGTCAGAGGACACTATACACACTTGTGCTGAAATAGAAGGGTTGAGGAGAGGTGGTTCTCCATGATAAGTTCCTAACAAGGATGGGTCTTTGAATATTCTGGGGCCAATGTCGATGACTAGAAAAAAATCTAAGATAGCACGGACAAGAGGGAGGATGTTATCAATGTTGGCGGAATGATTGGGCTCATAATGTGTAAGTTGGTCAATGGTGACGATTTTCCCATTATGGGGGAACATCATCGTACGAAACCCAAAAGGGGCTACCACCTTCATAGCATACATGTAGCTACATCCGAACAAGATATTGTAATCAAGTGGGGCGTCAATAAATTCTATGTCGATGAGGATGGTTTTTCCCCCAAGTTCTATGGGGACATTTTGGAATATCCCTTCAGGGGATGATGGTCGACCATCATAAGCTCTCAGGGTAATGGCAGATGGTACTAGCTCAGGTGAGTCGATTTTCTGCCATACTACTTTGGACATGATGCATGTGGATGCACCTTCATTAATGATGCACCGATGAACTGTGATGTTTCGGATCTTAACTAGTATCTGGAAGGCTACCAGAGTGGGGAGGCATCGTTCTTCGTTATCTAGATCAAAGGCAATGAGTCAATTATAAGCTGGGTTGACTTCCCCCAAGGCGGAAAGCAAGGATTTGCGTTGTGATGGATAGGTTTGGAGGACATCAAACATAGACATGGCTGCAAGAGACTGTGCTAAGTCATTGACCAAACTGTAGTTATGGGTTGCCCTAGCATAAGGGTTATGTACATTCCGTTGTAGAGGTATGCAGGGCATACGGGGATTTGGTTCAGTGTTAGGGTGTGGGATCATTAATGGTTGTCTTGTTGTAAATGGAGTTGTTTCTGAGGTGGTTGGGGTAGATTCAAGAGGTAGGCCGTATGGATGGTTGTGTGTTTGCAGAAGAATCTCTTCCTCACTGGTATGGAGGATATTGCGATCGGTTGGATTTTTGGGTTGATTGGGACTTGGGTTTTGATATTGCCCCATTTGTGGTGGGGAAAAGTTTATCTCTTGTTGGGTATTCATCACACCTTGGTGTGGAATGGGGTTTTGCAAAACGGCTGGAGGTAGTGGTTGCAAATAATGTTGTGGGGTCGGCTGAGGGGCAAGTGGTGTCGGAGGGTGTTGAGTATTAATGGATTCTTTCATCCGTTTGTAATCGGAAATTTGGGGATGTTGGTGAGTAAAATGTCCATACTCACCACTTAGAGCGCAAGGGAAGTTAGTTCTAATATTTTTGTTCTTCCCTTTTCGTGGTTGATTTTTATTATTTCTCCCTTGGGGGTTCTGGTTTCCCCCAGCGAGACGGTTTTGTTGGGGGTTATCTCCTCCTGGTCACGGGTTGTTATTGTTTCGATTTTTTCCTTTGTTCTTGGCATTATTTGGTTGATGGGATGGATTTGTCATATTCAACTGTTCAAAATCATGAACCTATTGAATGGGATAGGGCTAGCATTTGGTTGCCCTGGTGGAGGAGAAACTGGCTGGGGGGGACTAGGAAATGGAAAATATGGGTTGTTTTGTGGAGACGATCCATATGGCGTATAGGAAGTTGAAGTACTTCCACTACTGTTTGGGTTATATATGGGGGTTGGGGGTGGACCCATACTCGAGTGAGAGACCAAATGCATCTGGGGTACCAGTGGGGGTCCTCTCAACGGCTGAGGAGGAACAACAGGATATGACTGTTGGTGAGTGGGGAGAGGGAAATAAGATGTCCCTCCATATGGTTGAGGATATTGATTTTCACCATAAGTGGGTGATGGGTGGCCATAAGCATTGAGATGTGTCATAGAACCAATCAACCCATCCACAATGTGAGAAACCCCAGGTTTGTCCTGGCCAAATGGTAGGGGTCTGGGTGCATCAGGAAATACTTTGTATAATTAACCTGATTAGGGATATATAAGATCAAATTATTGGGCCTCGCTGATGGCTTCCTCTTTTGATTGAGGAAAATTGCATGCTACATACTTGGAAATCACAAGGATGAGTGACTTCAGAAACCAATCAAGACGTTTTTCTTTGGTGGTTTATGCTTTACATAAACTATGTCGTCGACGTCATTCATGGATATGGTCGACTATATGGATAACAGTGGTTTGTTTGAACTCGAAGAGAAGTTATAAGCCAATTTCATGACGAACTTGTAATTGGAAAAAGGATAGAAAGGCCTTGGCCAATGATTCAACGGTCACGTGGGACCCTGATTTTTCGTCCACATACCATTTGGCTGATGAACTAGTGAGGGTTTGTTGAAATAACCTCGAGCGGACGGAATCATCCATGATATTGTTTGAAGAGAACCATAAGTGGAAGGTCATAACATGGTTGGCGGGATATTCCCCTGGTTTTCCTTCAAACTTCGGAATATATGAAGACAATTTGGTAGGCATATTGGGCCAAGTAGCATCATGCAAAATGGGATCATTAGTGAGTTTGGTTAAATCGGAAATGTTGAGGGATGCCAAGTATGGAATAGGGGGATTTGGTGGAGGATTAGTTCTAGAGATTGTGTGTGTAGATAATGGACCTATCCCTTGAGAGGGATTTGGTGGGTTTGTACTTCTCCCTTGAGGAGAATTTTGTCCCCCACCTCCTCATGAAAGAGAACCAATAGATGGATTGCCTTGGGTATTTAACCCAAGAAAAGTGGAACCAAGTAAATTTGATCCCAAGAAAGTACCACTCAATGGGGTGTGAGATGGTGGATTCGCTCAGTTGGTGAGACTAGGGACTCCTTCTAGAATAGGAGGGAGGTTCTGCAAGCATCTAGAACGACGAGGATTATGTGGTTCCCCTATGGTTCCAACTAGCAAAGTGAATGTGTGTAAATGGTGACAAGAGAGAAATAAATGAACAAGAGATTTTTATATTTTTGACCTTCACAAAATAGTATGACTCGCAATTGCATGTAATCAAATGAACATCATACATAAATCAACTTGAAAATAAACAAGCATGTGGATAGGTGGATTTTGTCCGCGTGAGGGAAAAACAAAAATAAATGCTCGTGTCCTAAAAGACCTATCGTCCTTCCTCTCAATTTAGCACTGGGCCTTCCAACAGCACTCGACAGTGGGGTCTGAATCCACCAGAAGAGGAACTAGTGAATATTAGAGTAGTCAGTTATAATGAAGGGTAGAGGGTGCATATCCCAAAAGAGCTAGCAATATTTTCCAATAGCCATACAAAATCTGACCAAGGTGTGATTGCAGCCCACAACCGTCACCTGGGTAGATATCCTTAGTTTGGCCACTAAGTACCTCGGTCAAAGTGAAACATTTAGCTTTTCGGCCTAAAACATGGGTCACAGGTTGGATACCCTCACAAGAGTTGGGTGACTCAAGGAGGGATGCACATAACTATCGGACCTCGGCCTTCGACCCTTCATGGGTATCTCCCTTCCTTATGGTATATGAACACTTGACTTGGAGGATTTTAAATATCCCTATTCTCAAATTTTATTGTTTCAAAATGTGAAAACCTGATAATGGGGGGTTATTTGGATGCCTACCCCCGAGATCCTACCTAGACAAAAAATTTCTTTAGGCACCTCCTATGGAGGAAACTTTAGTGCGTTCTTAGAAAATTTTTAGATGGAGTGGGATGAGAGATTGGGGTCATGGACCAACCTCGTTTGAATTAAATTGGTGTGGATAATTTCTAAAGGAGTAGTCGAATCTTTCAGAGTTCCTTTGAAGTACTTTGTGAGTACTAAAAAGAAAGCCTACTTCGACCTCCACTATTCTAATAGAAATTATGTGTATGATGAGTGGCTTTGTGTGCAAGAAAGTGAAAAGTGTGCAAAATATTTTTAATAAGTTAAGTGTAAGATTGCAGCATGTGGACTTCATGTGGTCCTTACAAGTCTTCTTACCTAGCTTACTATGTTTCTTTGGTACAACCTTGCAGAATATTTAAAGCCCTAAAGAACTAGCAATGTGGACATATGGGTCCTTACTTGATCCTTTAAACTCCCTAGAATATTTTATATACTAGAAAGATTTTGAAATTATCCTAGGATTGTAGACATGTGGGCATGTATGGGCCCGTTACTTGATATTTTAAACTCTCCTAGAGTGTTGTCTAGACTAAGAAAGATTTTAGAAACTATCCTAAGATTGTAAACATGTGGGCATGTATAGGCCCTTGCAAATCTTTAAGATGATTTCCAAAACTAAGAGGTACCCTAGGGGGGTTTTGTCCTCTCCTAATGATTTTTTAAGGGAGATGAAATTTCCTTTCAACCTCCTTTTCTGATTCTCGAGGTCACACTTGGGAGTTAAACTTGATTTCTAGTCCCAAATTAATTGATTGTGTTTGAAAAAGCAATAACTTTAACTCTAATTTTTAAATGCCAAATGAGCCATCCATGTGACAACAAATCAAAGAGAAGAATTGTGATTCTTTTTACCCCAATGTGCTTATGTTAGCTAACCTTCTTTGTAAGAAATGACTCTAAGTGAAGTGTGATTTCTTTACAAAGTGCAGGAAATCAAAATTTGATGGCAAGGGGCCCTCAAACCACTCATAAAACCCCTACAATTTGGCAAAAACTAAACTTGTGCATGGGTTGTAGTTCTAACAGCCACGCTAAGCGTGCAGAATGTGAAAAATGTGTGGGTTTATGAAAGATGATGTGCGCAAAGAGCACATAATGCGCGTCCGTGTGCCTCGAAAGCCATGCACTTCCTGTCATGCGTCGGGAAAGAAATTTCCAAATGAAATTCTCTTGCCTTGGCTTTGAATTTTGACTTTGGAAGACTAGATTAGGCCGATTTTGGTATCTGCGTATCCAAACAATTAGAAATAAGTTCTCTCAAGACTTAAATAGGGATAAATTTGATCCACATTCCCTAGTATGGTCACCAATATGTTGTGTTGGTTTTGTCACGTGGGTGAGCAAAAACACAACACTTGCTTGCCTAGTTAAGTCAACTAAACAAGACAGAGGTTTGTGAGTTGATTAGATAACCAAATACACATGAAACAAGGAAATAAAACAAAAAGGAAATAAATGTTAGAGAATCTTGCAATATTAGAACCATGAAAAACAAAATATGACAATCATATAGCTACTAATGGATCAATATATTGATAGGCTAGCACCGTAGAGAAAGGCAGGGACTTATCAATCCCCTCTTCCTCCTTGGGAGGGCTCTTGAGTTCCCTAATAGAGAGATCTTATTTCCATGAAATGGCAAGTAACAATGGTGAAGAAATACAATTCCAATCCTCTCAAGAGGTGAGTGGAATGAACCTTGCTATAGTGCTTGAATGATTCAAAGAGAAAAGAGGATTCTCCAAGAAGAATTCTTGCAACATAACAATACCTTGAAGTTCTTATTTTTCTATCACACCCATGGAAAATATTTATAATGTCCATTCATGGAAATATACAATTGGTTCATAGTGTGAACAAGGGGCCTTTTAGGGCACTTCCTAGCCCTTGACCAACCTCCAAGCTAGATTTTGCTCAGATCTGAGTGTCAAATCGTGTTGGGGGTGAGAATGGAAGTGATTGAGAGGCCGACAAGATTCATAAATGCGTCGTTCATGAGAAGTGCATGGATTTGCTCATAGACAATCGCACATATTGCGCATTATGTGCACATTGTGTAATTAGGTTTGTGTTGGCCCGTGCATTCTGTGCACAGTGCGCATGCTTCCTTTGGTGAATTTGCACACTTTGAGTGTTCAACCAAGTATATAGTTTTATGCCTTTTTGATGGATTTTGATGTTGTAGGTGTACTAATTGTTGTTGGGATTGATGTCTCTCTTCCACCGTTGTGTGTAATGTTGCGGATGATTTTTCAATGATAACAATATCCACAGTTTCCTGGATATTTTATGTATCTTCATCTTCTTCTTCTGGAACTTCTTCATGCTCCTCCTTTTCCGAAGATGGTTGAGTCTCCAACTGAATTTTTTGAACTTGCAATACTTGTTCTTATCTCACTTCAACATCTGCCATGTTTGATTTTATGAGTGAGGATTCATTAAATACTACATCTCTACTTATGATGAGTTTGTGGGCAGTAGGATCCCACAATATGTATCCCTTAACTCCATCACCATAACCAACAAAGACATATTTATTTGATCTAGGATCTAACTTAGAACGTTGATATTTAGAAATAAGAGCATAAGCGTCACAACCAAATATTCTCAGATTTGAATAATCACACGAATACCATGTCCATACCTCTTCTGGAATCTTACAGTTTATTGCAGTTGATAGTGACCGATTTATCAGATAGCATGTTGTAAGAACTTCTACCCACAATTCCTACTGCAACTTGGCATTATCGAGCATGCTCCTTGCTCTCTCTAGAAGAGTCTTATTCATGCGTTCAACAAACACCATCTTGTTAAGGAGTAAACTCACCATGAGTCTTATTCTTTCGATCTCATCTTCCTTGCAATAGTTTTCAAATTCCACATATGTAAACTCACCTCAATTATCTGTTCTTAAACACTTGATTGACCTGTCAGTGCTCTTTTCAACCAAAGCTATGAATTTCTTAAAAGTATTAAATACATCAGTTTTTCTTTTAAGTAAATAGATCCACACCTTTCTAGAGTAATCATCCATAAATGTCACAAAATATCATGATCCTCCAAAAGTAACTGTAGGGGATGGTCCCCAAACATATGAATGAATGTAATCAAGGATACCTTTGCTAATATGTCTTCCCGTTTTAAACTTCTATCTACACTATTTTCCAAAAACACAATACTTGCAAAAATTCAAATTCAGAAAGTTTAAACTTGGAAGTGACTTACAATCAACCATTACCTTAACCCATTTCTCGCTCATATGACCTAAATGTTGATGACATAAATGAATAGAGTCACTTGCACCTTCAAATGTTATCACTGCTTGATTTATTTAATTCCTTCCTACAAGCTGATAAAGGTTCTTGATCCTCTTATCCTTCATGACTACTAAGATGCTTTTGGACACCTTCAATACTCTACCTTGAGTTGTACAGTTATAACCAGCAAAATCTAGAACTCCCAAAGATATTAAGTTCTTTATAATTTCGGGTACATGCCTCACGTCTGTTAATGTTCTTACAGTACCATCATACATTTTAATCTGGATGCTACCAACTCCAACGATTTTACAAGAAAAAACATTTCCCATAAAAGCAACACCATCATCAATAGATTGGTAAGTTGAGAACCAATTTCTATGAAGACACGTGTGGTTGGACGCACTAGAATCTAAAAACCAATGTTTATGTTGATGTGAAACATCCCAAGTAGATAATACCTCTGTAGAACCTGGTTATTTTCAGGACTCAAACTAATTAAAAACATTTTCTAAAATTTAGTTTAGAATTTATTTCATGAGTTTCTTATACCTGGAATAAACCAGGAATAGAGAGTAACAACATAATAATATCAGCAACACCAGAATAATGATAACAACAATAGAATAATGATAACAACAACATATACATACCTCCACCTGTCGGTTGGTTTATCTAGTCCATTTTATGTTCGATCATGTTCATGTTCTTGTTCTTTCCCAAACTGAATATTAACCTCCCAGCCAACTAGGAACAACCTCTTCGGCTCCCTAGATCCAGGAATCCTTGCAGTTTCCTGGCCCCCAAGCCCAAAATTCCCAAAAACACCAATTCCCTGTGAGAGCTTCCCAAAAACAATTCTTCCAATTTCCTCCTCCTCCTCCATCTTTCAGAAATTCTCAAACCAAAATAAAAATGACATCCCTTCCAAGTCCTCCCCTCCTTTCTTATCCTCCTCTCTCAAGTCCCCCTCATTAATTCCCCAACAACCTTATCTCTCCCATTCATTACTTCATCTACCAATGTTAATAATATTATAATAAAATCTTCATAAAGTCATTTTAATAATTAATTAAATTAATATTAATTATTCGTGATAATTACATAATTAATTAGGGTTGTTACATACACCCACCCTTTGAGAAACTTCATCCCAAAGTTAGAGTAATTTACAATACAAGGGTAATGACACATGGTTCATACACCCACATCAAATAAACAACATTATCATTAAGCAACAAAAACTTATACATACTAGTGTGCATGTGCAAGAAATGCATGTGTAGCTAGCACATACAAGGCTCGTGTATGTACTAATGACGATAATTATCACACCTATAGTAATTCTTGTATGCGTCCAATCCAATCAACAAGACCATTCATTTCATAAAATATAATAAACCAATTAAAATGTTCGCAAAATCCTTTAATTACAATAATTTAGCACAACAACGTTCATTTAGACAATTGTAGTTCAGTTAAGTAATTATGAATATACATATTTTCTTTTAAAAAGAGGAAAATAATAAATTCCACTACAAGGCAAAATCCCCATACACTCTCAACTATTTCTATTCATCCTTCCTCCCTAACTTACTTCCGTCTTCCATCCCTATCCTTCCTCTACTGGACTATCTTGGAGCGTCAACTATATTGACCTAACTCCAAATAGAACCTGTAAGTGGAAGTGTCACTCTCTTGACCAAGCTTCCCTAGCAGGAAACTGGTAGTCATCATCACACGTCTAGGGGAGGGTCAGCTAACACTGTCCTCCCATGACTCCAGGTTTCAGAGGATACATGGTGGGAAATGCCTCCACCCATCCTAATAGGACTAGGGTCCACACCCTGCCATGGAATATACAGTGGCACTGTGTTGTTGGGAATTTTGCCATCGTATATCCAGTTTTAGGCAATCTCACCACCTGAAGAAGAAACTGCACTGGTCCACATATCATAGCAATGCATTCAAACCAACATAATTTCACATACAAAGATTCATACCATATTGTTTCTCGATCGGTGTTCACGACATCAACCTTTTATTATCATTATCCTTTGGTTATTTCATAGCCCATTGACCTGCATATTAGTCTATAACAAAAACTCATACATATCTATGCATTATCATCATGCAAATGCATTTAATCATATTCTCAATCTGGTATCCACGTACCATCAACTTAAATGCCAAAATTTTCAAGTTAGAAATAGATTGCATAATATCCATCATAATTCAAATAATGATAAACATTCATAGAATTGGCATTAACATAGGTCCATATGTCTTAAAAGTTCAAGTGTATCATTAATAGTTTTACAGTTAATAGAAAATAAAGGTGATTAGGCCTTAGGTAATTCTAGTTGTCTAAGTCAAAAGGTGGCATTACATACACCTAACCTTCGAGAAAACATATTCCCAAGGTGGTCAAAAGTGAGGGATGATCTCCTCGTAAGGTCTCGGCATTCTCCCAAGTAGCAGATCCTAGGCTATACTTGTCCCACTGGACCTTTACTAGATTTATAACACGTTGAGTCTATTAATATGTTGATTGTGACTACCCTTATTTACTAGACACCTTACATTGTCACAACTCTATGTTATTACCATTGGTAAATAAATTAATTAAAGTACACGCTTCTCTTATATTTATTCATCCTAAGTTCCATATGGGACCCCCATATTTAAAGTATATTCTATTCATTTGACCGCAGAACCTCAGTTCATCATCTATTCTCTAGTTAAGTGCATCTTATATTGAGTTTGATATAAATTTAATTAATTCCTACACACAATCCCACCCAAGAAATCTTCATAATTATAAAAAAAAATCATTGTTGACTTTAATTATTACTCTAACGTGACAATACATATGTCATCACTTATGAGATTGGTACACAAAAGTTTTACATGCTTAGGAACATTGACTAAGACACTACTAATTGATTGTCATGTGATGTCGTCACTTCATGGTTTGGTTGGTAATTTTCCTCATTCTCACTTTTCTTTTGAGTCATTAAAATTAGATTTCGACCAAGTCAAATGTCGAGTTTAGGATTCTCTTCATCATGGTCGAGGCAATTCATGCTTTCTATCAACAATTCAGCATTACAAGCATCTCTATATGTAAAGAGCACCATGTTGACTAGGTGGTTGGTGAACATTTCCAGATCAAGAATATGTTTATTATAAGGTTCCATTCCAAAATCAAGGGACACCCCTTCTTCACAAAGCATTCTCTTCAAAGCACATCAACCTCTTTCTTTGGTGCTCTCTACATATTTGATATTCAAGCATATTCAAAATATTGGGCACATCTTCCACACGACTTCATCTTTAACCTGTGTTCTTCATCAACAAGCATCTATTAAGGTACTTATCACTCCTCTTACTAAATTTATTGATCCTTTACAAGATATACCTAAAATCCACTACTTTGGTATAATTAAGGGTAAAAAAAATAAAAAAATTAAACACGATTTGAATTAACATCCCATTGGTTGATAGGAACTAATCCATATACCACATGACACATTATGATATAAATAAGAATGTTGTCATGATGTTTCCCTTATCATTCTAAACTCAAGTTCTAGGTTCACAACATAAGCCCATTTATAGTATTATTTTGAATGTTTGTATGAACGTAGAACTAAACATAAGAACCCAATATAGTGTTATGTTGTTAGTATCACCATACTAACCTAGATAATTGATTAAATACAATCCACAACTATTTCTTGGCACTACAGTCTTTTTAAGTTCAAGTATCGTTCCCACTCACACTTAAGTATAGAAGCAACCCAAAGTGCATAAGCTATGCTCCTAAGCTAGCTAAACTTTCAATGGCACACCACATCAAATTCTTCATTAACTATGTAATATTTTTTCTAGCCAATGATAAATCGCCTCATGACCTTCCCTCTCAGGAGAATAACTATCACTAGAAAATTCACAAATCTTATTACATGCACATCATATAATACACAAGATTTAGGAGTAGGACTCATCGTTGGTTCCCACTCCTAACATAAACACTATGGAAAATTTAAATTTTCTTGACCTCCTCATGAATCCAACCTCTCGCTAACTCGCAAGTCGTCACTTTATTTCTTGTAATGACAATGTATCCTTCGTTCTTAGTATTGCTAATGTTAAATTTTCTCTAAACATTACCATACAAGGCATAGTTATGACTATGTTTTCACTTCAAATCAAGTTTACTCACACCAGCCTCCCACTTTCTTACTAAGTGGAGGATGACCACTAGACCATACATCATCCATGTTTCCCGTGTCAACAAATAATTTTCTAGGCTACAAGATTTGTTTCACTAGTAACCCCAAACCTTAAAATATGTCAAGTTGGACTAAAATGGATAAAACAAGTTTAATTAAAATGTGCACTTTCAATTCTATATTCTACATTCTAATAACTCAATTCCACATTATAGCTTGTAGGAGTTAAATAATGGTATGTCATCATTGTCTTGATCACATGTCATGTAATTTTACGATACTTTGAACGCATTGAAACTCATTACGAGACCCACTCTCATAGTGACTTGGCTTAAATGTCATTCTTTTTTTTTTCTTTTTCTTTTTCTTTTTTCTTTTCTTTTTCTTTTTTTTTCTTTTTCGGTTCTCGGTTAAGGGAATTGATTAGGGATTAGGTGGGATTCTTTATGAGTTTCACAATGGCTCCAATCCCACTCATTTCTCTTTTTATGCGATGGAATTATACTCGTGATGACATATTATTCCATAACGAGGTAGTTAAACAAGCTATAGGCATAACTATGCAATGCCACGGATCGCAACTTAAACTATATATATATATATATATATA
>ML783773.1:509809-533047 GCA_009831015.1 Picea engelmannii
CGACCGAACCCTGTCAAAGAAATCATAAATGAAAAACTATGTTTTTATCATCTATTTCAGCATAAAACAAAACTTAATCTATCATCTAGCTACACACACGGTTAGTCTCTAAGCTTGCAAGCTTGCTTCTATCAACTAAGAATTCATTGCATACTAACAAGATTCCTCATAATAACCTGTAAAAACTAAATTAAACCAATTAAATCATAAACAGCAAGTTATATAACAAAGAAGTAAAATAACAATTCATGTACAGAAAAATAAATAAAAAGACATCTACGTTATCTAATTCAAAAACAACCTCATAAAATAGTTACCCAGACTGTTGGTGGCCCCCCCAACAAGTCGTGGTTACTCTTCAAATGCACACCACGAACTTCAGCAAAGCGATTTCACCATTAAAACTAAAAACGTAGGTTTTACACAGTCTAGCAAAACGAAAATGGCAAAACAGAGATAAAATTGTCTTTGGCTCTAACACACAACTTCTTAACTATTGTCTGACCACTGAGGTGGTATTTATAAGCTTTACAAACTGAGAGGTCGACCACTGGAGGGTCAATCCTCTTCTAAAAACAGTAAATTGCATTTTAGATGCCCTAACTGCCAAAATAAGGTGAGCCAATAATCGCCCACCATAACAAACCAAATCAAGTTGTCAAGTGTTTAGTAGCTAGAGGCCACAAGCACGAGAAAAACCCATGTATTCGATTCTCCCATCACTAGCCGCCAAATCACCCATCGTTTTTGTGTAGGACGAAGTGTCAGATGGAGTATCGGACTGAGTGTCGGACGGAGTACCGGACTCAGTGTCGGATGGAGTACTAGACTCAGTTCCAGAAGAAAAAACAAGTTGTGATTTTGCCCTGTGACATACTAAACATGAATTAGTCTCTTGGGATCATAAAAACATACTGATTTAAACTCAAAATCATTGCAAAACATGAATTATGCATACCTGGTGTGGATCATAGCGTTTTGACACAAAATCTCTTCAAAAACTTTTTCAAAACATGAAAACGCATGTACACATTCGGCAGAAATGATCTAATCAACATCAGAAAATCAGTCATATCACGGGCCCAACATTTCCTTTGGTGGATTCCACGTGTATTGGTATATCTAGATATATGTGCACAACATTGGATAGATAGACTCCATATTCTATCCAATGTCTTAGCAAAAGGAGTTGAAGGAATTATGAATCAAATATTGTTTTTTAGATTGTGGAAACTAAATAAATATAAACATATCAATATTGTATAAACTATTAATAATATTACATTTATATTTGAGTAATTTTACTTTATATGAATTATTGAAATAGATATCTATTCATTCTTTTCAAAAATGATATTTTCATGTTGTTCAAATAGTAATATGATGACTACAACTCATTACAGGTGAGTGAGATGTTGATGATCAATGTTGATCCACTGTAGACAAATACAACCAAGAAAACTTTTATCGCTTTGCCTTAAACCATAGGCATATTGAAAGTTTAAATAATGATATGAAGCACGAGTACAAATGATCTAGCTCGTTTAAAGAAGAAGAGAAGGTGTAGGCTCAGGTTGAGGTTCAGGATCAGGATCAAGCCCAGCCTGGTGTGGAGGAAGTATCCGAAAGGAAAGGCAGGAAAACTTTATGAGTTGCAAGAGCAAGCAATCCAATCAAACCCATCACTTGTCCTCATGCAATACACAAGAGATTGTAGTCATTTTCAAGGCACAATGGCGTTGAATTTGTAGGTGGGTCTAAATGGCATTGAATCTCTAGTTAATGCTCGAATCCATTACTTGTCTGCATGAGGACTTGTCAGGTTTTTGAGGTCGCCCAAAAATTCCTGTAAAGTTGCGTGACCATCTATTTTTTCTTCGAATTTATTACTGTAACCCCACCGAGCAGAAGACTCAAGGTCGGGAATCTTTATTTTTACTTCTTCAAGACTTTCAGCGTATAGATCTCTAAAAAGCAAACTCTGGTTTCTAAATATGTCACTGTTTTCACGCCCTGTCAAATAAATTCTCTTAAAACATGGGGAAAGATGCAAAAGATGCACAAATTTCAGAGATCGTCGCTGGTGATACCAAGTTGTGTAAAACAAATTTTAACGTCTTTGGCATCTGTTGTCCTTCGGAGGTGTCTCTAATCGAGATACTTCTTCAGCCTCTGAGCAATGTTGAACGAGTTTCTATTAATGTTCCTTCAAAAACAATGACTATTCTGCATGATTCGAGTCTTATTCGACCGCCACAAATAGTTAGGGCCTTAAATCAAGCAAGTCTAGATGTGAGTGTTCACATGGTTGGACAATTAAAAAGTGGGAGAAAATGGCCCAGTCCTTATACTTTAGCTTCTGGTTTTTTCCTTGTCATAGCTTTGTTCCATTATTTGTACCATCCTCTTTGGTGGGTGGCTCTAGGGGTCATAGTGTAGGTATTCTTCCAATCATGTAGAGGAGCTTCTTGGCCATCCGCAATTTCATGTTGGACGTAAATGTGCTCAAGCTCATTGCATTTGTGGGCACAATTGGGTTGGGGGATTATTTGGAAGACTTGGACATGGAAACTCTAGTGATTTATTTATTCCACAAGCAATCAAGACCTTACAAGGACTTTGGATCAAGAAAATAGCATGTGGGAATATTCATTGCCTCGTTGTTATAATAAATGACAAGGTGTAAATTTGTGGACGCAATCAAAATGGGCAGCGTGGCCTTTAAAACATGGAAGATTCACTTGTGCCTCAGAAGATTCAAGTTTTCCAGGGAATAGCAGTAAATATGGTAGCGACAGGTGCTGAACATACAGTTGTTGTAACAGAGGATGGGAAGCTTTATGGGTGGTGTTGGGGTCGCTATGGAAACTTAGGTATGAATGATAGAAAATACTGGCTTGTTCCAAAGGAAGTGGTTGCTATAAATGGAGAGAAGTTAAGCATGGTTGCTTTTGGATGGCACCACACTATTGCAATCTCAAATTATGGTAGTTTGTACACGTATGGTTGGAGTAAGTATGGACAGTTGGATCATGGTGATAATGAAGATCATCTTGTTCCATGTCGTGTCGAGGGGTTACAAAATTCTCACATAACTCAGATATCCGAGGGTTGGCGACATACAATGGCTCTAGATGTAAATGGGCAACTATATGGTTGGGGATGGAATATGTTTGGCCAGCTGGGTGTTGGAGATAATATCGATCACTCCTTCCCACAAAGAGTGAAGATTCCTGCTGAAGAGGAAGTTGTACATGTGTCTTGTGGATGGAGACATATAGTTGCAATTACAGGAAAAAGTAATGTGTTCTCCTGGGGCAGGGGCACAAGTGGCCAGTTAGGACATGGAGACATTCTTGACAGAAGTATGTATGTACTCATAGAGGCCTTGAATGTGGATGGGTCAGCGTGTGAGCAAATTCAAACTTCTAAAACAACAGTTCTATCATGTTCAAGTTGGATATCACCATCAGACAGATATGCAGTTGTCCCAGATGAAATTGTAAGAATGTGTCCTATATATGTTTTTGAATTCCTTTTTATTTTCTACTGGTGCACGTGCATTCATTTTCTCCTTTCTAGCAATTCCTTGAAAAATTGGAAAAATTACCGATGGATAACATAGGGCATTAAGACCCAGAGAGGGATCAATCCTGATTTTCTTAGGTAGGCTTCATTTCTTTGCACTGCATGAAAATGGAAGCATCCAACAACATTATTTGTCTCCTAAAATATGCTAGGAAATAATATCATTTACATCATGCTTGGAAAATGTTTGCTTGCAGATAGTATAAGACATACCAGAGTTAGACCACTCTATGAAGTAGATATCATGTCAATGAGTGGTCTTTAGGCTTTATACCTATTACAGTCTATGTCTTCATTTAGTGCAAATGGGAAGAACAACGTAAGTCCAATCATCTTCACAACATACAAACAAAAATGGAGAGAAAATGTGTAATGTCCTTTAACAACCCAAATTGGACCCATCTTAACAACATACACATAGGCTTTCCAGAGGCCAAATGAAGACAAAATTAAAAGGCGAGCAACAACAGGGATTCCATAGATATAAATAACTGAATGGACGTCCTCAACATCTTCCTACAGGGTGGCGCTTGAAGAAAAGAAGTGAACGGGTAATTGGGCATTTAGATCCTCAATTATTTAGGTCATTAGATATAGAGGAGGGAAATGAGGCCTATAAGGCTCCCAGAGCCTCCCGGCACTTTGTCAGGTATGCCAGATATTTTTATAGCGGGGTCTCTAGCATTGTAAGAAGGGATGTCATAATTGTAAATGGTGTTCTCGGTGCTTAGAATTAGTGCATCGGACTCGTTAGATCTCTTGGACTAACAAAAACTAACAAACATAAAAGGTTGGATTATCTCATAAGACATATATGTGTTGTTTTACCACTTATAAATCATTTCAGAGGAAAACAGTTGGCACCTTTTACTTTGGCATAGAGGACTAGTGCGGATTTTATATCTGTTCCAGAAGTTTATGCAAGACAGATTGTAGCAATGGCTCGTGAAATTACTGACAAAGAGGGACCGTTGTTGGTGTTTGCATCTGGTCAGGACACAATTTCAATGGTGAGTGCAATAAAAAGACTTGCTCCCCAAAATACATTTGTAATACAGGTACAGAGAGAAAAATCATTCCTTTCATAAGGTTATGTTGTTTGCTTTGTTCTTCATTGCGTGTTTGTGGATGCTAATTGATTATGATATATGAGTTTATCAGATCCAAGAGAAGCTTGCAAGATAGTAATAGAACAGGTTAAACTTACTTGCACTGAGATATTAATATCTGGATGGCTGACTTGTTTATCTTATATTTTCTCCTGACATCAAATTTCATGTTCACTTCATGAAGCTTGACATTCTAGTGCAGTTTTGAGTGCTTTGTGTAACAACCCAAATTAGATTGCAGATGAAAATGACAAAATTTCAGTGTTGTGGGTAGTCAAGCCCAAGTTTCAGTTTTGAAACTGAGCTCTGATACCATATGTAGAGCCTAGTTATTTTCAGGACTCAAACTAATTAAAAACGTTTTCTAAAATTTAGTTTAGAATTTATTTTATGAGTTTCTTATACTTGGAATAAACTAGGAATAGAGAGTAACAACATAATAATATCAGCAACAACAGAATAATGATAACAACAGTAGAATAATGATAACAACAACATATACATACCTCCACTTATCGGTTGGTTTATCTAGTCCCTTTTTTGTTTGTTCCTGTTCCTGTTCTTGTTCTTGCCCAGACTGAATATTAACCTCCCAGCCAACTAGGAATAGCCTCTCTGGCTCCCTAGCTCTAGGAATCCTTGTAGTTTCCTGGGGCCCGAGCCCAAAATTCCCAGCAACACCAGTGCCATGTGAGAGCTTCCCAAAAACAATTCTTCCAATTTTCTCCCCCTCCTCCATCTTTTAGAAATTCTCAAACCAAAATAAAAATGGCATCCCTTCCAAGTCCTCCCCTCCTTTCTTATCCTCCTCTCTTAAGTCCCCCTCATTAATTCCCTAACAATCGTATCCCCCCATTAATTCCCCAACAACCTTATCCCCCCATTAATTCCTCAACCACCTTATCTCTCCCATTCATTACTTCATCTACCAATGTTAATAATATTATAATAAAATCTTCATAAAATCATTTTAATAATTAATTAAATTAATATTAATTATTCATGATAATTACATAATTAATTAGGGTTGTTACAACCTCATCAATCATACTTGAACCTGAACCTGAACTTGAACTTGTTTCAGCTGAATTAGTTTCCTTTGCTTTCTTTGTGGAGTCCTCTTTGGATGTTTTCTGTCTTTTCCAACGATCCTTCTTGAGATGCCCAAATTTGCCATAGAACTAATATTTTTGCTTACCCTTCTTGCCTCTTGACTTAGATCTTGATGTACCTCTCTGATCTTTCACTCTTTCTGTAGATCGACCTCTGACCACCATTGCTTCTAATGTTGAGGCTTCTTTACTAGATATTCTCCTCATTTCCTCAACCAATAGATCTCCCAAAACATTATCATAATCAATGGTGTTTGTTGTGCTAAACCACATAGATGTGACCATATGATCCCAAGATTCGGGTAATGAACATAGTAGTGTAACTTTCTTTCCTAATCTTCGTATTTTACTTTCATACTAGATAATTGACAAATCAAAGTATTGAAAACATTTAAATGATCGGCAATTTTTGTACCTTCTTTCATCTGTAAGCTATACAACTACCTCATCAAGAAGATTATGTTCATCAAGGACTTTGTCATATAAAAAATTTCCAGACTGTTCCACAAGCCTGTTGTTGTCTCCTCTCCAATGGTGTTAAAAAAAACTTCATATTCCAGACACAGATGGATGGTACTAAGAGTTCTTACATCCAGATCTTCCCAGTCCTCGTCTGCCATGCTTGTCAGTTTCTTTTTCTTGTCACCAATGCCTTTTGCAATCCTTGTTGTACAAGAATATCCCGCATCTTGAACTTCCATACCTCAAAGTTATTCTTATCGTTGTCACCTCAAACTTTGAACTCTACACTTTTTCCATTAACACAAACTCTGAAACTACAATCTATAAAACAAAATTTTCAATATAAAGAAACAATGATATAATTTCAAGATTGAACTTCAAAAATATTTAAATCCAAAAATATATATAATATATTTATAAAAAATCTTATTTAAAACATTCACCTTTTAAAATTAAACATATCCTACCCTTTATAAAAGGTGATCCTTCCATACCATATATCATGTCGACCCTTTATAAGATTTCTCTTATGTGCATAATAAAACAAGGAAAGCCCTCTTAATTTAATATTGTTTAAACCTTTTACCATAAAACCCACTACTCCTTTTCGAGTCAACTTTTACGACTAACGCTCCCTATGGATAGCCTAAAGAGTGTTAGTCCAAGAGTCAACGCTTCCTTTGTATGGTTGGGGAGCATTAGGCAACGCTCCCTATGTACGTCCTAGGGAGCGTCACTTACTCGAAATTTTTTATTTCACAAATGTGGGGAGCGTTAACACTCTTGTAATTGAGCTCAGGAGTGTTAGGGACACAAGTAACGCTCCATCTTCAGCAGCTTCAACAAAAAAATTCTGGCTTGAATATTTTTTTGCTCCACAAAATTGCAGTTTTCTTTAATACCACTTGTTAGACAGCGAAAGCATAAACAGAGCAAGATTTTAATAGAAAACAATACAAAACATAACAATCACATTAATTGAACACACTAATTTATGTGGAAATCCTTTTTAGGAAAAAAACCTCGATACAATGATAATCGATATTCTTATTATTCAAGGGAGAATTACAACATCTAAACATAGGTTTACAACCATCCTCTCACTCTCTTCCCACACACTGTGCTACAATACATCGCTACACCCACACCTCTACAGGTATGCTAGATATATAATATCTATTAGACAATTAGACAAACTGATTACAACCTGATCCACAAGTTACACAAAGTGTTCACTATAGTGTCCCTGCATGCACATTCTATTTTTAGCTAATGATGTGTGGATGCATCCCCATGGGAGAATAGTTGGCAGTTTCAACAAAATAATCCATTGAAATACATTGCAAATTCATATCGAAGCTCTTAATAAGATTTGATTTTATTAATTGCATCGAGAGTGACAAAGTGCTATACAACCCAATATGGGGGAGATGTTGTCATGTAACATTACTTACTTTACATGACAACAAAAAAACATTAAATAAAAAATAAATAACTATGTACCTACATATGCACATGGCAACATCTAAAATATTAAATGAGTGTAGATCCATTTTTAACTTGGATCTATCAAGTAGTGAGAAAGATCAAATTTCTTAAAGTGTATTTTTTTTATCATTTAATATGAAGGAATTAATACGAAAAAAAATACACCTTATAAAATATATATACATATTATAAAAAAATTGTAAATCTTTTTAGTGAATAAAAATCTTAAAAAAAAAAACTTAATTAAAGACTTACATAAGTTAATGACTCTTTATTTTGATATATAATTAGTGAATATGCCAACTAATCCACTACCTAAACTCTACATTGTATATAGATATGATAAAAAAATTTACATATTTCATGTAAAAAAAAATTGATTCATAAAATAAAACACAATAACATAGCTACTAACCATTAACATGAATTATATCATTGATGAAAGTTAATTAAATAAAACACAATAACATAGCTACTAACCATTAACATGAATTATATCATTGATGAAAGTTAATTAGATAAAACACAATAACATAGTGTAAGGTTCCTCCTCGTTACGACGACCAACCTCTTAACAAGGGCTAATAAAAAAAAAAATGTGTGTGCGCGTGTGTATTAGGATAATAAATACATTCGACTCTACGTCGCCATATGATGACGAACATGGCGCATGCAACTACAACAACAACATAACGATCTAAGACGCACATCAAGCATCCAGAAGCAAAGGGTGACAAACAATCGACGAGAATAAAGAGACTAACTACCCATCCGTCCTACCCTGCAATGGTTAGGAACTCCAAGACACATAAGCAACGCTCAAGCCCAGGTTACCATCAATTTTAACCATTTAAGGTATTAGGGCTGGCAACTGTTCTGAGGAACATGGAGGTGTCTACATCCCGCCTGACACAAGCAGACCAAGCAACTAAACGATTACCAACAAGTACAACAAACTAAAAGAACAACCACGTCCTCTACGGAAGGCGCAAGTCAGAAGGATTCTGACAAATAATCAGCCATTAGTTAAGACTCAGCATTACCTACGACTCAAATGGCAATAAGTACAGATCAATCACTTCAGTTAAATTCCATTAGTAGACGAGTTACCAACCCAACCTTAAAAAGAGGTACATACAATTAATTGCAACTTCCCCATTAACTAAATCATAATAATTTATTGTACTTAGTTTCAAGGACCTTACCTTTTACAGGTTGTCAATAAAATAAAATAAAATTAACCTTACAATTAACTAACATATAATGAACTGAAATGGTGTTGCTTTAAAATACAATTATGTAAGGAGTTAGTGAGGGTTTTGGCTTTCCTAAGTCTTAGTAAGCATAGATTGAACTTATGAAAACTTTTGCATAATGATTTAGTTTAAATAATATTTATTATGGATATAAATCATATTTTTTTGAACTTTTATAAAGAATATGTTTGAACATATATTTTTTTTTATTGAACAAAGTGGTAATTAGGGCAGATTTGAATCAACAACATCATAATTATATCTTAATAATACACTTTATATCCGACTAATCTACATCCTTAAAGACATATGATTGAACATATTAAGTTAAACATTTTTTTTTATTACTTAAATTCAAACAGAAACAATTATAAAATAACATAAATATGTTATCCTACTGGAAAAAGAAAAACATAAATATATAGTCCTTCCAAAGCCAAATTAAACTATTATTGAATTCATCATAAACTGATTTTCTTTTCTCAACTATATTTCTAATTAATGCAATCTATTATATAAACTCCTTTCTTACCTTAACCATGAAAAAAGACAAATAAAAAGATCACTCTGAAGTGTCTATCTATTTCTAAAATTGTTCAGTCCCTACCACTGGCCTTCATCTTTATCGAACCCAACTAAAAGGGGAATACGAAAATGTTGTTGGAGCCGCACAGTCTGCGAAGGAGGGCGGTCTGGGGTGGACGACTGGAATGAACCTGCCCCTTGGTTATGCATTCTAAACACCAAACCCAAAGCCAAAAATGACAGGATCGGAAATAAATAAAATAAAATAAACCGGGTACAGTCAATACAACCCAATCCCAACAAATGGTAAGCAATGCAGGTTAGTTTTACTGCAGGTAATCGCTACAGCTCAAGGCACCCCGGGACGAACAATCGTAGGAAAAAGGTTGGAGCAAGGGCAAGGTAAGCTTCAGTAGTTGCAGGTCGAAATGGTTAGTTTTCAATACAATAGCAGAGGCATTTCCCCAACCATTACACTCATTGCCAGAACCAATTCTCAGAACAATTTTACAAAACGAAAATGCTAATACACTCATTGCCAGAATGAATTCTCAGAACTAAATTTTACAAAAATGGAATGCCAATACACTCATTTCCAAAACGAATTCTCAGAACTAAATTTTACAAAACGAAAAATGCCCATACACCCATTGCCAGAACGAATTCTCATAACTAAATTTTACAAAAACGGAAATGCCAATACACCTATTGCCAAAACGAATTCTCGGAACTAAATTTTATAAAACGAAAATGCCCACAGTCATATATAAACGCCCACAGTCATATATAAATGCCCACAGTCATATATAAATGCCCACATTAAAACAAAACGCCCACAGTCATATATAAAAATGCCCACCGTAATTTATAAACGCCTACAGCAATACAAAATGCCCACAGTAATATATAAAAACGCCCACCGTGATTTATAAACATCTACAGCAATACAAAATGCCCACAGTAATATATAAACGCCCACATTATCACAAAACGCCCATAGCCATATATAAAAATGCCCACAGTTAGATATAAACGCCCACAGTCATATATAAATGCCCACATTAAAACAAAACGCCCATAGTCATATATAAAAACGCCCACCGTAATTTATAAACGCCTACATCGATACAAAATGCCCACAGTAATATATAAAAACGCCCACCGTAATTTATAAATGCCTACAGCAATACAAAATGCCCACAGTAATATATAAACGCCCACATTATTACAAAACACCCATAGCCATATATAAAAACGCCCACAGTCATATATAAATGCCCACATTACAACAAAACACCTACAGAACACCAATAAGAAATTGCAGCCAATAGTAAGAGAATGTCAGAGCCAAGGATAACTCATCGAAAGGATTGTGGGGTTATAATAGTCTAGGTGCAAAAAACAACAACAAGGAAACGGGATGATCCAAAATTCAACACATCAATCGTCATCATAAGGATTCATATACAACTTTAAACAATTTTCCTTTTATTCTTAAACAAACAAACGCACTTGCGTACCTATGACCGATGGCGAATAACCCGAAGACGCTATCCCACACTTGAGCTCCGTGCCGCTCTCGCTCGCCGACCGCCGAGACCTCACCAGTACCTCCCAGCCAACGCTAGGGGTACTCTGCTTCCCCCTTAGCCCCCCTAGCCGCAAAGGGGCCACACACTATTCAGATGGTACGTCTAGCTACCAGCTCGCCTCGCAAGGCCGAGCTACCACTCCTATCTGAGTTGGGAAATCCCAACTCCCCACAAGTAATCAGTCAAGTCACAAATCCGGCAGCGTAACGTTACGCTAACAGCCGATCCCCTTCTTCCTTCTCTTCCCTTTCTTTTATAGAGTTTTTAGAACTTCCATCTTTCCCTAAATCTCATTTAAATTAAGTTTTAATAAAAATCTTCTAAATATTCTCCTTCGCACAAGTGTCATCCATCCCCCACTTTCCTCCAAAAATTATTTTATTTAATTTATTAATTGTCTCATTTCCCTCACCCACCTAGAGTTGCTCCTAAATTTACTCCTAGGTGTTCCTAGATTCCCTTACAGGTTTAAATACTTTCCCTAAAATGAACTTGCTAATTTAGTTCAATTTAGAAAGTTCTTAATTGCAGATTCTTTACTATGTTGACCTCACTTTTTACCATAAGTTCCCCTCTTTCCCTTATTATGTTTCCTCCATTCCTTAGTTTCCTAATTTTTATTATTCCCTTCTTTCCCCTTTTTATTAGATCCAAAATGGCAGTTGCGCTTTTTACTATTTTCCTTTTATTATTAATTTAAAATCTTTTTACACTTTCACAAGTTAAATAATTGATTTCTTCTTTACCTTTGATATCCATAGATTTTAATTAAGTTCTTACTCTCTTCATTTTACCCCAAAAATTATGAAGTCCACAACTATTACTTAAGTGGTTTTTAGTTTAAAATTTATTATTTTATTTTTATAAGGTATTTTTCTTAAGGGTAGACAAAATTTTACCCCTGGCGAAGTTTTAGACTTAGGACTTAGATTCTGAACTAGGCGAGATTTTAGTTAGGGAAGTTGTTTTTTTAAATTTCTTAATGAGATATTAGTCTTAGGCCATCTAGGTTCGTTCCTTTAACATCATCAAAACGACGTGCCCTTCAGGACGCACTACGTGCTCCAAGGGTGCCACTCGCCTCTAGTGTTTCTTTTGCGCAACGTGCCCTTTAGGACGCACCATGTGCTTCAAGGGTGCCACTCGCCTCTTGTGTTTCTTTTGTGCGACGTGCCTTTCAGGATGCACCACGTGCTCCAAGGGTGCCACTCACCTCTTGACTAATTGGTAGACATCAATAATCCCTGGAGTTAACACTCCGCCAGGTGAACTTGTGGGAGACTAATGGCTTCTAAGGAATAAGACCCTCGCCTTATTGCGCACCCTTTAGAATCATCGTGAGCGACTGTCGCAGCGACTGTCGCAGTCTGTCCTCACGACATCGTGGGTCCTCTCGAACTAGGTAATCGTTAACCTACAGTTCGAGCCACGGCGGGAGTGCTAGTAGGCTGTGGCAGGGCTGTTGTCCACACCTCTCCCTCAACCTCTCTAGTAGTCGTGTGTGGCCCCTTTACTCCATATGTGAGTCTGGTCGGCAAGCTATTGTCAGTCAGCATCATCAACAATCGTGTCAGAACATGTCCACATCATATCATCTAATCAAATGTACTGAAATCACAGTAAACCAATCAAACCCCACTAGCACACTCCCTGACTCGATCCGGAGTCCGAGGGGTTCTGTCGATGCCTCTACATCCTCAAGGTCCAAAACCCTGCACACTCAGTAAAACCGAGTCAATAGCACCTGTCTATGTCAATGCAGTAAAACATCATGTCATTTACCATAATGCATCATAATCAAGGACAAATGTTTTAATATCATAATAGTCTGGATCACTTGCGAGCAAGTTTCTTCAAAGAATAATTTTTCTCAGTGCACCAGAGTGGGATGTTACATACACCCCCTCTTGGTCTAAACTTTGTCCCGAAGTTTCTCAGTATAAATGCCGAAATAAGTGTATCATAGTATCATATGTCTATCTATCAAACAAAAAGGAAACTGCTGGCGCATATCATATGCGTCTTCCCAGGTCGCTGAGTGTGGACTATAATTGTCCCACTAGACCTTGACCTGATCTACCATTCAACGTCGTAACTGTCGAACGCGGTGATCTAAGATGCAGATCGGCTCAGCCGTGAGCGCTCCCTCGTCCAATACCTGCAAGGAACTCATGTCAATCACATGTGTAGGATCACTAATATAATGTCTCAAATCAAATACATGAAAAACATCGTGCATACGCCTCAAAGAATCAGGCAAGGCTAGTCGGTAGGCCACGGGCCCCTTTCTCTCCACAATCTCGAAAGGTCCCACGAACCTAGGAGAGANGTTTAGCTCCCTTTTCCAAACTTAATCGAACTCTTATGCGGTTTAACCCGCAAGAAGACTCGATCACCGACCTCGTAACTACGGTCGACTCGGTGCACATCGGCATAACTCTTCTGTCGATCCTGCTCTTCTTTAATCCTTTGTCTTATGGTTTGCATTTGCTCTTCCATTTCTTGGATCGCTTCTGGTCCCACCAGGACCCTATCCTCAAGCCAATCCCAACTCAAGGGCGTCCGACACGATCACCCGTAAAGAAACTCGAAAGGCGCCATTTTAATGGTGCTCTGGTAACTATTGTTGTAAGCGAACTCTACTAGTGGCAAGAATTCATCCCAACGCTTTTGTTGGTCCATCACGTACATGCGCAACATGTATTCCAAGGTTTGGTTCGTTTGTTCGGCCTGTCTGTCAGTCTCTGGGTGATACGCAATACTAAAGTTAAGTTGGGTTCCCAAGGCCTCTTGGAAACTCGTCCAAAATCATCCATTAAACATCGATCCTCGATCGGATATAATCCTCTTAGGCACGCCATGCAGCCTCACAATCTCACTGATGAAAAACTCTAGCTATGTCAGGCACCTGATACGTCATACACACAGGTATAAAGTGAGCACTCTTCGTCAGAGTGTCTACTACTACAAAAATCGAGCCATGTCTTCTTGTCGTCAGTGGCAATCCAACAATAAAATCCATTGAAATAACCTCCCATTTCGATTCCAGAATGGCATGTGGTTGAAGTAATCCTGTTGGGTGTCTATGTTCAACCTTTACCTACTGACACTCTAGACATCTGGCCACATAGTTGACTATGTTGGCCTTCATTCCCTTCCATAAGAATAAGGGTTTAAGGTCTGCCCTCATCTTTGTGACCCCCGGGTGAGCCATGTAAACTTCTCTATGAGCCTCACTCAGGATCAACATCCTCAACTCGTCATTTGGCGGTACGTAAATCCGACTTTTAAACCTCAATAAACCATCGCTATCAAATGAAAATCCCTCATATCGTGATACCATCATTGTGTTTTGTCCAATAAAACCCTTGACCTCCTTGTACCAGTCATCGTCACACTGTAAAGTGAGAATCTTCTCATGTAGATTCGTCTGAAGAGGAAACACCGAAAAGATGCATGGTCTCCGACTCAAAGCATCCGCCACTCGATTCATTGTTCCCTTTATGTAAGTAATCTCAAAGTCATACTCGCTAAGCATTTCCGACCAACGTCTTTGTCATGCATTCAGGTCGCTTTGTGTAAAAATGTGTTGTAGTCCACAATGATCAGTCATTAGTTCAAATTTTCGTCCAACAAGGTAGTGTCTCCAAACCTTCAAGGCATATACGATGGCTAATAACTCCAAATCGTTCGTCGCGTAGTTCTCCTCATGCCTTCTTAGTTTCCTCGAAATGTAAGCAATCACTCGTCCATATTGCATCAAGACTCCGCCTAAACCTTCATTGGATGTGTCAGTGCATACCAAGAAGTCTGCGTCCATGTTAGGGACCTTTAGTATCGGTACAGTTGTCAACAACTCCTTAAGCCTCCGAAATGCTTCTGTGCATTTCTCGGTCCAAACAAACTTCTTGTTTTTCTTCTGCAATTCCATGATTGGATTTGCTATCTTCGAAAATCCCTCAACCAACCATCGGTAATATCCTGCTAAACCCATAAAGCTACGCACTTCCATGACATTCGTCGGCGCAGGCCATTCCACAATAACCTCAACCTTGGCTGGATCCACGGCGATACCTTCGTCGGAGATGACATGCCCTAAGTAGTGAATCCTCGATTGATAAAAAGAGCATTTGGACAACTTCCCATACAATTTGTGCTCTCGCAGACACTGTAGTACCAAGCGCAAGTGCTCGTCATGCTCGTCTGTCATACAAGAGTAAATCAAAATATTGTCAATGAACACTTGGACGAACTTGTCCAAGTACTCACGGAACACCCCGTTCATCAAACTCATAAATACTCCTGGGGCGTTTGTCAGTCCAAACAGTAAAATAGTAAACTCGTAATGTCCAAACCTCATCTTAAAGGCGGTCTTAGGGACATCATCCTCCTTGATCCGTAACTGGTGATATTCTGATCACAAATCGATCTTGGAGAACACCGTCGCACCCTTCATTTGATTTAACAAATCATCAATTCTCGACAAGGGATACTGATTCTTGATCGTAGCCTTGTTCAGTTGACGGTAGTCAATGCAAAGCCTCCACGATCCGTCCTTCTTTCGTATGAAAATAACAAGTGCACCCCGCGGTGACACACTAGGACGTATCAGTCCCAGGTCCATCAACTCCTTTAGTTGCATTTTCAACTCTTGCAACTCCGGGGTCGACATCCAATAAGCCATTTTTGCTATCGGTTCAGTCCCCGGTTTCAGGTCTATGGTAAACTCCAATTCCCTTTCTGGCTGCATCCCAGGTAACTCCTCTGGAAATACGTCCGCAAACTCTTTCACCACTGGAAGGTGCTCAAGACCTTCAGCTACTCCCTTCTCATTTAGCGCAAGGATCGCATAAATATTGCACCCCTTGCACATACTCTTTCGTAGCTGTAAGGAAGAGACAAACCTCAGGGAAACTCCCTGGTTCCGTCTTACAATCACATGTCTCTGTCCCTCATCATCGACCAAGCTCAAATGTTTCATCTTACAGTTGAGTATCGCCTCATGCGATTCCAACCAATCCATACCAATTACGACATCATAAGATCCTAAGATCGTGACGTACAAGTTGGCCCTCGTGAAAAACTCTCCCAGGTTAAGGGCACAGCCTGTAACCTTTCCTCCAACCTTTTGTTTGGCTCCCGATGCCATCTCCACGTAGCTAAAATCATCTTGTTCGACTGCCTTTACCTTAATCCTTTTTAGCGCTGCACCAGAAATGAAAATCTCGGTAGCACCGGGATATATCAAAACACTAAGGGTCTGGTCAGCGACGGTACCTAGCGTCTCAAGCACAGTCGACTGGTGCTCTGCCTGGCGGTTATTCATTGCTACATGAATCTGATGGGCCTTGCCCATATCTCCCACGGTAGTGGGTCCGGCTGATCAGGATGCTCTGGTCCTCTCCACAAGACAGTCGCGCTGGTACTATGGCTCCCCACACGTCCAACACCCCTTCTTCGGCCCAGTAGTCCTGGTACCCGAAGTAGAAGATGACGGCCCACCGTCCTGGAACCCTGGTTTGTTCTGCTGAACAAGCCTAAGCTGCTATTACTGCGGGCGACGCTGCTGCTGATGCGGTGGTCCCTGATAAGGGGTTCGTTGCTGAGGCGACGGTCGTCGGGGTGTAGTGAAAGTGGATCCCCTCTGGAAGCCACGATATCCTGGCGTAAGTCTCGCTGGTGTCTAGTGCTGATGTGTTCCAGATGAACCCTGCCATGCTGGTCTCACTGGAGTCCTGGTCTGACCCCCACTGATAAGCTCCTCCTCTGCTATGAGGGCCTTCTGGACGGCATCGTGCAAGGTTTGGGGCATCAAAATCCTAACCTTTGCATGCAGGCCATTGTTAAGGCCGAACATGAACCTGTTGACCTTAAGTTTTTCAGTGTTAAGGTGCGGAGCGTACCGGAGCAGCTCCATAAAACGGGCCTCGTACTCGAGCACCATATGACCTCCCTGTCGTAAGGCGTTGAACTCATTGAGTTGACGCTCGATGAATTCCTCTGAAAGGTACCTCTCTCGGAACCGTTCCTCGAACAGTTCCCATTACACGTCTTCGACAGCCATGTTCAGCTGCGGTAGGAGCGTCTTCCACCATAGAGGAGCGCTCCCCTTCAATTGAAAGACCGCCATGCGGACCTTCATGTTGGAGGTATAATCGCGAAGTGCGAAGCACATCGCCATGTTCTTCAACCATGCCTTGTCAGCTGCGCCATCCGGGGCACCAAAGAACTCAGGAAATTTGACCTTCTCGAGTTCACGGTGAATGCTACCAGTAATGGCCGGTGCGCGCGGCGACACCTCAGCGGGCGTCGGCGCTCTGGCCTCATCTCTGTCCAAACAACTAATCAATGCCTCGGATATGCGCTGAAAAGATCTCATCATCCAAACAATATCGCCAACTACTATCTGCTCTTGTCCGAGAACCTGCTCGTCTCCCTGAGGGTTAGACTCCTCAGGTGTGGCTGCTACTGGAGGCATCGCGCCTCCTCCCCTAGCACCCCGTCGTCTGCCTCTGCGGCGTCCTCTAACCATGATTACCTGCACGCACACAATCAACTCGATCAGCAATAGTATAATCAAATCATGTCAACGAAAGCCGTAGCGAATCCCAAGTCGCGGGTTGAACCCGCTCTGACACCATATGTAAGGTTCCTCCTCGTTATGACGACCAACCTCTAAAAAAGGGCTAATAATTTTTTTTTGTGTGTGTGCGCGTGTGTACTAGGATAATAAATACATTCGACTCTACGTCGCCATATGATGACGAACATGGCGCATGCAACTGCAACAACAACATAACGATCTAAGAAGCACATCAAGCATCCAGAAGCAAAGGGCGACAAACAATCAACGAGAATGAAAAGACTAACCACCCATCCGTCCTACCCTACAATGGTTAGGACCTCCAAGACACATAAGCAACGTTCAAGCCTAGGTTCCCATCGATTTTAACCATTTAAGGTCTCAGGGTTGGCAACTGTTCTGAGGAACATGGAGGTGTCTACATCCCGCTCGACACAAGCAGACCAAGCAACTAAACGATTACCAACAAGTACAACAAACTAAAAGAACAACCACGTCCTATACGGAAGGCACAAGTCAGAAGGATTCTAACAAATAATCAGCCATTAGTTAAGACTCAGCATTACCTACGACTCAAATGGCAACAAGCACAGATCAATCACTTCGTTTAAATTCCATTATTAGACGAGTTACCAACCCAACCTTAAAAAGAAGTACATACAATTAATTACAACTTCCCCATTAACTAAATCATAATAATTTATTGTACTTAGTTTCAAGGAACTTACATTTTACATGTTGTCAATAAAATAAAATTAAATTAACCTTACAATTAACTAACATATAATGAACTAAAATGGTGTTGCTTTAAAATACAATTATGTGAGTTAGTGAGGGTTTTGGCTTTCTTAAGTCTTAGTAAGCATAGATTGAACTTACGAAAACTTTTGCATAATGATTTAGTTTAAATAATATTTATTATGGATATAAATCATATTTTTTTGAACTTTTATAAAGAATATGTTTGAACATATATATTTTTTTATTGAACAAAGTGGTAATTAGGGAAAATTTGAATCAACAACATCCTAATTATATCTTAATAATACACTTTATATCCGACTAATCTACATCCTTAAAGACATATGATTGAACATATTAAGTTAAACATTTTTTTTATTACTTAAATTCAAACAGAAACAATTATAAAATAACATAAATATGTTATCCTACTTGAAAAAGAAAAACATAAATATATAGTCCTTCCAAAGCCAAATTAAACTATTATTGAATTCATCATAAACTGATTTTCTTTTCTCGACTATATTTCTAATGAACGCAATCTATTATATAATTACCTTAACCATGACAAAAGACAAATAAAAAGATCACTCAGAAGTGTCTATCTATTTCTAAAATTGTCCAGTCCCTACCACTTGCCTTCATCTTTATCGAACCCAACTAAAAGGGGAATACAAAAATGTTGTTGGAGCCGCACAGTCTGCGAAGGAGGGCGGTCTGGGGTGGACGACTGGGATGAACCTGCCCCTTGGTTATGCATTCTAAACACCAAACCCAAAGCCAAAAATGACAGGATCGGAAATAAATAAAATAAAATAAACCGGGTACAGTCAATACAACCCAATCCCAACAAATGGTAAGCAATGCAGGTTAGTTTTACTGCAGGTAATCGCTACAGCTCAAGGCTGTAACACCCTGTTTCCCCCAGATTGTAAATATAACTGGACTGGCCAAGGACTATGGCAAACTCATAAGTATGAATATGTGATGTAAATGGACCTGCAGGAAGAGGTCAATGAATGTGAATAATATTTTGAGTTTATTGCAGGACTGCTGAGAGGGGATGTGCAGAAAAGAGACCACGATTGCGGTGGAAGGCTCCTGAAAAGGTGGCATTAACTTCCACCCTGAATGAATACCGTATTTGGACTCCACTGGCCCGGAGAACCAAAAGCGGCTCGCTGGCCCCCAAATTCAATATCTCGCAGGCTGGTATGCGGGTGGCTTGATGAGGGATGGGATGGTGAACCGCCCATCTGTAGAGCCATCAGGCCTGATCGGCGCGAGGGTAATCGTGCCACACGCAACCTCGCGAGAGGATAAGGCGTATGGCAGAAGCGATGGAAGGGGGTAGACACGAGGGGAACTCTGGCAAAAATTTTTTACGCAGAGTGAGTGATAGCAGAGAGGAAGGATTGCAACCTTCACTCCTGGTCACTGGCAGACGGAGAGACGCAGTCTCGATAGCATCGTGGTCTTATCTCGGGGGTGGCTAGTGGTAAATCCGCTGGGAGTCGCTATGCCTACGGTTGGGTGGAGACGGGCACCCCTCTCAGCAGTTGCACCCACTTCTGGTGTTATTTCTGATAAGTATTTTATGTATTACATCTTGAAAATTCATATACTGATATACATATACTCACAGCACTGTGAAATTGTGAACGATTTTAGTGTAAGAATGTCTGTGTAGTGTTTTGTTAATAATTAATGGGCATATGCTTGTAATAGAGGAAGCCATGCATGACTTACGATGATAGAAATGAATCTAGTCATGCCCAGTCGTTCTTGGGAAGTTGTTTTCCCCTTATTTGCTTCCGGAAATGCCCCATTAGGGATCCCTTCACAGAGATTCCCTCCTTAGAAAAGTTAACCAAGAACCCAGAACAGGGATTTGATCGCGCAGGTCTTATTAACCCTATGCGAGGAGGAACGACCCTCTTAAGGTTCCGAGATAGTAGTATTGTGAGATGTGACGAGTCGACGGATGAGATCTCGTCGAAGGGCCCATAGCCATTCACGATCATTAGATCATCGTGAGCAACGAGAAATCGGAATCGTAGATCCCAAGACCCAAAAGAACATTTGAACCAATGATCTTCCCACATCCACGAAGTGGTGGAAGATGCACACGATGGGACAATCCGAGCCATTGGATCGAGTTAAGATACTCGGAGTCTAGTCTCCAGAGTGTGCGCAAGAAGAACAAATCTAGACTGTTAGATCTCGGTCCAATTACCTGTCAGTCGTCCATTTGGAAGGACACATGGCAGCGATCGAACGCCACCGGAAAAAGTCCCGCCAGGGAGGTCCTCTATCGGCATATCAGAGAATCGGGATTTGCGAGAGCAAAGAAATCTTGCCACTTGGAATCGCGATCCACGATGCCCCGACAAGATCAGGACCGTCCGTTGGCAGAGGACACGTGGCGGAGATCAAGCGCCATCGACGTTTGGCGCATTGGGAAATCGGTATTCCTGAGGTCGAAGGAACCAGGACATTGAAAGTCCCAAAATCCTGACAAAGATCTGGACCATCCATTTGGAGGGACGCGTGGAGGAGATCTCGTGAGCTCGGAGGTTCGCTGGGTAGGAGTCCAAAGAATGGAGGTTCCAAGTCACGAGTGGCGAAGCCACGAGAGGATCGGAGCCGTCCATAGTTGAGGGACATGTGTCGGAAGACCCGAGGAAGTCGTGAATCGGAGAATCGGGGTTCCCGGAGGCAAGAACCTCTTGCATGTTGGAATCACGATTCGTGATATCCCGACGGGAGCTTTGAACCGTCCATCGGCGAGGATGCGTGGCAAGAGATCCCGTAGAGTCGGAGTTTGGACATCGGAGTTTCTGGAAGCAAGAAACTCTTGCAACTTGAAGTCGCGATCCGCGACATCCCGACGGGAGTTTAAACCGTCCATCTGTAGGGACACGTGTCAGAGGATCCCTAGGAGTCGGGGTTTGGCATTTTGGGGTTTCCAAAGACAAAGGAAGTGTCGCATAAGATATCGCAATTTCGTGATATCCGATATAGCGACGGGAAAGTGGTGACGTGGAGGAATAAGTTCTCACGTGCCTCGGGGATCGGTATATCGGGGTTCTCGATGACGAGAGAATTAGTGTCAGGGAAGTCGCGAAACTCCGAAACGCGATGACCCCACTGTAATAGTGTTGTAGTGGAGGACAGGTGTCACCCATATCGGGGATCGGGACTTGAAGAGTTTCGTGAACTAGTGCAACGGGGATCGCAATATCCCGATACGCGATTTCTCGATCACCACAGGAGTGTGGACCATAGACGCCAGAGCGAAGGACAAGTGGCATCAGGGATCGGAGGATCGGAGATCCTGAGAACGTAAGTTCTAAACACTTCAAACCCGCGAAGTCTGAAACTTCGACAGAGGAAAGCACGTGGTCTCGTGGACTAGCAGGTCGCATGAGAACGGAGTTAGCCCTGAAGGGCTAATGCGCTAGGGGCATATCGGGGATCGGAGAATCGCGAGTTCTGAGGACTCGTGAATTACAACATTGGAAACTCTGAAACTCTGATAGGAGTATCCTCGAAAGGAGGTAAGGCCACGGTCACGGAGGCAGTGGACCACGGGCTTGGCCTGGGGAGCTAATGCGTAAGGAGCGCGTCGGAATTCGGAGGATCGCGAGTCTTGGGGGTGAATGAATTGTGACATTAGAAACCTTGTAGCCCCGATGGGAGACATGACTATGGTCATATAGAGGAGGCCATGCAACCAAGAGCTTAGCCTAGGAGGCTAACTAGCATTTAAGTGAGTCGGGATGGTGGAAAACAGAAATCCCGATGGGAAGGGACATAAGACCACAGTTATGTACAAAGAGCCGTGTAGGTAAATAGGGGACCTGCGACTCAAGGATTGGCATTTTGCTGCTACACGCTCCGGGGATTTCTCATTATTGAGAGATCAACCCAAAATTTTGAATTATGGTAGTGGACATGTTACAAAGTGGTATCAGAGCATGGTTACAACACTCGGCCTGATTGGGCTCATGCACCAGTCGCGCATAAACCTCGTCCAAAACACTCCTATGAGGAGTAACTCCTGACTTAACTATCTTACCCAGGAATAAGAACCTGGAAAATGAAAACCCGACTGTGTGTGCATGTGAAAGAGTTATGAATTTATGCGCCATTTATAAAAAAAAAAAAAAAGAGTTTAAACTCTTGACTAACAGCCAGCGTTTGTCTTTTCACTCAAGCGAATGATCAACTGCGGGAATCTACAAACGCAGAGCATGGTGACCCACCAAGAGGTGGGAGAAGGCTCCCACAACAGAGATGAGGAGTCTGACGAAAGAAGAGCAATATGAACCCCTCCAGACCTAGCTGAGACTGTGAGGAGTCTCATGGTCGAATTGCAAAGCTGCAAGGTCAATAATGAAAGGATTATGAAAGAACAAGAAAAGAAAACGGAAATTAATGCAGTTCTACTGCAGAGCTTATCCGACCTACAGCGACAAATGCAGCATGAACCTGAGATGCAGAATCATGGTCGTGTCAGTGGTCACACTGAGAGAAGCACATCCAGAAAGGTCCACCCCAGAGGTAAAGGACCAGTACCAGATGATTCCACTGAGAAGGAAGCTGGCGATTCAGAAGGCTCTTCGAGCAGCAGGACCAGTTCCTATTCTCAAAAGAAACAGAAGAAGCAAAAGATTTCTAAGAGTCATAAATTTGAGGAATTCAAAAAGGCCAAACCTCCCTCCTTCGATGGCGAGATAAAGAAGGGAGAGGAAGCTGAGGCTTGGCTACTTGGACTGA
>ML783773.1:542988-553090 GCA_009831015.1 Picea engelmannii
CAGGATGCACTACGTGCTCCAAGGGTGCCACTCGCCTCTAGTGTTTCTTTTGCGTGACGTGCCCTTCAGGACGCACCACGTGCTCCAAGGGTGCCACTCGCCTCTTGTGTTTCTTTTGCGCGACGTGCCCTTCAGGATGCACCACGTGCTCCAAGGGTGCCACTCGCCTCTTGACTGATTGGTAGACATCAATAACCCCTGGAGTCAACACTCCGCCATGTGAACTTGTGGGAGACTAAGGGCTTCTAAGGAATAAGGCCCCCGCCTTATTGCATGCCCCTTAGAATCATCGTGAGCGACTGTCGCAGTATGCCCTCACGGCATCGTGGGTCCTCTCGAACTAGGTAATCGTTAACCTACAGTTCGAGCCACGACGAGAGTGCTAGTAGGTTGTGGCGCTGTTGTCCACACCTCTCCCTCAACCTCTCTGGTAGTCGTGTGTGGCCCCTTTACTCCATATGTGAGTCTGGTCTGCAAGCTATCGTCAGCCTGCATCATCAACAATCGTGTCAGAACATGTCCACATCATATCATCTAATCAAATGTACTGAAATCATAGTAAAACAATCAAACCCTAATAGCACACTCCCTGACTCGATTTGGAGTCCAAGGGGTTCCGTCGATGCTTCTGCATCCTCAAGGTCCAAAACCCTGCACACTCAGTAAAACCGAGTCAATAGCACCTGTCTATGTCAATGCAGTAAAACATCATGTCATCTACCATAACGCATCATAATCAAGGACAAATGTTTTAATATCATAATAGTCTGGATCACTTGCGAGCAAGTGTCCTCAAAGAATATTTTTTCTCAGTGCGCCAGAGCAGGATGTTACACATAGCTACTAACCATTAACATGAATTATATCGTTGATGAAAGTTAATTGAGTTTTTTTTATTTTTCATTTTATTTTAATAAGCTTAATATAATGGTTAATAAATTATTAATACCAAAACTTAAACTAATAATAAAATTAATATAATAGTTAAAAATTTATTAACAACAAATCTTAAACTAATGATAAAAAAAATACATGGAAAGCAAGGCACAACATAATTTTACGCATCATAACTCAATCTAGCTAAAATATCATTATTGTCATTAAAAATCTATAACATTCATAACATCATCAAAAGTGTCCAATTTTTATATCATTATTGTTCATTCATAACATCACCAAAAGTGTCTAATTTTTATATCCAACTCCTTATAAAGTTATGGTGATGTATTTTATTGCTCAGTTAACGAGTGGAGAAATGGTTTTGCAAGTCTCATGAAGCATCTCACAAGCTTTTATATTTAAACAGAAAATATGCAAGCATTTTCAGACATATGGAAAGCAAATGCTTCAGAAACTTCTAGCTATTTTTAGGGACAGCGAAATGAATTGTAACCGAAAGGTATGTATTGTCACCACCCAACATTTAGAGTGATCAAAACTTTTGCAATGCAAATCATTTTTAAAGTGTAAAACTAAAGGAAAGGTTTGCATCTCAAGGGATTTGACCCTTCTCAATGCTTGATATATCTGAGGTTAAGATGGTTCTAAACACAACTAACCACATTAAACTTTTAGATGATCTTCTTCATTATAGAGATGTTTCTTTTACCCATACCTACAAGCTTTTCTATTTTTACATATCAATTATATGTGAAAGGAAATTGATTTCAAAAACCATTTAAACTTTTAACTAAAAATATTTAAATGAAAGTCATACTTATTTTAATAATTTATTCTCTTCTTTTTCTCCTCCCTCCTCCCTATATTTGGTGTATACATTCTTTTTTTTTCTACCTATAAAAGTAAAAATATGATAAAAGAAATGCCATGTGACTTTTTGAATTAATAACATATATGTAGAGCATTGGAAGAAAGAAATTACCAAAATTTTAAGATATCAATGTTACTATTATGACCACCAAACTTAAAAATACAATAATTGAGTCAATGAAAAAATCAAATAAATGTTTTAAACAAGTTTAAGATGGGTTTATGCTAATTGATTTATAATAGTTGTTTAAATATACTACATTAAGTAATGCATAATCTCTTACTTAATCTTTACTTTGAGGTTATGGTAAATAACATAATTAGATATCTTTTTATTTTTTATTTTTTATCATTTCACTCAAACAAAGTATTGAGATTTTAATTAATCACACTTTAAAACCTCTACCTTCTCTTAACACAATATTAAGACAATGCTAACTTACCTTCTCTTAACACAATATTAAGACAATGTTAACCTATGTAAGAGCCAAGCATTTTAGTAAGAGGATAAGGCTTTAGAGATATAAAATTTACTATTTGATAGAGTCACATGAATGCCCCACAATTAATTGGTAGATTATTTATCAAGTTCCTTTGAGTGATTATAAAGCATTATATCTCTTTTAGTTTCCTTCCAAATTTATTTAGAGATATTAAATGTACACTTTGATAGAGTTACAAGTATGTTCTATAGTTAATTTAGTATATTATTTTTTATGTTATTTTTGTTTTCATAAATTATAAAACATTATAATATATTTTTTCTATTAATGTCCCCATAATTAATTTAGTATATTATTTTTCAGATTACTTTTTCTTTCACGAATTGTAAAACATTATATATTTTTTAGTTTCCTTAAAAAAATAAAAATGACATCCCTTAATATTATAGAATTGTTTCTTGATATTATAGAGTTTTTTTTTTTAGGAAAAAGTTGGAAATTGAGAGGTTATAGCGCGTGATATTATAGAGTTGTTGCTTTTTAAGGAAAAAGTTGGAAATTGAGAGGTTTTAGTGCGGCTCCCCAAAAGACGAGCATTGATTTTCATTTAAAGTAGATGGGCATTAGCCTCGAACCTTTTTAGTACCTACACCACATCCATTTCACCACATCACATTTTACCTACACCACATCCATTTCACAATGTGGGAAATTGATAGTTTCAACCTTTACAACCATCATCAACCTTTAAATTGATAGTTTCAACCTTTAAAATCTCTAGGGAAAAATAAAATGATAACCTTTTTTTTCTTTTCCATTCCTTTTGTTAATCTTTTCTTGAATGTTATATTCTTCTAACATTGAAAGGAAATGAATTTAGATGTATTGACAAACATGGTCATCCTATAAGAAATTTCCATCTTGAAATGAAATGAAAGGAATCTTCACTATAAAGTCTGGAATAATCAACTTCACTATTGTAATTGCAATTTTGAGTTGCATTATTTTTTACTAAATAAACACATAAATTGAATGAGGATATATATCAAACTAGATGACAATTATTTATAATTAGGTTGAAAGGCGTACACCTATTGATTATAGGCACATTTAATAGGTTTTTAGTGCTTAATCAGTTTTGTATGAACAAGATTAAATATTGATGAAATATTCTTAGTAGTCACAATAAATCAATGGTTGTGATTTCAACCACTAACTTCCTCACTATTATAAAGACATCAGTTTACATGTTTATTTTTTTACTTTTACTTAATCATATTTAAAATTTACTATGGTGGACGTATGAGTGATTAGGGTTTCATTTTCTAGACCAACCTAAACCTTTGACCTTCACCAACCGTTTCTCTTTCCCGAGGATTCAAGTTTTGCTAGCCATTTAAATTTTAAAAGTACAATATCATTTTTCCATAGTAGAGCATTTTATCAGCCACGAATTTGTGGCTATGCTAATTAAATTTAAATTTTAAAAGTACAATATCATTTTTACATAGTGGAGCATTTTATAACAATAAATAAATGAATTTAATTATATATAAATAAAAAAGACAGGTGGGCCATTTTCAAGCGTACGCTCAGGCTCTCATTTGTGTGGAAAGGTCAGTAAATATCTGAACTGTTGTGGCAGAATCTCCAACAGCCGTAAAGAAAATTTAGAAAACCCCTTGCCCCCAGTCTTCTGTATGCTGGAAGAGAATCCCATAATCCTCCATAGATGATTCTGTATGCTGGAAGAGAATCCCATACGCCTCCATAGGCACATCTATGGGAGGAAAATCCTCTAAATTTAAAGAGTAGCAATTGTCCAGATCTTCAAGAACTGAATCCCAAATTGCTGGACCCTGCTCCACCGAAATCCATTGCCCTTCAATGCCGGTTTCCTCTTTCGAACAGGAGGAATAGGAAGAGGAAGTCGAGTCATCTTTCGAAGGCAGCTGGAATTCTTCTGCGGCAAACTTGGACGCGGCGGCTTGAATTTGCGGCGGGGATAGAGAAGAGGCGCAGGGAATTTCCGGCAGGAAGTCGGGAAAATTGAACTTGGCCTTGGATCCTCTCAGACAATAGATGGCAAAGTCGTAGGCGCGGGCAGCCTTTTCTGGGGTGTCATAAGAACCCAGCCAAATTCTGTCCCTGGAATTGGGCCTTCGAATTTCCGACACCCATTTCCCCCATTTTCTCATTCGAATTCCCTTGAACTGCCTCGACTTCAGTGAACGTTTTTCGGGTTTGCTGTGGCCCTTCTGATCGGAAGAGGGTTTACTCATATCAGTTTGTTGCTAAGGTATCAGGAACCTAACTCAGAGAGTCGTCGCAAAGTTAGTAATCTTTGAAACAAAAGGGTCGTGATGGTGAGAGGATTCGAACTCGGGACGCATAGAGGTGCTACTACACTTGTGCAATGAACATCCGTGAGCGGAGGAGACTGAGAGTATCTGTTGCGGCCACCAGATTTATATAGAAAGAACGCGTGAGGATTTTATTTTGTACAACTGGCCGCTTAAATAGTACCATACGCGGAAGGACTTGTGAATCCGATTTGATGAGCACGGCAGACCTTTTCGTTCATCTTAGTGGCAGACCTTTTGGCAGAAAGAGACCAAATTTAATTTAATTTATATTTTAATTAATTCGAGTGCTTTTCCCCCTTCACTTGTTTTATGTGAACACAACGGAATCTTTAATGCGTCACTGATGTCGTCTGAGCACTGGAGCCAACTCAGCATTAAGTCAGCGTGTCACCTTGACAGCCTGGTTTGAATTGGAAAGAAAATAAATTAGGACGATAAGTTGTTGAAGATGAGAGAAATGTGTTGGATGGTTCATGAATAATTAGTAGAGAATCCATAACCAGAGTCCATGAATAATGTATAATAAACTTTTTGAGTGACCTTCATCGAGGTTCCATCTATTTTTTCTACATTCCAATAGTTTGATGAGATATAGCGATGGATTGTTGGATTAAGAATAAAGAGGTAGTGATGATACTTTGTTAAGAACATCAATGAATACTAGTGTTTACCAAATATTTGATGTCAATATTGTTTCCATGTGGGTTTATTGTGTGAAATCCATATCACCTCCTAGTCCACAATATAGACAAAATAAATGTATATGAAACATGTATGGCCTTTTGACATGGAAGAAGGAGATTTTCAATGGAGCATGTCTCCTTTTTATCCCTAGCGATGATAGTTACCAACTTATTATTGTCCACTGGGATCACTTTGTCTATTATGGATTTGATAATTACCACAAAGTCCCCAACTATCTTTAGAGATTTGATCCTCTCTTCCTTGGCTGTGAGAATACCTCGCAATAAGGCATAGTCATCTTCCTTGTTGTTGGTGGGTTAACTAAGGCTACAATATTTCCTTTGGGATCAAAGAGAATTCCCCCCACACATGCCACCCTTAAATAATTATTTTAATATAAAAGCACACATTTATTTAATTTCACTATAAACCTCGAGATAATTCACTTATTTGCACACATTAATCATCATTAGGGTGAATTCATGGGTTAAATTTGATTTGTGACATTAAAAAACATCATTTGAATCTACAATTCAAGTAGTAGACTAATTCAATTAGCATCTCCGAAGTGCTCATTTTACTCAAGACCAATACCATCATGGTCTCATTTTCCATGCCTAGTCTTAAAGAAACTTCATATGTAACAAATGTTCATTTTCTTTTGAAGGTAGCATGACCATAAAAATTATCCTGATAATTTAAACTAACCAACACAACCATCTAACCACACCCAATGTTGTTTAAAAGTGACCCCTTGTTTTTATTAGTTCTTTATAAAATAAATCAAAACAAAGTTGAACAAAAATGTATCATGTGTACGATCATCACTAATGTAAAAATGATACTCTTTAATCACTTCACAATTATTTATGTTGTTATCACAACCATTGATACCAAGCTTGGCATGCGTATACACTATATGCACAAGTGTAGAAATCCAGTTTGAATGATAATATTGAGTTTGTATCTCCCTTTATGTGGCGAAAGTGTAATTCAAGCAGTAAAATCAACCACTAGTAATATTGTTCTCTTAAAAAATATATCACATGATCGCTTGAAGTATAAGCCTCATTACCTCACTCTATGAGAGTGCTTGATACATCTTTATGTTTGATCCCTAAACTTCTTTATGAAATATGTCTATAAAATATCGTCTTCAAGCAAATCAATCTTCTTTGAGGTTGCTACTAAATATGTGATAAGAGTGTATTGAATATATTCATAACGTTTTCACTTCATAGAAATATTTGACAATCAAGGGTTATTAAGCATGAAAAGTGATGGGCCTAGCATAACATGGTTTAAGCTTCACGCGTGTGTTAAGGGAGATCTTAACATCAATACAATTTCTTGAAAATTATAGAACAATTCCACTTGAGTAATTGATCTGGATTATTTTCGACATGAAATGAGAGTGGAGATATAATAAAGAAATGCACAGAGATATCGCGGATATCCAAAAATATAACAACCATAAACATAGAGATACAATAATACACAATTTCTATTAATGAAAGATATGTACAGAGACTGTAAAAATACAGAGTGAAAGACTCGCTAGAATGGTGGCAGCTTATCTCTGAGAAGAGATGTGATGGCTACTCGCATTCGCAAGAAGATGATAATTACAATGAGGCTCCAAAGGCCTTTTTAACATAAGCAAAATCCAAAACCCTAACCCCGGAAGATGAAAAGCCAAAAGGTTTGCGGGCCCCGATGGGGGTAGTTGATACGTCAACTTCCTCGAGGCGTAACTTTTGCATACGATCTTCGTTTGGGGCGCTCGATACATCATTAGAAAGATCTATCCGGGGAATACAACTGTTGACAGTGAATATCAAGGCTGGAACGGACTCATATTCGTCGGAGGTTTGATACCCAAAATATGTCGTTTATGACCTCAAAACGACTCCAGATGTTTAAGACCCGAAAAACTGCCAAAAATAGTAAATTACCAAAATTGCCAGAAAATTGTTTTGAGCCAGTTGGAAAAGGTGGGTGGCCACCGATATCCACCTGGATCAGTAATATATGTTATATGTTTGGCATGAGTTTCATACTTGCCTCTTGATATAAGTTGTCACACAACGTTCTTTTCATTTGGTGAAACATGAGAATTCAAATGCCAACGCTTTTCACCTTGGCTCTCGCATTATCTGGAAGTCTATCTCCATAGGGTTGCATACAAATAATAACACAATAAGAAATTTCATCATTCTCATCTAATTGAACCATGGATTTTTTTATGCTTCCATAATGTTTTCCTCGAGATTTTTATCACTTTTGTAATTATTGAAACCAAATGTTTTGATGAAGTTCCTTTTACAATGGCACTTGATATTAATGTTATATTGTTGATGTATTAACATTGGACATGTGCTTCCACATAGGCTTGGTGTCTAGCATGTGGAATTCATCCTTGTAACCTCTCAGAAAACCTTAGGAAGTTCACTTTATGAGTCATTTGTTAAAGTGAATGATATTTTAATTAATGTGAGATTAATTAAGTTAAATGCCTAAGTTTATTAGCAATAGTAACTTAAGTGGGTTAATTAAATCCTAACGGTTAGATCTAAAGTGATCGTGAGATTAGATCTCAACCGTTGATCACTTTGGAGAAGATCTAGGGTTTTGGATTTAGGGTTTTAACTCAATGTAATAAAAAGTATCCTATGTGAGAGGATGAGACATATTGAGTAGAGAGTGATGAAATCTCATTGAGTGGGTGAAGAGTGATTCATCCAAGTGTGAGTGGGTAGGGATAAGGAAAGGTGCTAAGGGGTAGCAAGGGGGATAACAACCAAGTGGTCTAGGATATTGTTGAATTGTATTCCTTTGATGGGCCATTATCCCAGGACGGGAGCTCAAGATTGATATTAATAAAATCAAACTGAGATCTGGTTTTCCCTTCAGAGTTTTTCTAGGGGTGTTAACCTTAAATCTATTATGCTTCTGTTAATATTTGGTTAAGTAACCTAGTTGCGTTGTTATTAAATAAAGTGATTTTATTTCAAATTAACCCCCTTGTGCTAGATTTACAAAAATTAACATTTATGTGTAACCCTGGATTGATGAAACACATATTTCCAAGTGTGAAATGTGCTAAGAAAACATTATTTAAATAGTATTTTCATGCAATGATATTTTGGTTTGCAATTCTTTTAACATCTCATGTTGAATTACAAACTTGAAATCCAATAACAAAATTACACTCACCCAATTTCAATGTCAAAATTCCAAAAGTAAAAAAACAAATTTCAATATTCCAAAGCAAAAATCAATTAATAAATATTTTTAGAAAAACATGCTTTTTCTTTTCCACCCTTTCCCTTTTTTTTTTTTAAATACTTTGAATATGAGTGATATATAAAATGTTTTGCACTAGATTATATATATAGGTTGAGAAACTAGTTTTCACAAGGGTATTAATAAACTTGCAACTTTGACAAGGTACCTTCTTACAAATTTTGATGATCAACTTCCTCACATTGCCCTCTTAAAAAAATGGCATTGTCCTCTTAAAAAATGAGTGGGACTTTCTCACATTGTTCTTTTCAAAAATGTATTTTTAATTTTATTGTTAATGATTGATGATCACTTTTGGTTTTCCTCACATTGTCCTTTTAAAAAATGAGTGGTACTTTTTTACATTGTTATCTTTAAAATGTATTTTTAATTTTATTGGTAATGGTTTTATAGATTGCATAAAACAAATAACTGGGGAACACATAAATGTGTTGATACAATATTTTTTTATAAATAATAAAATTGTTTGTTTAAATAAAAAAAAAAAATAATAATAATAATAATAATGAAAAATAGTTTGTACAACAATTTGTGTTTGTTTATTTAAATATGAAAATTAATCTTTATAATTGTGTAATTTGTGTAGATATAACACTGTTTTATTTATTTATTCTAGTTTGATAAATAATAAATTTGTTTACATATATATGAAAAACTATGAAAATTAGTTTTTATAGTTGTGCAATTTGTGTTGGTTTGTTTAAATATGAAAAATATTGAAAATTAATCTTTATAGTTATGTAATTTATTTGTGTTTGTTTGTTTAAATATGAAAAGTATTGAAAATTAGTCTTTATAGTTCTGTAATTTGTGTAGATAGGGGTATACATTTTTTTTCTCTAAATGAATAATTCTCTCTAAAAAAATAAGGAGCCATGTAAACCTCTAAGTATATTTACCTAAAATTTTGAGGAATACATTCTAAATAAACTTCAAATTTATCTCATTATATATATTCATAAATATGGAGGTAAAATAATATAATTCTTTACAAATATTTTTTTTTCATAAAAAATTTCTCAAAATAAAAATGAATTTTAGTGACATGAATTTGAAAAAAATAAATTAAAAAAGGTGTCACTCGTTTTCGTATTTTTATCTATATACATGAGTGAATAGTTAATATAAATTCATAAATCATATAAACACAATTTTATTAAATTTTAACAACAATACATACCCAGTAAAACAGAGTTCAATTTGAAAAACCACATCATCAAAAAAATGGACATAAAAATGTATAATAAATAATTTATTTGGAAAGAAATTAAATAAATTATAATTTGACGGACATGATATTTGCACGTGTATCACTTAGCACTACTAAGAAAATTACGTGCATGCACTTGTACTTGATTATTCTTAAACTAGTTGATTGCTTCTTTAAGTATGAGAGCTTTGTCTATTTATTAAAGATCAAATTTAATTATATTATGCAACGATGAAGTATGTTTGATTTTGATTGAAATTAAATTTGTGTTTTATGATTAAAAAAATAATTATATATTAAAAAAAAATTAATATTGTTTTTTT
>ML783773.1:564475-586588 GCA_009831015.1 Picea engelmannii
CCTCCAAATGACCACAAGTTGGCCTTAGCGCAAGCGCCTTTCGCAACTCATGAGTCGGGAATCAAGACTCTCGACTCCCCTTTTTCCAAACACCGATACCCGAGATACTATACGGGTATGGCTCCCTCCTCATTGGCGCCTGCTACATGTAACCATAGGCTAGGCCAAACACTAGCACCACTCGAAACCTCGCCAGTTGAGGTGTTGAGCTCTCGTGCTCCTCCTTCGCGAATCCCCGAGATGCGAGAGGTCAATGTTGTGTGGACTCTGCCTAAGCGACACGCACACGCCACTTGTCAACCCCGCTATACTCTACTCACGAGCTGTGTCGCCGTCGCCCGTCGCACGAGACCTCAGCTCTCGGTGTTTCACGGCCTTAGCGATCAAGGTGCAACTTCTTCATCCTGTGAAACCCCGAGCCATGATAAGTCAATAGTGGGTTGACTCTTTCCTAGTGTGACACGTGTCCACCACCGGTCACCCACTTCCTAGGCTAGATGCTAGCGCTATTCACATCTCGTGACTTCGCAAGTTGGAGTGTTGAGCCCTCATGCTCCTCCTTTGCGAGTTCCTGAGATACGATAAGTCAACAATGGGTTGACTCCTCCCCAGGCGACATGTGTCCATCACCTATCACCCGTTCCCACCTTTCTCTGGGCACTTGTTGTTATGCCACCTATCAACCATGCGGTCCCCACTTACGGATGGGTCATGTGTTTGCACAAGCCCTCGGCGCTCGGCACTTCGTGACTTCTACAATAAAAAAGAAACTCCCTCAAGTTTCGAACCCTCGATAGGCGATAACCACGAAAGTTCTGATCCAACGGTTCTCCCATGCCTTGGATCCAATGGTCACGATCACGTTTCGATCTCACGAATCGTGAGTTCATGCAGCCCTACCCTTGACCACTCCAAGTTGCGAGTCAGCAAAATGCTACTCTCCTGCCTATACAAAGGCTAAGATCGGCAGTCAATAGGGCTCTGTCAGATCCTTGGATCTACAGTCCGGGATCCCATCGCTACATGCGAAGGCTGAAAGGGCCGAGGTGTTAACGCCTGCGCTCCTTCTCTAGATCCATCGGTCTCAACAGATCTGGGGTATTCCCAAAAGGATTCCGACTGTTCGTCTACCAAATGATAGGGTATTCTCTCTTTCTATAACTGGGCTCGCTATCCCTTCTGAGCTTGAATCACGAAATTCAACTTCTCAGGGCTTCAAACTCCCACGACTCTGAGACCTTAGAGAGCTATCCTTCCTTGCATAAGGGTTCCAGACCCGGATCGCATGAACCTTCAGACGGTTCTTGGGTAATCATCCTGAATCTTAGTCGAGTCTCTGGGTAAAGGTTCAGCATGCTTCCAAGGTTTATGGGGTAATCCCCGAAGAAGAGTACTCTTGAGGAGCCTTCCCGGAACATTACAGGTGTTAAGAAAACAAGATGATTCTCAGTGGAGCGAACTCATGTCCCAGACTTAACCATTTGTACAAAAACCAACAATGACATAGAAGCATACACATGCATCCATTATTTCCAGTTTAAAACACCAGGCAATCATTCCACACATAAATTATTATGGGCATATAAACATACGCATGTATTCACGATATTCAATTCGAAATACAAGGCATAACACACTTATCAGATCTACCAGGCATGATGCAATTGCTGAGAGGGGTGCTCATTTCCACCCAACCGTAGGCTTAGTGACTCCAAACGGATTTACCACTAGCCACCCCCAAGCTAGACCACGGTGCTTTGAGGTTCAGTCTCCTACTTCCAGCTCCACAGAAATCAAGGATGAAGGTTACTCTCCTTCTCCTGATATAGGAAAATAATCCAGGACGAAGGTTACTCTCCTTCTCCTGGTATTCATAACTCCCTACGTTTCCAGGGTTTCTCCAGTCTCTTTCGCGATCCCCATCGCGCACACTCTTCTCCTCTACTCTTACCACATTTCTTCCCTTACCAAATTGGTCTGCAAGGTTGCGTGTGGTGCGAATTTCATCGTCCATGGTCAGGTTTGAGGGTTGTTATAGATGGGCGGTTCACCCCCATCCCCTCATTAACTCTTGAGGAGCCTCCCCACCTACCAATCTGACGGGAAATCCATTCCAGGATCAGAGAGTTGCTTTGGTTTGTGAGCAAGTATAAACCAGTACAGTACTGCCTCGGTGGAAGTTAACGCAACCATTCCAGGTCCCTTCCACCACCTCTCATTAGCCATCATGGTCTCTTTTATCACATCCCTCTCCCAGTAGTCATGCAACACATATCCATAACATAATTTACATTCATCGACCTTTTATGCAAAGGTCCGTCAAATTAAACATTCACATCTTTGAGTTTTCCATAGTTCTTGGCCAATATAGTTATTTTTACAGACTGGGGGAAACATGGTGTTAAAATTCCCTCCCCCTTAAAGGAACATCGTCCTCGATGTTCTATCTATCAATATGGTCTGTATGTATAGAAGTAAACAAAATCAGATATGCATGTTTCATGGCATCTTCCATTTCCCACGTAGCCTCATCTGGGTCAAAATGTTTCCACTACACCTTGACCTGTGCAATGGTTTGGTACCTGAGTGTGGTTTCCTTTCTGTCCTGCATTGAGGTTCTGGAAGGAATTCTCCCTCCGGTTCCACCTGGATCACAGACCAGTCAATTATATGATTAGAATCATGTACATATCTCTTCAATAATGAAACATCGAAAACATTATGTGCTTTTACTGTGGGAGGAAGTGCTAGCCTATAGGCTACAGGTCCCACTCTATCTAGAACTTCAAAGGGTCCACAATACTGAGGTGCCAACTTGGCACAAGCTCCCATCCTCAGGGAACTCTTCTTGGGCCTAACTCTGAGATATACGCAGTCTCCCGTCTTGAATTCTCTTGGAGTTCTCTTTCGGTCGGCGTAACTTTTCTGTCTGTTCTGAGCGACCTTTAGATTTTTTTTTATCCGAGTCACTTGTTGTTCCATTTATTTCAACATGTTGGGTCCAATAGTAACCCTGTTCATGGGATTACTCCAACTGACTAGAGTATTGCACGGTCTACCATAGAGGACTTCGAAAGGGCTCATCTTCAGGGATTCTTGGTAGCCATTGTTGTAGGCGAATTCCACCAGTGGCAGGAAATCTTCCCACTTCTTGGATTGATGCATTACATGCATTCTTAGCATGTCTTCCAATATTTGGTTCACTCTTTCCGTTTATCCATCGGTTTGAGGATGATAGGTGGTGCTAAACAGTAATTTGGTCTCTAGACCAACCATCAAGGATTTCCAAAAGTTGGAAGTAAATTCTATGTCTCTGTCAGACATGATCTCTTTAGGCATACCATGTAGTCTGAATATCTCCTTCATGAATATGCTGGTGATATCTATTGCCTTGCAAGTCGATTTGACAGGGATAAAATGGGCAGACTTGCTCAATTTATCCACCACTACCATGATGGCGTCATTTTGTTTGGTCGATGTTGGTAATCTGGTGATGAAGTCCATGGAAATGGTTTCCCACTTCCATTCCAGGATTGGTAGAGGTTGTAATAATCCTGTTGGGTGTTGGTGTTCTACTTTAACTTGATGGCATTCTATGCATTTGGCTAAGTACTTAGATATGTCTTTCTTCAATCCAGGCCAATAGAATTGTTTCCTGGTGGCTGTGATCATCTTCTGGTATCTGGGATGACCAGTATATGGTCTTTTATGTAGTTCATCCATTATGAAACTCTTCAAGTCATCACATTCTGGATTATACAATCTGTTTTTGTAAGTTAGCAGACCTCCATCTATCATCTGGTAGCCTTCATACTTTATTCATGTGGGTTCTTGCTCCATGTACGAGGTCACGGTCTGGAAGAATGTGTCTGTTTCTTGTGCATTCCTGACTCTTTCCTTGGCATTTGTCTCGTAGGTGCTCACCGCTGCGAGATGAATTGTTTTCATACTTCTGCTAAGGGCATCGACCACCTTATTTTCCTTTACCTTGATATGTTTGATTTCGAAATCAAACTCGCTAAGAAGGTCCATCCACCTAGCTTGTCTAGCATTGAGTTGTGGTTGGTAAAATAGATATCGCAATCCATAGTGGTCTGTCATAAGTACAAATTTTCTTCCCAGGAGGTAATGCCTCCACATTTTTAAGGCGTGCACTATGGCGGCCAGTTCTAGATCATGGGTCACATAGTTGACTTCATGCTCATTCAATTTTTGGGATTCATAGCAGACTACTCTTCCTCCTTGCATAAGGACTCCTTCGAGCCCTTCCTTACAGGCATCTGTGCACATGAGGAAGTCATTTTCGAGATCAGTGATCTTCAGGACGGGTGCATGGGTCAGTAGATGTTTTAGGGATTGAAATATTTCTTCTCATTCTCGTGTCCACGTGAATTTAGCTCCCTTCTTCTAGAGGGCAGTGATTGGACAACCAATCTTGGAGAATCCTTTTATAAATCTCTTATAGTATCCTGCTAAGCCCATAAAGGATATGATATCTGAAACGTCCTTTGGGGTAGGCCATTCCATGATAGACCTGGTCTTGTCAGGATCTACTGCTACTCCTTTTTAAGATATGACATGGCCCAAGTAATGTATTTGCTTCTGGAAAAAATCACACTTGCTAAATTTGGCATAGAGCTGATGTTCTCTTAACACTTAAAGCACAAGTCTAAGATGTTCCTCATGTTCCTCTCTATTCTTGGAGTAAATTAATATATCGTCAATAAAAACCAGTACAAATTTGTCTAGGAATTTGCTGAGCACATTGTTCATCAAGCAAATAAAAGTGGCAGGGGCATTGGTTAATCCGAATGGTACTACCACAAACTCATAGTGACCATATCTCATCCTGAAGGCAGTTTTGTGGATGTCTTCACCCTTGATTCGGACTTGATGGTATCTAGATCTCAAGTCAATATTTGAGAAGATGGAAGCACCTCCCAATTGATCGAACAAGTCATCGATCCTGGATAAGGGGAACTTGTTCTTTATGGTTACCTTGTTTAGTTGTCTATAATCTATGCATAGTTGGAGGGTACCATCTTTCTTCTTTACAAACATAACTGGTGCTCCCCATGGAGACCCACTGGGCCGGATATAGCCTTTGTCCATCATTTCTTTTAATTGTAATTTAATCTCAACTAGCTCGGGTGTGCTCATCCTGTAGGGTGTCCTAGACACTGGCACCGCTCCCGGTGCAAGTTCTATCAAGAAGTCAATGTCCCTTCTCGGAGGTAGACCCGATACCTCTTCCGTAAATACATCTCTATATTCTCTTAGTGTGGGGTGGTCTTCGAGGCTTGGTTTGTCATATTCAACTGATTCCAACACCTATATCACATAAAGTAGGCATCCCTTTCTGCAATACTTTCTCATTTGAAGGGTTGATATTCGTCTCATCGAGATAGGTTTTTGGATCCCTCGAAGGGTTATCCTTCTTCCTTCTTCACCTACACATTCTAAAGTTTTATGGTAACAGTCCAGTCTGGATTTATATGTGGCTAGCCAGTCCATTCCAATCAACAGGTCATATGATCCTAGGGGTAGTATGTTAAGGGTTGCTTGGGTGGGGAATTCACCCATAGTGAGTTGGCAAGCTGGTATGACCTCCGCTACCTTTCTTTTGGTTCCAATGGCTAACTGTACCAACCATGGCTTGGCGTGTTTATGTGGCTGCAATTTACACTTATCAACAGTCTTAGGAGCTATATAACTCAAATTTGAACCAGGGTCAATTAGAATAGACACTAGATGGTTGGTGATCATACCTTCCATCTCCACCACTGAAGCTTGGTGGTCAGCTTGTTTATTATCCAAGGATGCATAAATTTGCGGCACAGTCCTGGACACATCATTGACGGTGGTAACTTCTTGAACATTGTAAATTCTCCGACTGTTCTGTTCTCGGTGCGGGCATTCCCTCAGTAGATGTTCTTCTCCACAACCCCAACATTTCAAGGGTTCTCTCTTTGGGTTATCAATCTTTCCTGGGGTAGATCTAGAAGGTTTATTTCTGCTCTGGGAGGGGAAATTTTGCTAGTGTACACTTCGGGTTGGGAAGCTCATCCTTGAGTCCTTCTTATAGTTTTTAAATCTTGGGGATTTAAACCCCTTTTTCTAGGATCCCGAACTATTCTTTTGCTTCCAGTTTTCGCGAGGTTTTGTCCGATGCCCCAATTTTTTGTAACAATATCTTGCCTTTCAGATAGTGTCTTCTAGGGTCTTTGGCTCGTCAAACTCAATCTTGTTCTGATAGTCCTTAGGTGGTCCATTGATGAATCGTTGCACCTTTGCCTTCTCTATTTTTATATAGGGTATGTACCTCACCAATTCGAGGAATCTGTTGACATATTCCTCTATGGTGTGTTGCCCCAACTTGAGTTCATAGAATCCTATAGTCTTTTCGTCGAAATATTTTTCCGACGGATACTTCTTCCTGAAGTATTTCTCAAACCGTTCCCAAGATAGGTCTTCTTCGTGAATCCCTTTTACATTCTTAAGGTCTTCCCACCAAATGGAAGCCTTTCCATTCAAGTTGAAAGTGGCTACTCGGGCCTTCAAGTTTTCTGAGAAGTCATGGACTCTAAAATACTTCTTTAGTCCAAGTAGCCAGGCCTCCACTTCCTCCCCTTTCTTTATTTCACCATCAAAAGAGGGTGGTTTGGCCTTCTTGAATTCTTCGAGATTGTGACTTTTGGAATGCTTTTGCTTCTTTCATTTTCTTCGGGAATAAGAACTAGTTCTGCTACTAGAAGATCCCTCCGAGTCGCCAGTTTCCTTTCCAGAGGAATCGTTCGACGCTTGTCCCTTATCTCTGGGGTGGACCTTTCTCGAGGTGCTCTTCCTAATGTGGCCACCTAAAATACCATGTTTCCATATCTCAGGTGGACTTCGACTATTCTTTGTCTGTCGTCGGTCCGCGTGACTAGTGTCAGGTTCATGTTGCAATTGTCTTTGTATGTCGAATAAACTCAGCAGCAAGACTGCATTAATTTATGTCTGCTTCTCTTGCTCTTTTATCAACCTCTTGTTGTCGGCCTTGCAGCTCTGTAGTTCGACCATGAGGCTTCTCACAGTCTCAGCTAGATCGGGAGGGGTCTCTACCGCTCTCCTTTCGTCAGACTCTTTGTCTCTATTGTGGGAGCCATCCCCCACTTCGTGGTGCATCACCATTCTATGCGTCTGCAGTTTCCCGCGGTTGATCGTCCGCTTGTTGTGCAAGAAAAACACTTATTGTTAGTCGACATTATATTCATTCACAATCAGTGCATAATTCATATTTTTCAAATGCATACACACAGTAGGAATTTTCATTCTTAACTTCGGCTTTTGCTAAAGGGGTTAAGATAGAGGGTTACTCCTTTTAAGAGTACTTCAAATGGAGTTTCTGCGCAACTCGTTCATGAACCCAAGCAGGCCAAGTGTTGTAACCATGCTCTGATACCAATTTGTCACACACCCACTACAACAACTTAGATTTTTCATCTTTTTCTTCGAGGAACAGAATCCTTGAGACTTCTATGGGGCCTAGTACAGACCCTCTCTTCCCTTATCCTCCTCCAAACAACCACAAGCTGGCCTTAGCGCAAGCGCCTCTCGCAAATCGTGAGTCGGGAATCAAGACTCTCAACTCCCCTTTTTCCAAACACTGATACCCGAGATACTATACGGGTATGGCTCCCTCCTCACTATTGCCTGCTACATGTAACCGTAGGCTAGGCAAAACACTAGCACCACTCGCAACCTCGCCAGTTGAGGTGTTGAGCTCTAGTGCTCCTCCTTCGTGAATCCCCAAGACGCGAGAGGTCAATGTTGCACGGACTCTGCCAAAGCGACGCGCACACGCCACTTGTCAACCCCGCTATACTCTGCTCACGAGCTGTGTCACCGCCGCCCATCACACCAGACCTCAGCTCTCGGCGTTTCGCGGCCTTAGCGATCAAGGTGCAGCTTCTTCATCCTGAGAAACCCTGAGCCATGATAAGTCAACAGTGGATTGACTCTTTCCCAATGTGACACGTGTCCACCACCGGCCACCCGCTTCCTAGGCTAGATACTAGCGCTACTCGCATCTCACGACTTTGCAAGTTGGAGTGTTGAGCCCTCATGCTCCTCCTTCACGAGTTCTCGAGATATGATAAGTCAACAATGGGTTGACTCCTCCCCAGGCGACATGTGTCCATCACCTGTCACCCGTTCCCACCTTTCTCTAGGCGCTTGTTGTTACGCCACCTGTCAACCACACAGTCCCCACTTACGGATGGGTCACGTGTTTGCACGAGCCCAATGCTCGGCACTTCACGACTTCTACAATCGAAAAGAAACTCCCTCAAGTTCTGAACCCCCGATAGGCGATAACCACGAAAGTTCTGATCCAACGGTTCTCCCATGCCTTGGATCCAACGGTCATGATCACGTCGCGATCTCGCGAATTGTGAGTTCATGCAGCCCTACCCTTGACCACTCCAAGTCGCGAGTCAGCGAAATGCTACTCTCCTTCCTATACAAAGGCTAAGATCGACAATCAATAGGGCTCCATCAGATCCTTGGATCTACGGTCTGGGATCCCATCACTACATGTGAAGGCTGAAAGGGTCGAGGTGTTAACACCTACGCTCCTTCTCTAGATCCATCGGTCTCGACAGATTTGGGGTATTCCCGAAAGGATTTCGACCGTTCGTCTACCAAATGATAGGGTATTCTCTCTTTCTATAACTGGGCTCGTTATCCCTTCTGAGCTTGAATCACGAATCAACTTCTCGAGGCTTCAAACTCCCACAACTTTGAGACCTTAGAGAGCTATCCTTCCTTGCATAAGGGTTCCAGACCCGGATCGCATGAACCTTCAGATGGTTCTTGGGAAATCGTCCTGAATCTTAGTCGAGTCTCTAGGTAAAAGTTTGGCATGGTTCCAAGGTTTATGGAGTAATCCCCGAAGAAGAGTACTCTTGAGGAGCCTTCCCGGAGCATTACGGGTGTTAAGCAAACAAGACGATTCTCAGTGGAGCGAACTCATGTCCCAAACTTAACCATTTATACAGAAACCAACAATGACATATAAGCATACACATGCATCCATTATTTCCAGTTTAAAACACTAGGCAATCATTCCACACAGAAATTATTATGGGCATATAAACATAAGCATGTATTCACGATATTCAATTTGAAATACAAAGCATAACACACTTATCAGATCTACCAGGCGTGATGCAACTGCTAAGAGGGGTGCTCGTTTCCACCCAACCGTAGGCTCAGTGACTCCAAACGGATTTACCACTAGCCACTCCCGAGCTAGACCACGATGCTTTGAGGTTCAATCTGTTACTTCCATCTCCACAGAAGTCAAGGATGAAGGTTACTCTCCTTCTCCTGATATAGGAAAATAATCCAGGACAAAGGTTACTCTCCTTCTCCTGATATAGGAAAATAATCCAGGACGAAGGTTACTCTCCTTCTCCTGGTATTCAGAACTCCCTACGTTTCCAGGGTTTCTCCAGTCTCTTTCACGATCTCCGTCACGCACAGTCTTCTCCTCTGCTCTTACCACATTTCTTCCCTTGCCAAATTGTTCTGCAAGGTTGCGTGTGGCATGAATTTCGACGTCCATGGTTAGGTCTGAGGGTTGTTACGGATGGGCAGTTCTCCCCCATCCCCTCATTAACTCTTGAGGAGCCTCCCCACCTACCAATCTGACGGGAAATCCATTCTAGGATCAGAGAGCTGCTTTGGTTTGTGAGCAAGTATAAACCAGTACAATACTGGCTCAGTGGAAGTTAACACAACCATTCCAGGTCCCTTCCACCACCTCTCATTAGCCATCGTGGTCTCTTTTAGCACATCCCTCTCCCAACAGTCATGCAACACATATCCATAACATAATTTACATTCATCGACCTTTTATGCAAAGGTCCGTCAAATCAAACATTCACATCTTTGAGTTTGCCATAGTTCTTGGCCAATATAGTTATTTTTACAAACTAGGGGAAACAGGGTGTTACAAGCCTCTAGAGGAATTGGATCATTATGGAACTCCTCCACCTTTAATCTTCTGAATACTTAGAACTACAGCCACTAGATCCTCACCAAGCTGATTCATAAGGAGTCAGGTATTCACATTTGTTTATTTAATATTTATGTTCCTGCTCTTCCCTTTGAAAAAAAAACTGTTGGAAATTTTTGAAAGAGTTCCTTAGCAGCCATCAATTGGAAAAAATTATTATTGCCGGAGACCTCAATGTTACCCTATCCCTTGGAGAGAAAAAGGGGGTTCCATTGTAAGAGACCCCTGTCAAGAATGAGAGGAAGACATCATTCTTGATTGGGATCTGGAAGATATAAAACCCCCCAGAGGCAAATACACTTGGTCTAATAAAAGAACCGACCCAGGGCACATAGAAGCAAGGCTGGATAGATTCTTGGTCCAGAGCTCCTTCCTCCTCTTAGACCTCAATGCGGCCTCCAAAATACTCCCCTTCAATGCCTCCGATCATAAGCCAATCCTACTAGAATTTACCAAATATTCTTCTCTGGGTCCTATCCCTTTTCGCTTCAGGCCCTCCTAGATCTGGCATGAGGATTTCCATGTTTTGGTCAATCGAGTATGGCAAATTCCTGTCATAGGTTCTCCTTTTTTTTTGTGGGAAGAAAAGATCCGAAGAATGAAGTGAGATCTCAAAGAATGGGCAAAAACCTTAAAATCTCCTGCAGCCCAAAGAGTGGAAGCCAAACAACAACTGGAAAGTCACCAACTATCTATGGAAGAAGGAAATCCAAACCCAAATAGCATGGAGAAAGAAATAACCCTGCATAGAAATGTCCATATAGCCTGCAGAGAAGAAGAAGATTATTGGTGAAAAAAATCCCGTATCCTTTGGTTAAAAGTTGGGGACAAGAACACAAACTATTTTCATAAGCAAGCAGAAGCCAAAAAACAATTCAATTCTGTAAAAGAAATCCACAACTAGAATCAAATTGTACAGGATTTTGAAAATATCAAGCAAGATGCCCACCTCCACTTTAAAGTATTTATACTGAGGACTCTACCAGCAAAATCCACCAGTAAGTCCTCAATTTGATCCCTTTGGTCGTTCATCCAAGATCCAATCAACATCTCATAGAACCGGTCAAGTTAAAGGGAACTAAATTGGCTTTGGATAGCATGGATCCCGATAAATCTCCTAGTCCCGACGACTTTACAACCAGATTCCTCCAAGTCTGCTGGCCAACCATAAAAAATGACTTGCATAAGTTGGTTTTAAAGTCACAAAATTGCCACAAGATTGGTGGGAGCACCAACTCTGCGTTCTTATCCCTTATACCAAAAGAAAAAGGAGTCTTATCCTTCGACAGATTCTGTCCAATCTCCTGGTGTAACATTGGTTATAAAATTATTACAAAAGTGATCGCCAACCAGCTCAAAGATATTCTGCCAACAATCATCCCAGAGAACCAAGGTGGCTTCATCAAAGGAAGGCACATCACTGACAATATAATTCCAGTCCAATAAGCGATTCATTCATGCATGCAGTGGGGCAAAAAAGGTATGGTTGTGAAGTTAGATCTTGCAAACTCTTTTGACAGAGTAAGGCATGAATTTTTATTTCAGGTATTGCGGAAGTTTGGTTTCGGCACTACTCTCATCCACTGGATTAAGGCATGTATCAGATCTCCATGGATAGCCCCATTAGTCAATGGTCAAGCAACATAATTTTTTCAGGATTCTATGGGGCTAAGACAGGGATGCCCGCTGTCTCCTTTTCTCTATGCTATTAAGCCTCGACACTAAGTTTCCAACTAGAACAATGATGTTCTCAATAGGAATTAATGGGCATAAAAATAGCAAGAGGAGTTAAAGATATCAATTATGCTCAATTTGTTGATGATGCGCTCCTTTTGGGATGGGAAAGTACCATTATAGCCCGTAAATTCAAACAACAACTAGATCTCTATAAGGAAGCCTCTAGGAGTCAGATAAACTACAGGAAAAGTCAAATCTTTGGATGGAACTGCAAGGCAAGGGAAATGGTGGAAATAGCTCGCACTATGGAGATGGAAGGGGTAACACAATGGGATTCTTTCAAATATTTATGAGTGCCTATTTTCAAATCCAAGCCTAAATCCTCTCACTGGTCTCCGTTGCTCATCAAATATGTCCTTAACAACATCCTGATTTTTCAAAGCTCCATTATGGTAGCCCCAAATGGAATCATAACCAAGATTGAGGCAATTCTGAAAAGATTCATGTGGAAAGTAGGCAAAGAGGGCGACAAAAAACTGCCACTAGTCAGCTGGGGGAAAGAAATAAAGCCTTACATAGAAGGAGGCCTTCAGATAAGAGATCTAAGATCCCAAAATCTGGCACTAGGGGCCAAGCTCCTCTGGAATCTGGTAACCAGAAAGCTAACCTGGAGAAAACATGCACTATGGAAGAAATACTTCAATGGAGCAAGGAGAAGATGTCTCGGCACAACCCCTAAAGTGTTAAAAGGATCCTCTATCTTCACAGTCTGTCAAAAATCCTCTGGATTCTTCAAACCTCTCCTAACTTGGATCTCGAGCAACGAAAAAGCTATATTAATATGGGAGGACTCAATTCTTGGAGAGCCACCATTAGACTCCCTGCCAGGCTCCTCTAATCTCAAAGACTTTCTCCACGCTCAGAGGTTAACCACGTTGTGGGATATTTCAAGCTGGCACTCAAATGAAATTGAAACCTGGAAAGACTGGAAACTGCTAAGATGCCCAAGCCATCCGCAAAATGAGGAAGCTCTGTTAACATAATTTCTTCAAGGGAAATCTCCAAACGCAGCAAGGCAGAAAGATCTCAGGGGATGGGGATCTAAATCTGATAGGTACATTGCCTCCAAAGGTTACAAGCAAGTGAACATGACCCCGAATGTCCCTCCCAATCCAGCACTGTGGAAAGAGATCTGGAGGATAAAATGCCTTCAAAAAATCAATATTTTCGTCTGGATATTGGCTCACAACACCATTCTCACAGGAGACAACCTTAAATGAAAAGGGTGGGAAGGCCCCACGCATTGCCCCTTCTGCATCTCAGAGGAAGAATCAATGACCCATCTTTTGTTGAACTGCCCATTTGCTCAGGAGGTTTGGAGGCGCGCGCTAGTCCCTTGGATGAACCCTGTAACCCTCCCAGCGAAGCTATCCTCAGTCCTCATCCATTGGCAGAATGCGTGCCCTGTCTCCCTTAACAAGAAAGAGCGATTAAAATTTTGTTGGGTAACACTAGCGATGAAAAAATCCAGCGCAGACCAAGTGGTAGAAAAATTCAAAGCTATGATGGGGGAATTCGTCTCCTCTATCATCTCCCAGCAAACAACAGTAAATTAACTTCAATCGAAGAAGAATGGATGTCCAACATTCTCCCAAACCCGTCGACAATGGAAACAACTCCAGCTCCTCCAACAAACAAATGGGAGATCAGATTAGATTCTTCATCATTCACAAAATGGCGAAACTCGCTTCAAAAACATAGCCTCTTCTTTGACGGAGCTTCTAAAGGAAATCCAGCTGCGACAGGTGGTGGAGGGGTGCTAATAGATCCCGAGGAAAGAAAGATTCTCTCATATTCTTGGGGAATTGGCGAGGACACCAATAACATAGTTGAAGCATTAGCCCTCTGGCAAGGACTCTATCAAGCCCTAGCCAAGAACATTACAGATCTAAATGTCTTCGGGGATTCCCGTATCATTATTCAGGCTCTTTCTTCTAAGACCCTTCCTAGCCATATGCGACTCAGGCAAATACTCAAGAAAATCAAACTCCTTCTGGACAACTTTCAGTCAATCCAACTATTCCATATACTCTGGGAATTAAATGGCGAAGCAGACAAAGAGGAAAACAAGGCAGTGATGCTGAGTAAAGGTGTCCTATCTTTAGATGGAAATGAGGGATATGACATATTACCTTAAATATTTATCCGAGAAATCGAAGTAAGCACTGAGCCTGATCTAATGAAGGCTTTTTGTAACTGTTCCAACAAATTTTTGTTGTCTTCCTAATTTATTTCATAACTGTTCTCGTTAAAAAAAAAATATGGTAGCTATGTGTTATCCACCATGTTTTCTTAACAATATGAAAAAGAAAAACACACAGCATGAGAATCTATTCACATATAGCATACACACAATATACATTAGAGAAACCCAAATTGGGTGAAAACTCTAGCAAAATGTGAGGTGTGAGCCTCATCTTATTAGAACATTTTTAGATATTATGGAGAGGATCTTTGTGGAGCAAGAAGCCACTATTGTTATATTGGAGATTGTGGTCTCCTTCTTCACTTGTGTCACTAGTTCGAGTTTGCCTACTATTTCTCTACTTTGAAATAATGTCATACTTTGCAATAATGCCATATGGTGCCTTTCTCTTAGATTTGGAACTCTCCTTTTAAGCCAAGCATGACCTATTAATAAAAGTAGCTAGTCTATGTGGCAACTGAATTTTCAATGTCTACACTATGCATGAAAACTTCAATAAAAAAAAATAACATGTGTATTTCTTCTCTTATTCATACTTTTTGATAAATGAGTTTTCCCATTCCCTAGGGTTTTTCAATAGGGATTTCCACCAATTCTTTTTGAATAGAACAAGTGAAACACTAAAACATAACATGCTTGTTCATTTGACTAGGTTTTGCTAACTACAGTTTAAGAAGGCCACCTATTGTAAAAAATAACTTCTTATAAAATCAAGTGTTTTTTTTAAACTTGGACCCTTATAGATATCTTTTGTTTCATTGGGTATTTGATCCATTTATGATCATGCATCCCTGTTTTCATAGTTTTTGGTGCTTAAATACTTATGATGCAATATATGAGGAAAATATTTTCTAATTTTCTCCTAGGAGTACCATTTGGCTTTCCATGGAAGTTGGCCTTTTAGGAAAAATGATTCAAGTTTTCTTTTTTTCCCCTTCTAGTATGCATGATCTCTTCTCCAAAATTACATCATTTTCCATTTCCACTTGTGCAACATGTGCCAAGTCTTGTATTGCAGGTAAGACTTATCCTTCTTCTTGCTCATGGAGTTTTAATTTCTCCACATTAACTCTCGAATGTATGTGCACGTAAGGAGGTAAGTTCATCTTATAAGCATTGTTCCTTACATGTTCCAATGCTTCAAAAGACCCATATTAGAGGGACTTATATTCTTCCTTGGTCTGTGTCACTTTCTCTTCACTCAAGTGCAACCAAACTTCATCTCCCACCTAAAATTTATGCTTTACTTTATGTTGATTACGTCATTTGCTTATATCTAGCTTGACACTCAATAAGACTCTCCCATAACTACGAATGGATTTGCTTGATTTTTTCTATGAATTTATCACCCTTTAAAGCATCACTTGACATTGACTCTTCCTCCCCTTCATGTGGCCCGCAAGTGACAATGAAAGGCGAAATGGAAAATAACCATAACATGTTTTGAATGAAGATTTCCTTGTAGAATAATGTACAACAAGTTGATTGTAAGAATGTTGAATGTAGATCAAGCTCTCACTCCAAGTTCTTCACCACATTTGATTATAACCTCTCAAATGTTGCACCAATGTCTTATTTACTACCCCCATTTTCCCATTCATTTATGGAAAAAAGGTCATTAATATTTCCAATGTGGTGTCCTTCTTCTCCCACAACATATTCCAAAAATTAATAAGGAATCTCATCTCACTCAGAGAGATCCATTTTTCTTGAGAAATGGATAGCATGATGTCTATTTGAGGGGGAACCATATAAAGCATGGCTTAGATTCAGAGTTTCTCATGGACATCTCAAGGTTAGAGTTAATGGATGTTTCTCAATTAGTATTTCATTTCTACCTCATATGATTTCAATGTTGGAGGTTCACCCATGTTGAAAAAAATGGGTAGTGTGGAAAAGAGTGGCTCATGTGCTTAGTTGGCATTGCATTGGTTATAGAAGAGGTTTTGGTCTTGCTCACCATTTAAATTTGGTCTTGGAAAACTCAAGACTCCACCATAGTGCATGTGGGGGGATATCTCCGTAACAAGGAAAACCTTAGGAGGTAAATATTGTCATTTTGGCTAATTTTCATTTTTTTTTTCTTCCAAAAATGATTTTCTAAGTTCCAATTTTTTCCAAAAATGCTTCATCCAAATTTCTATAAAATATATTATTTTTAAAAGAGGTTAAAATTTTCCAAAATCTTAGAAACTTGAATATTTTTACAAAAATATCATAAAACTTGTAATTCACAATTTTAAGAATTAGTAAAAGTAACTAAAATTTATATACTATAAATATGGATCCTTAAAAATATACTCTCAAATCCTTAAAACGTTAGCTCAACAACTATCTAATCTTTCACATGAGTTTGCATTAATGCACTTAATCCACTTCGTTGTTCAAGATTTTATCTTGATTAATAAGTCTAATAAGCTTAATATACACACTCCCAGGCTTACTTTGCAAGATTATATGTAAGTTATGGTAAACCCAGGCGTACAAACCCAAACAATTATACAATTCCTTTGTGCATCTCTTTCGTGATAGGGCACTCTGAATAGACTTTGGAGCCTTTGAAAGTTTGAAGAGAGGTGGAAGAATTGACCCCAATTGTTTGGACGTTCATGATTTCTTTTAGATTGATGTTTTTTTTATCATTGATTTAATAGGGCATAGCTTTCGCGAACTGATTGTTTAAAATATGTTTTTATAGACGATACTCGTTCACATTATGGTGAGATTGAAACTATTTGTCATTGATTTTAGAGCTATATGTATGTATGTTTAGGATAGCTTAAACTTTGTTCAGGACACTTGAGATCATCTCTTCTTCAATGAGATTTCTTAAAAGAAAGCTTTGTTTAGGACATTTGAGATAATCTCTTCTTCAATGAGATTTCTTAAAATTATGCCTTAACGATTTCATCATACCTTATTGAATTTTAATGATCACATTATATATTTTGTAGAAAGCTTCATTGTGAAGCTATATTCCATTGTTTCAAAAACTCTTTTCTTTGTCTTTTAAGAGGTCACTTAGTAGAGGCATGGTTTTCCATTATAAAGATTTCTCTTACTTTTGGCTTTTAAGTTATATCATGATGAATAATTTCAATTAATTTATTAACTATGTTACTAAAATAAAAATAAAAATAAAATTAATTAAAGATTTATATAAGTTAAAAAAGCTTTGCTTTGACATAAAGATTGGTGGATATGTGAATAATTTCAACTAATCCACTACCTATACCTTACATCTTTTATAAAAATGATAAAAAAAATTACATATTCCATATAAAAGAAATTACTTCATAAGATAAAAACACAATAGCTAAGCTACTGATGATTAGAACCATGAATCATATCATTGAGGAAAGTTAATTGAGTTTCCCATATTTTACTTTCTATTTTAAGATGCTTAATATAATAGTTAAAAAATTACTAACAACAAAACTTAATCTAATGATAAAAAAAGTATTGAAAGTAGAGCACACCAAAATTTTGTGCATCACAACTAAATCAACTAAAATGTCATTATTGCCATCAAGAATTTACACATCTACGCATTTATTGTTTCCAATGAAAATCCCTTCATTACATCACAAATATAAGAGAATCTTTATTTTAAGCCCTCTTCTTTTTGTCCTCCCTATATTTGGTGTCTACATTATTTTTCTTTGTTTTGTGCATCACAACTAAATCAATTAAAATGTCATTATTTCCATTATTGTGCAAAAGAGATTTTTTTGGAACCAACATCTTTCCATCAGTTTCATCTCGAACATTTCATGAATAGGATGCATCATAACAAGAAATGTCAAGAGAAGGGTACTGCCTTTGTTGTCAATGCATTGTCCAAGTCATTGGATGAAACAACCTCTCTCAGCTCCCATATGAATCCAACCGGAGGAAGGAGGGTTGTTCCCTTGCACTCCCTACGCTACCTCTAGTGGGCTGGCTTGAGATAGGGCCGGAGTACTCCAATATACAGATCAGTTGCAGTTACAGATCCAAAAGCAGTCATGGTGCTAGTTCGTAAGCGAGATTCATCATATAGAGAGTAAGATGAAAAGTTCTACTTACTTCTTATACCTAAAGATGTTGGTTGTGGGGAAGGTAGCAGATCTAGGTCCCTTTTGGCTATTAGCAGACACAAAATCGAGGTCACAAATGCACTTGGTGGAAGTAGTTTACCCCTACGCAAAGGCTAAGTCTAAAGCTAGTTTACCTGGAATCTGTGGTACCAAGTGGATGGGAGTTTACCCGATTCTGCAACTTGTTCATTCAACGAGCACAAGGCACAAGAGCCCTGAGCCTCCCCCTAACCTACAAATCTTTCTCCTGCAAGAACGTCGCTATCTATAAGTAAGATATTTCTTCTTTCCTTAATCTATATATCTTTTCTTCTGGTTCACTCACTAATTCAGGCATAGGTAGGACTGTGACATAATCTCCCTCTCTTGGTATTACCTCAGCATTTGCACCTATTTATCTTCGTGATGTTTTAACGTTGGACAGTGTTATAGTTCCACCACCAGCGGAGGAGGTCGCAACTGTTGATCTACTTGAACAGAATCTACAGAATCAGACTCTCGCTCTTCTTTAATAGTTGCATCGTCAGGATCTCGCTTATGAACTGGATCACTATGTTGCGGTCAGAATAACGCTTACTAGCATCAGACTCTTTTTTAATAATAATTGCATCTTCAGGATCTCGTTTACGAACTGGATCTCTAGGTTTCGGTCAGAATAACGCTTACGAACTAGATCACTATGTTGCGGTTAGAGTAACGCTTACAAGCATCAGACTCTATATCACAGCTCCGGACATAGTTGCATGAGATTCAACTCCAGAGCAAAAACATGAAGGACTAGTAGGTAAGTACAGAAGGCATAGGTGGTAGGTTTGCATGGTGGCGTAGGTGGCAGGTTTTCATGGTGGCGTAGGTGGCAGCGGTAGATCAACTTACTATGGATTATGCATTGCAAAAACATTCCATATTAACATTAAATGTTAAGAAGTAATGCTAGAGTTATCTCTAGCATTACTTTGTTGGACAAAAGCCAGTATGAAAACACATTCTTTAAATTAACATAGACTAAGCTATCTTTTCCCTCTGCCTCGGGAAGAGGCCAAATAAGAGGTGCAATTCAAATCTTAAGTTAAATTACTTGAAATCCAAATCGATTTGTATGAATTTCAAGATACTTTGGTTAAAACACTAAAAACGTATTGGTATTTGTGCCATGTTAATAGGAAAATCAAAATTCGATTACTAATAGTCCCTACTTGCCTAAAGGGCAGGGACTAATAAAACACAATAACATAACTGATGAAAGTTAATTAAATAAAACACAATAACATAGCTACTAACCATTAACATGAATTATATCATTAATGAAAGTTAATTAGATAAAACACAATAACATAGCTACTAACCATTAACATGAATTATATATTATATCATTGATGAAAGTTAATTGGGTTTTTTAGATTTTTCATTTTTTTTTAATAAGCTTGATATAAAGGTTAAACAATTATTAATGACAAAACTTAAACTAATAATAAAATTAATATAATGATTAGAAAATTATTAACAACAAAGCTTAAACTAATGATAAAAAAAAATACATTGAAAGCAAGGCACAACATAATTTTACGCATCACAACTCAATCTAGCTAAAATATCATTATTGTCATTAAAAATCTATAACATTCATAACATCACCAAAAGTGTCCAATTTTTATATCATTATTGTTCATTCATAACATCACCAAAAGTGTCGAGTTTTTATATCATTATTGTTCATTCATAACATCACCAAAAGTGTCCAATTTTTATATCCAACTCCTTATAAAGTTATGGTGATGTATTTTATTGCTTAGTAAACAAGTGGAGAAATGGTTTTGCAAGTCTCATGAAGCATCTCACAGGTTTTTATATTTAAACAGAAAATATGCAAGCATTTTTAGACATATGGAAAGCCAAGTGCTTCAGAAACTTCCAGCCATTTTTAGGGACAACCAAACGAATTGTAACCAAAAGGTATGTGTTGTCACCACCCAACATTTAGAATGATCAAAACTTTTGCAATGCAAATCATTTTTAAAATGTAAAACTAAAGGAAAGGTTTGCATCTCAAGGGATTTGACCCTTCTCAATGCTTGATAAATCTGAGATTAAGAGGTTCTAGACACAACTAACCACATTAAACTTTTAGATGATAGTCATCATTATAGAGATGTTTCTTTTACCCATACCTACAAGCTTTTCCAATTTTACATATCAATTATATGTCAAAGGAAGTTGATTTCAAAAACCATTCAAACTTTTAACTAGAGATATTTCAGTGAAGGTCATAAGCTTGTTTCTTGTTTTAATAGTTTCTTGTCCTTTTTTTCTCCTCCTTATATTTAGTTTCTACATTCTTTTTTTTTCTACCTATAAAAAAAAAATATGATAAAAAATATGTCATGTGACTTTTTGAATTAATAATATATGTAGAACATTGGAAGAAAGAAAATACCAATTTTTTAAGATATCAATGTTATTATTATGACCACCAAACTTACAAATACAATAATTGAGTCAATGAAGAAATCAAATAAATGTTTTAAACAAGTTTAAGATAAGTTTATGCTTATTTATTTATTTATTTTTCAGGTTGCTTTTGCATCTCTTTTAGTTTACTTAAAAAAAAATTGATATTATAGAGTAGTTGTTTTTTAAGGAAAAAGTTGGAAATTGAGAGGTTATAGTGCGTGATATTATAGAGTTGTTGCTTTTTAAGGAAAAAGTTGGAAATTGAAAGGTTATAGTGCGGCTCCCCAAAATACAAGCATTGATTTTCATTTAAAGTAGATGGGCATTAGCCTCGAACCTTTTTAGTACCATGTGGTTTTGTTGAAATATGTTTTGACCCAAAGAGTGCTTCCTACTCCTACTCCATCATTAGTTGACCCTAGGCTCACCACATCCAATTCACAATGTGGGAAATTGATAGTTTCAACCTTTACAACCATCATCAAGTTTTAAAATCTCTAAGGAGAAATAAAATGATAACCTTTTTTATCTTTTCCGTTCTTTTTGTTTATCTTGTCTTGAATGTTATATTCTTCTAACATCTTGAATGTTATATTCTTCTAACATTGAAAGGAAATGAATCTAGATGTATTGACAAACATGGTCATCCTATAAGAAATTTCCATCTTGAAATGAAAGGAATCTTCACTATCAAGTCTGGAATAATCAACTTCACTATTGCAATTTTGAGTTGCATTATTTTTTACTAAATAAACACATAAATTGAATGAGGATATATATCAAACTAGATGACAATTATTCATAATTAAATTTAAATTGTAAAATAAAAATATCATTTTTCCATCATAGTGGAGCAATTTATAAAAATAAATAAATGAATTTAATTATATATAAATAAAAATGGCTGCTTAGAGACTTGTGAATCCGATTGAATCCGATTTGACAATATAAATAATTGTTTTGTACACTAAAGACTTGTGAATCCGATTTGATGAAGTCAGAGATGACATGGTTACTTCTCTAATTTTCTTTTCGTTCATCTTAGTGGCAGACCTTTTGGCAGAGAGAGACCAAATTTAATTTAATTTATATTTTAATTAATTCGAGTGCTTTCCCCTCTTGACTTGCTTTATGTGAACATAACGGAATCTTTAATGCGTCACTGATGTCGTCTGAGCCAACTCAACATTAAGTCAGCGTATCACATGTCAATTTGAAAATCCCAATTTCTTGTTAATTTGATGGCTTTGACGGTATTTGAAAAGCCATCCACATGTCAATTTAATCCCATTTTCTTGTTAATTTGATGAAACGATATTTGAAAAGCCATTGACATGTCAATTTGACGGTTTTTAAAAATCCGTTCACATCTGAATTTGATGGTTTTAATAATATTTGAAAAAACACTTTCGTGTCAATTTGACGATCTTACTGTATAAGAAGGCTAATTTTAAAATTACATATTCCTTATTTTTTCAAAATCTCACAAATTAAATTTATTTTGAGTAAACGTCAACTATCATCATCATAGTTTGAATTTGACTATGGTTTATATATATATATATATATATATATAT
>ML783773.1:593034-612636 GCA_009831015.1 Picea engelmannii
GACTCATAAGAGGGCATATAATATTCATAAGTGACTTCAAACCATCATTTATAACCAACATGCATTGTTTTCTCTAAGTGCCAACATTGTTCCTCAATTGCAAGATAGCGATCCCATGTGCTCCAAATTGCTCCACCCTTTAGACACAATTACAAATTGATCTCTAACACTAACTTCCATCACTGTGGATGTTAAGATTTATATGTAGTTGCATTACAACTGATTAGTCACCATCCATGTGATTATCCAACTCCTCCAAACCACCAAGAATATAGTGTCCCAATCAAGCAAAACTAGTAGTCAACACATATAAACTAATCCATATGTTCAATTAATTCAAACCATGTAAATTTAAAACCCCTAATGATCAACATAGTAAGAAGAGGTACCATCCATAAAGAGAAGACTAAAGTATAACTCACTAAATCCATAGTGTAGAATGAGATTGCCAATACGTATTTTTTTTTAATTGATCATATAACCCAACTTGTATGACTTTAGTCATCTCAATTATGTCACCAAAACCTAAGTCATAGGATTAAAAAATCACCATCATCATATACATAAAGAGGAAGTACCATCCCATAAAAAGAACTCCACAACTAAATTGAATCAAATCTCGTGACCTGCACAACATTGACCACCGTAAACTCCATCATTGTATGATTGCATTGACTCTATCAATCGAAGCTCTTCCACCAACATATAATTGATTCATAATCTTCCTTATATTCCAATGTTTGATAATTGCAACAAATTCTCATTTTAATTAATGATAATATGGTAGCTATGTGTGGTGGAATTTTACCTATGTCAATGAAAGGTGACATATAAACAAATTAAATAAGTAATAGAGTCTCAAACCGCGCGCACAGGGAATCGCAGCACAACAACCATGAGTAGATCTGAGGGTCGAGGCCTGGCGCCCTTGGGGATTTCCCATATCTGAGGTGAGCAACCCGATCCAACCCCTGTTGTGACTCCTGGCGTTGTGCCTCACGATCAAGACGTCCCTGAGACCGATCTGGTGCCCAAAGGGACCCTCGTTCCTCTTTTGATATAATCCCCATTATGTGGGGTTCAGAAACCTACTTGGATTGAGATGAGCTCTTCTGGAGGCAGTGAGTTGCCGCCTCCCCCTCCAACCACCGATGAAGTAGCTTTCAGAAGACTAATAATCTCCCAAGGGAAGAAGAAAGTAGTCGAATTTATCCCAAAATTCGTCAGAAAGCTAGAAGAGGTCCCAATTATTGCTTTGCCTCCGGCTCAACCCATGAGTGTGGTTGTCTCCTTGACAGACCGGGCTTTAGTAGGACAGTTCACAGGGCTTTGGACCTCTCCCCAAATAGCTGAAAACTGTATTCAAAAAAATTGGAGACCACTGATCTCAAACAGTGTCACCATCTATGTAGTCGGAAGAGGGTTCTTCTTGTTTGAATTCATCTCCAAAGAGGACCAGAACCTGATTTTTAGGAGTGGGCCTTACTTCATAGGACCACAAGGGATCTACTTAAACCGTTGGATTCCTCACTTCGATCCTGAAGTGGATGTACCAAAGGAGGTGTCGGTCTGGGTTCGTCTACCCAACCTGTCGATACATTGTTGGAACACCTCCTCCCTGCAAACCATAGGTAACATGCTTGGAACCTTTATTGATAAAGATGATCCAAAAGGGAAATACTCTTTCGCTCGAATTTGTGTAGAAGTAGATCTGGAAGCACTACTACCTGAAGCAATCAAGTTAACCATCGGATATTGGCAGCATTATCAAAAACTGAACTACGAGCAATTACCATTTAAGTGCTGAAGCTGCCATGAATATGTGCACTTCCAAAAGCATTGCCCAAAAATCCAGGTAACACAGCAAGAGAAAGACGTAGGATAAGGATGGCAACAAGCAAAAATATCGAAGGCAAACCCCAACCCTAACTCCAACAAGGAAAGGAAAAACCAAAGAGGTCAAAACGAAATGGGGAATAGCTTTGAGGTGCATGGAGGAAAAGAGAATGAATCACCTACATATGAAAATCAAGTAGAAAAGCAAAATGACCCAGAAACGACAACTCAAGCTAATAAGGAACCACCTCCACAGTTAGAACCAGGAGAAATCCCAGAAACCCAGCTTTCAGGGACAGAGGAAGAGACATCGGAAGAAGCCGAGAGTGAATCAGATATAGGGCTAAATCAGAACTCCCCAAAACCAGACACCAGAGGAAGGAAAACGACAATAGAAAGAAGAGAAAGGGAGACATACAAAGATAAACTCCAAGGAACTCAACAAACTCTGGAAACAATACTAAATTCCAGAAGCACAAGGAATCAAGGGAAGCCCTCTCAAAGGATGCCTTCCAATCCAAAAATCAAGTAATGAAGATAGTCTCCTGGAATTGTAGGGGGTTAGGAAGCCAAAACCAAAAAGAAGCTATGAAAGATTTAGTCTGAATCTCAAACCCAAACATTATGCTTGTCCAGGAGACTAAAATGGAGGAATCATAATTTCTCCAAACTAGCGCAGCATATTGGAACAAAGGAGAAGGAGTAATGGTCAGCGCAAGAGGAGCCTTGTCACACACCCACTACAACAACTTAGATTTTTCGTCTTTTTCTTTGAGGAATAGAATCCTTGAGACTTCTATGGGGCCTAGCGCAGACCCTCTCTTCCCTTATCCTCCTCCAAACGACCACAAGCTGGCCTTAGCGCAAGCGCCTTTCGTAACTCACGAGTCGGGAATCAAGACTCTCGACTCCCCTTTTTCCAAACACTGATACCCGAGATACTATACAGGTATGGCTCCCTCCTCACTAGCGCCTGCTACATGTAACCGTAGGCTAGGCCAAACACTAGCACCACTTGAAACCTCGCCAGTTGAGGTGTTGAGCTCTCGTGCTCCTCCTTCGCGAATCCCCGAGACGCGAGAGGTCAATGTTGTGTGGACTCTGCCAAAGCGATGCACACACGCCACTTGTCAACCCCACTATACTCTTCTCACGAGCTCTGTTGTCGTCGCCCGTCACACGAGACCTCAACTCTCGGTGTTTCACGGCCTTAGCGATCAAGGTGCAGCTTCTTCATCTTGTGAAACCCTGAGCCACAATAAGTCAACAGTGGGTTGACTCTTTCGCAGTGTGACATGTGTCCACCACCGTTCACCCACTTCCTAGGCTAGATACTAGCGCTACTCACATCTCGTGACTTCGCGAGTTGGAGTGTTGAGCTCTCATGCTCCTCCTTCGCGATTTCTCGAGATATGATAAGTCAACAATGGGTTGACTCCTCCCCAGGCAACATGTGTCCATCGCCTTCCCACCTTTCTCTGGGCACTTGTTGTTATGCCACCTATCAACCATGTGGTCCCAAATTACGGATGGGTCACGTGTTTGCACAAGCCCTCGATGCTCGACACTTTGCGACTTCTACAATCGAAAAGAAATTCCCTCAAGTTCCGAACCCCCGATAAGCGATAACCATGAAAGTTCTTATCCAACGGTTCTCCCGTGCCTTGGATCCAACGGTCACGATCACATCACGATCTCGTGAATCGTCAGTTCATGCAGCCCTACCCTTGACCACTCCAAGTCGTGAGCTAGCGAAATGCTACTCTCCTGCCTATACAAAGGCTAAGATTGACAGTCAATAGGGCTCAGCCAGATCCTTGGATCTACGGTCTGGGATCCCATCGCTACATGCGAAGGCTGAAAGGGTCGAGGTGTTAACGCCTGTGCTCCTTCTCTAGATCCATTGGTATCGACAGATCTGGGGTATTCCCGAAAGGATTCCGACTGTTCGTCTACCAAATGATAGGGTATTCTCTCTTTCTATAATTGGGCTCGCTATCCCTTCTGAGCTTGAATCATGAAATTCAACTTCTCAGGGCTTCAAACTCCCACGACTCCGAGACCTTAGAGAGCTATCCTTCCTTGCATAACGGTTCCAGACCTAGATCGCATGAACCTTCAGACGGTTCTTGGGCAATCGTCCCGAATCTTAGTCGAGTCTCTGTGTAAAGGTTCGGCATGGTTCCAAGGTTTATGGGGTAATCCCTGAAGAAGAGCACTCTTGAGGATCCTTCCCGGAACATTACAGGTGTTAAGAAAACAAGACGATTCTCGGTGGAGAGAACTCATGTCCTAGACTTAACCATTTGTACATAAACCAACAATGACATATAAGCATACACATGCATCCATTATTTCTAGTTTAAAACACCAGACAATCATTCCACACAGAAATTATTACGGGCATATAAACATAAGCATGTATTCACGATATTCAATTTGAAATACAAGGAATAACACACTTATAAGATCTACCAGGCATGATGCAATTACTGAGAGGGGTGCTCGTTTCCACCCAACCGTAGGCTCAGTGACTCCAAACGGATTTACCACTAGCCACCCTCGAGCTAGACCACGATGCTTTGAGGTTCAGTCTACTACTTCTAGCTCCACAGAAATCAAGGATGAAGGTTACTCTCCTTCTCCTGATATAGGAAAATAATCCAGCACGAAGGTTACTCTCTTTCTCCTGGTATTCATAACTCCCTACGTTTCCAGGGTTTCTCTAGTCTCTTTCGCGATCCCCATTGCGCACACTCTTCTCCTTTGCTCTTACCACATTTCTTCCCTTGCCAAATTGGTCTGCAAGGTTGCGTGTGCCGTGAATTTAGCCGTCCATGGTCAGGTCTGAGGGTTTTTACAGATGGGCGGTTCACCCCCATCCCCTCATTAACTCTTGAGGAGCCTCCCCACCTACCAATCTGACGGGAAATCCATTCCAGGATCAGAGAACTGCTTTGGTTTGTGAGCAAGTATAAATCAATACAGTACTGGCTCGGTGGAAGTTAACGCAACCATTCCAGGTCCCTTCCACCACCTCTCATTAGCCATCGTGGTCTCTTTTAGCACAACCCTCTCCCAGCAGTCATGCAACATATATCCATAACATAATTTACATTCATCGACCTTTTATGCAAAGGTCCTTCAAATCAAACATTCACATCTTTGAGTTTGCCATAGTTCTTGGCCAATATAGTTATTTCTACAGATTGGGGGAAATAGGGTGTTATAATTCCCTCCCCCTTAAAGGAACATCGTCCTCAATGTTCTATCTATCAAAATGATGTGTATGTACAAAAGTAAACAAAATCGGATATGCTTGTTTCATGGCATCTTCCATTTCCCACGTAGCCTCATCTGGGCCAAAATGTTTCCACTGCACCTTGACCTGTGAAATGGTTCGGTTCCTGAGTGTGGTTTCCTTTCTGTCCAGTATGCATTGAGGTTATGGCAGGAATTCTCCCTCCAGTTCCACCTGGATCACAGACCAGTCAATTATATGATTAGAATCATGTACATATCTCTTCAATAATGAAACATGGAAAACATTATGTGCTTTTACTGTGGGAGGAAGTGCTAGCCTATAGGCTATAGGTCCCACTCTATCTAGAACTTCAAAGGGTCCACAATACCGAGGTGCCAACTTGGCACAAGCTCCCATCCTCAAGGAACTCTTCCTGGGCCTAACTCTGAGATATACACGGTCTCTTGTCTTGAATTCTCTTGGAGTTCTCTTTTGGTTGGCGTAACTTTTCTGTCTGTTCTGAGCGACCTTTAGATTTTGTTTTATCCGAGTCACTTGTTGTTCCATTTATTTCAACATGTCGGGTCCAATAGTAACTCTGTTCACGGGATTTACCAACTGACTGGAGTATTGCACGGTCTACCATAGAGGACTTCGAAAGGGCTCATCTTCAGGGATTCTTAGTAGCCATTGTTGTAGGCGAATTCCACCAATGGCAGGAAATGTTCCCACTTCTTGGATTGATGCATTACATGCATTCTTAGCATGTCTTTCAATATTTGGTTCACTCTTTCCGTCTGTCCATAGGTTTGAGGATGACAGGCGGTGCTAAACAGTAATTTGGTCTCTAGACCAACCATCAAGGATTTCCAAAAGTTGGAAGTAAATTTTGTGTCTCTATAAGACACAATCTCTTTAGGCATACCATGTAGTCTGAATATCTTCTTCATGAATATGCTAGCGATATCTATTGCCTTGCAAGTCGATTTGACGGGGATAAAATGGGTAGACTTGCTCAATTTATCCACCACTACCATGATGGCGTCATTTTGTTTGGTCGATGTTGGTAATTCGGTGATGAAGTCCATGGAAATGGTTTCCCACTTTCATTCCGAGATTGGTAGAGGTTGTAATAATCTTGTTGGGTGTCGGTGTTCTGCTTTAACCTGTTGGAATTCTATGCATTTGGCTAAGTACTCAGCTATGTCTTTCTTCAATCCAGGCCAATAAAATTGTTTCCTGGTGGCGGTGATCATCTTCTGGTATCCAGGATGACCAGTATATGGTCTTTTATGTAGTTCATCCATTATGAACCTCTTCAAGTCATCACATTCTGGAATATACAATATGTTTTTGTAAGTTAGAAGACCTCCATCTATCATCCAGTAGCCTTCATACTTTATTCCTGTGGGTTCTTGCTCCAGGTACGAGGTCACGGTATGGAAGAATGTGTTTGTTTCTTGTGCATTCCTGACTCTTTTCTTGACATTCGTCTCGCAGGTGTTCACCGCTGCCAGATGAATTGTTTTCATACTTCTGCTAAGGGCATCGACCACCTTATTTTCCTTTCCCTTGATATCTTTGATTTTGAAATCAAACTCACTAAGAAGGTCCATCCACCTAGCTTGTCTAACATTGAGTTTTGGTTGGTCAAATAGATATCGCAATCCACAGTGGTCTGTTATAAGTACAAATTTTCTTCCCAGGAGTTAATGCCTCCACATTTTTAAGGCATGCACTATGGCGGCAAGTTCTAGATCATGGGTCACATAGTTGACTTCGTGCTCATTCAATTTTTGGGATCCATAGCAGAATACACTTCCTCCTTGCATAAGCACTCCTCCGAGCCCTTCCTTACAAGCATCTGTGCACACGAGGAAGTTGTTTTCGGGATCAACGATCTTCATCACGGGGGGGTCAGTAGATGTTTTAGGGATTGAAATCTTTCTTCACATTCTCGTGTCCTCGTGAATTTAGCTCCCTTCTTCTGGAGGGCAGTGATTGGACAACCAATCTTGTAGAATCCTTTTATAAATCTCCTATAGTATCCTGCTAAGCCCATAAAGGGTCTAATATCTGAAACGTCATTTGGGGTAGGCCATTCCATGATAGACCTGGTCTTGTCAGCGTCTACTTCTACTCCTTTTTCAGATATGACATGGCCCAAGTAATGTATTTGCTTCTGGAAAAAGTCGCACTTGTTAAATTTGGCATAGAGTTGATGTTCTCTTAACACTTGAAGCACAAGTGTAAGATGTTCCTCATGTTCCTCTCTATTCTTGGAGTAAATTAATATATCGTCAATAAAAACCAGTAAAAATTTGTCGAGGAATTTGCTGAGCACATTGTTCATCAAGCACATAAAAGTGGCAGGGGCATTGGTTAATCCGAATGGTACTACCAAAAACTCATAGTGACCATATCTCATCCTGAAGGCAGTTTTGTGGATGTCTTCACCCTGATTCGGACTTTATGGTATCCAAATCTCAAGTCAATCTTTGAGAATATGGAAGCACCTCCCAATTGATGGAACAGGTCATTGATCTTGGGTAAGGGGTACTTGTTCTTCATGGTTACCTTATTTAGTTGTCTATAATCTATGCATAGTTGGAGGGTACCATTTTTCTTCTTTACAAACAGAACTAGTGCCCCCCATGGAGACACGTTGGGCCAGATATAGCCTTTGTCCATTATTTCTTTTAGTTGTAATTTAAGCTCAACTAGCTCGGGTGTGCTCATCCTGTAGGGTGTCCTAAACACTAGCACCGCTCCCGGTGCAAGTTCTATTGAGAAGTCAATGTCCCTTCTCGGAGGTAGACCCGGTACCTCTTCTGGAAATACATCTCTATATTTTCTTAGTGTGGGGTGGTCTTCGAGGTTGGCTTTTCATCTTCAACTGATTCCAACACCTGTATCACATAAAGTAGACATCCCTTTCTGCAATACTTTCTCATTTGAAGGGTTGATATTCGTCTCACCAAGACAGGTTTTTGGATCCCTCGAAGGGTTATCCTTCTTCCTTCTTCACCTACACATTCTAAAGTTTTATGGTAACAGTCTAGTCTGGCTTTATATGTGGCTAGCCAATCCATTCCAATCAAGAGGTCATCCTAGGGGTAGTATGTTAAGGGTTGCTTCGGTGGGGAATTCACCCATAGTGAATTGGCAAGCTGGTACGACCTCCGCTACCTTTCTTTTGGTGCCAGTGGCTAACTGTGCCAACCATGGCTTGGCGTATTTATGTGGCTGTAATTTACACTTATCAACAGCCTTAGGAGCTATATAACTCAAATTTGAACCAGGGTCAATTAGAATAGACACTAGATGGTTGGTGATCATACCTTCCATCTCCACCACTGAAGCTTGGTGGTTAGCTTGTTTATTATCCAAGGCTGCATAAATTTGCGGCACACTCCTGGCCATGTCATTGACGGTGGTAGTTTCTTGAATGTTGTAAATTCTCCGACTGTTCTATTGTCGGTGCGGGCAGTCCCTCAGTAGATGTTCTTCTCCACAATCCCAACATTTCAAGGGTTCTCTCTTTGGGTTATCAATCTTTCCTGGGGTAGATCCAGAAGGTTTATTTCCACTCTGGGAGGGGAAATTCTGCTGGTGTACACTTCGGGTTGGGAAGCTCATCCTTCAGTCCTTCTTATAGTTTTTAAATCTTGGGGATTTAAACCCCTTTTTCTGGGATCCCAAACTATTCTTCTGCTTCTAGTTTTCGCGAGGTTCTGTCCGATGCCCCAACTATTCGTAACAATATCTTGCCTTTCAGATAGTGTCTTTTAGGGTCATTGGCTCGTCAAACTCAATCTTGTTATGATAGTCCTTAGGTAGTCCATTGATGAATCGTTGCACCTTTTCCTTCTCTGTTTTTATATAAGGTACGTACCTCAGCAATTCGAGGAATCTGCTGACATGTTCCTCTATGGTGTATTGCCCCAGCTTGAGTTCAAGAATTCTTGAGTCTTTTCGTTGAAATATTTTTCTGACAGATACTTCCTCCTGAAGTATTTCTCAAAAAGTTCCCAAGATAGGTCTTCTTTGTGAATCCCTTTTACATTCTTAAGGTCTTCCCACCAAATGGAAGCCTTTCCATTCAAGTTGAAAGTGGCTACTCAGGCCTTCAAGTTTTCTGAGAAGTCATGGACTCTAAAATACTTCTTTAGTCCAAGTAGCCAGGCCTCCGCTTCCTCCCCTTTCTTTATTTCACCGTCGAAAGAGGGTGGTTTGGCCTTCTTGAATTCTTCGAGATTGTGACTTTTGGAATGCTTTTGCTTCTTCCGTTTTCTTCGGGAATAAGAACTAGTTCTGCTACTAGAAGATCCCTCTGAATCGCCAGTTTCCTTTCCAGAGGAATCGTCCAACGCTTGTCCCTTATCTCTAGGGTGGACCTTTCTCGAGGTTCTCTTTTTAGTGTGGCCACTTAAAAGACCATGTTTTCGTATCTCAGGTGGACTTTGACTATTCTTTGTCTGTCGTTGGTCTGCATGACTGGTGTCAAGTTCATGTTACAATTGTCTTTGTATGTTGGATAAACTCTGCAGCAAGACTGCATTAATTTATGTCTGCTTCTCTTGCTCTTTTATCAACCTCTCGTTGTCGGCCTTGCAACTCTGTAGTTCGACCATGAGGCTTCTCACAGTCTCAGCTAGATCGAGAGGGGTCTCTACTGCTCTCCTTTCGTTAGACTCTTTGTCTCTATTATGGGAGCCATCCCCCACTTAGTGGTGCATCACCATTCTATGCGTCTGCAGTTTCCCGCGGTTGATCGTTCGCTTGTTGTGCAAGAAAAACACTTATTGTTAGTCAACATTATATTCATTCACAATCAGTGCATAATTTATATTTTTCAAATGCATACACACAGTAGGAATTTTCATTCTTAACTTCGGCTTTTGCTAAAGGGGTTAAGATAGAGGGTTACTCCTTTTAAGAGTACTTCAAATGGAGTTTCTGTGCAACTCATTCATGAACCCAAGTAGGCCAAGTGTTGTAACCATTTTCTGATACCAATTTGTCACACACCCACTACAACAACTTAGATTTTTCGTCTTTTTCTTCGAGGAACAGAATCCTTGAGACTTCTATGGGGCCTAGTGCAGACCCTCTCTTCCCTTATCCTCCTCCAAACGACCACAAGTTGGCCTTAGTGCAAGCGCCTCTCGCAACTTGCGAATCAGAAATCAAGACTCTCGACTCCCCTTTTTCCAAACACCGATACCCGATATACTATACGGTTATGGCTCCCTCCTCACTAGCACCTGCTACATGTAACCGTAGGCTAGGCCAAACACTAGCACCACTCGCAACCTCACCAGTTGAGGTGTTGAGCTCTCGTGCTCCTCCTTCGTGAATCCCTAAGATGCGAGAGGTCAATGTTGCGTGGACTCTGCCAAAGCGACGCGCACACACCACTTGTCAACCCCGCTATACTCTGCTCATGAGCTATGTCGCCGCCGCCTGTCGCATGAGACCTCGGCTCTCAACGTTTCGCGGCCTTAGCGATCAAGGTGTAGCTTCTTCATCCTACAAAACCCCGGGCCACGATAAGTCAACAGTGGGTTGACTCTTTCCCAATGTGACACGTGTCCACCACTGGTCACCCACTTCCTAGGCAAGATACTAGCGCTACTCGTATCTCGCAACTTCACGAGTTGGAGTGTTGAGCCCTCATGCTCCTCTTTCACGAGTTCCCGAGATACAATAAGTCAACAATGGGTTGACTCCTCCCCAGGCGACATGTGTCCATCACCTGTCACCCGTTCCCACCTTTCTTTGGGCGCTTGTTGTTACGCCACCTGTCAACCACGCGGTCCCCACTTACAGATGGGTCACGTGTTTGCACGAGCCCTCGGCGCTCGGCACTTCGTGACTTCTACAATCGAAAAGAAACTCCCTCAAGTTTCGAACACCCGATAGGCAATAACCACGAAAGTTCTAATCCAACGATTCTCCCGTGCCTTGGATCCAACAGTCACGATCACGTCACGATCTCGTGAATTGTGAGTTCATGCAACCCTACCCTTGACCACTCCAAGTCACGAGTCAACGAAATGCTACTCTCCTGCCTATACAAAGGCTAAGATCGATGGTCAATAGGGATCCATCAAATTCTTGGATCTACGGTCCGGGATCCCATCGCTACATGCGAAGGTTGAAAGGGTCGAGGTGTTAACGCCTGTGCTCCTTCTCTAGATCCATCGGTCTCAACAGATCTGGGGTATTCCCGAAAGGATTCCAACCGTTCATCTACCAAATGATAAGGTATTCTCTCTTTCTATAACTGGGCTCATTATCCCTTCTGAGCTTGAATCACGAAATTCAACTTCTCGAGGCTTCAAACTCCCACAACTCTGAGACCATAGAGAGTTATCCTTCCTTGCATAAGGGTTCTAGACTCGGATCGCATGAACCTTCAGACAGTTCTTGGGCAATCGTCCTGAATCTTAGTTGAGTCTCTGGGTAAAGGTTTGGCATGGTTCCAAGGTTTATGGGGTAATCCACGGAGAAGAGTACTCTTGAGGAGCCTTCCCGGAACATTACCGGTGTTAAGAAAACAAGACGATTCTCAGTGGAGCGAACTCATGTCCCAGACTTAACCATTTATACAGAAACCAACAATGACATATAAGCATACACATGCATCCATTTTTTCCAATTTAAAACACCAGGCAATCATTCCGCACATAAATTATTATGGGCATATAAACATAAGCATGTATTCACGATATTTAATTTGAAATACAAGGCATAACACACTTATCAGATCTACCAAGCACGATGCAACTGCTGAGAGGGGTGCTCGTTTCCACCCAACCGTAGGCTCAGTGACTCCAAACGAATTTAACACTAGCCACTCCCGAGCTAGACCACGATGCTTTGAAGTTCAGTCTCCTATGTCCATCTCCACAGAAATCAAGGATGAAGGTTACTCTCCTTCTCCTGATATAGGAAAATAATCTAGGACGAAGGTTACTCTCCTTCTCCTGATATAGGAAAATAATCCAGGACGAAGGTTACTATCCTTCTCCTGGTATTACAAACTCCCTGCGTTTCTAGGGTTTCTCTAGTCTCTTTCACGATCCCCATCACGCACACTCTTCTCCTCTTCTCTTACCACATTTCTTCCCTTGCCAAATTGGTCTGCAAGGTTACGTGTGGCGCAAATTTCGTCGTCCATGGTCAGGTCTAAGGGATGTTACAGATGGGAGGTTCACCCCCATCCCCTCATTAACTCTTGAGGAGCCTCCCCACCTACCAATCTGACGGGAAATCCATTCCAGGATCAGAGAGATGCTTTGGTTTGTGAGCAAATATAAACCAGTACAATATTGGCTCGGTGGAAGTTAACGCAACCATTCCAGGTCCCTTCCACCACCTCTCATTAGCCATCGTGGTCTCTTTTAGCACATCCCTCTCCCAGCAGTCATGTAACACATATCCATAACATAATTTACATTCATCAACCTTTTATGCAAAGGTCTGTCAAATCAAACATTCACATCTTTGAGTTTGCCATAGTTCTTGGCCAATATAGTTATTTTTACAGGGTGTTACAAGCCTCCGGAGGAATTGGATCATTATGGAAATCCTCCACCTTTAATATTTTGAATACTGAGCACTGCACCCACTAGATCCTCACCAATCTTATTCATAAGGAGTCATGTATTCACATTTGTTTATTTAATATTTATGTTCCTGCTCTTCCCTTTGAAAAAAAAACAGTTGGAAAATTTTGAAAGAGTTCCTTAGCAGCTATCAATTGGAAAAAATTATTATTTCCGGAGACCTCAATGTTACCCTAGCCCTTGGAGAGAAAAAAGGGGGTTCCATTGTAAGAGACCCCTGTCGAGAATGGACGGAAGACATCATTCTTGATTGGGATCTGGAAGATATAAAACCCCCCAGAGGCAAATACACTTGGTCTAATAAAAGAACTGGCCTGGGGCACATAGAAGCAAGGCTGGACAGATTCTTGGTCCAGAGCTCCTTCCTCCTCTTAGACCTCAATGCAGCCTCCAAAATAATCCCCTTCAATGCCTCCGATCATAAGCCAATCCTACTAGAATTTACCAAAGATTCTTCTCTGGGACCTATCCCTTTTCGCTTCATCCCCTCCTGGATCCGGCATGAGGATTTCCATGTTTTGGTCAATCGAGTATGGAAAATTCCTGTCACAGGTTCTCCTTTTTTTGTGTGGGAAGAAAATCTCCAAAGAATGAAGCGAGATCTCAAAGAATGGGAAAAAACCTTAAAATCTCCTGTAGCCCAAAGAGTGGAAGCCCAACAACAGTTGGAAAGTCACCAACTATCTATGGAAGAAGGAAATCCAAACCCAAATAGCCTGGAGAAAGAAACAACCCTGCATAGAAAGCTCCATAAAGCCTGCAGAGAAGAAGAAGATTATTGGCGAAAAAAATCTCGTAGCCTTTGGTTAAAAGTTGGGGACAAGAACACAAACTATTTTCATAAGCAAGCAAAAGCCAGAAAACAATTCAATTCTGTAAAAGAAATCCACAACCAGAATCAGATTGTAAAGGATTTTGAAAGTATCAACCAAGATGCCCACCTCCACTTCAAAGTATTTATACTTAGGACTCTACTAGCAGAATCCACCAGCAAGTCCTCAATTTGATCCCTTTGGTCATCCATCCAAGATCCAATCAACATCTCATAGAACCGGTCAAGTTAAAGGAAATTAAATTGGCTTTGGACAACATGAACCCTGATAAATCTCCTGGTCCCAACGACTTTACAGCCAGATTCCTCCAAGTCTGTTGGCCAACCATAAAACATGACTTGCATAAGTTGGTTTTAAAGTCACAAAATTGCCACAAGATTGGTGGGAGCACCAACTCTGTGTTCTTATCCTTTATACCAAAAGAAAAAGGAGTCTTATCCTTCGACAGATTCCATCCAATCTCCTAGTGTAACATTGGTTATAAAATTATTACAAAGTGATCGCCAATCGGCTCAAAGATATTCTACCAGCAATCATCCCAGAGAACCAAGGTGGCTTCATCAAAGGAAGGCACATCACTGACAATATAATTTCGGTCCAAGAAGCGATTCATTCAAGCATGCAGTGGGGCAAAAAAGGTATGGTTGTGAAGTTAGATCTTGCAAATTCTTTTGACAGAGTAAGGCATGAATTTTTATTTCAGGTATTGCATAAGTTTGGTTTTAGCACTGCTTTCATCCACTGGATTAAGGCCTGTATCGGATCTCCATGGATAGCCCTGTTAGTCAATGGTCGAGCAACATAATTTTTTCAGGCTTCTAGGGGGCTAAGACAGGGATGCCCGTTGTCTCCTTTGATCTATGCTATTAAGCCTCGACACTAAGTTTCCAACTAGAACAATGGCGTTCTCAACAGGAATTAATGGGCATAAAAATAGCAAGAGGAGTTAAAGATATCAATCATGCTCAATTTGTTGATGATACACTCCTTTTGGGATGGGAATGTACCATTATAGCCCATAAATTCAAACAACAACTAGATCTCTATAAGGAAGCCTCTAGGAGTCAGATAAACTACAGGAAAAGTCAAATCTTTGGATGGAACTGCAAGCCAAGGGAAATAGTGGAAATAGCTCGCACTATGGAGATGGAAGGGGTAACGCAGTGGGATTATTTCAAATATTTAGGAGTGCCTATTTTCAAATCCAAGCCTAACTCCTCTCACTGGTCTCCGTTGCTTGAAAAGATCAAAGTTAGAATCCAAGCCCGGGGGGATATCTAGCTAAATCTGGTAGGAAAGCTGGTGCTCATCAAATATGTCCTTAACGACATCCCGATTTTTCAAAGCTCCATTATGTTAGCCCCAAATGGAATCATAACAAAGCTTGAGGCAATTCTGAGAAGATTCATGTGGAAAGGAGGCAAACAGGGTGATAAAAAATTGCCACTAGTCAGCTGGGGGAATGCAATAAAGCCTTACACAGAAGGAGGCCTTCAGATAAGAGATCTAAGATCCCAAAATCTGGCACTAAGGGCCAAGCTGCTCTGGAATCTAGTAACTAGAAAGCTAACCTGGAGCAAACATGCACTATGGAAGAAATACTTCAATGGAGCAAGGATAAGATGTCTTGACATAGCCCCTAAAGTGTTAAAAGGCTCCTCTATCTTCATAGTCTGTCAAAAATCCTCTGGATTCTTCAAACCTCTCCTAATTTGGATCCCGAGCAAAGAAAAGGCTATACTAATATGGGAGGACTCAATTCTGGGAGAGCCACCATTAGACTCCCTGCCAGGATCCTCTAATCTCAAAGACTTTATCCACGCTCAAAGGTTAACCATGCTGTGGGATATTTCAAGCTGGCACTCAAATGAAATTGAAACCTGGAAAGACTGGAAACTGCCAAGATGCCTAAGCCATCTGCAAAATGAGGAAGCTCTATTAACATGTTTTCTTCAAGGGAAATCGCCAAACGCAGCAAGGCAGAAAGATCTCAGGGGATGGGGATCTAAATCCGGTAGGCACATTGCCTCCGAAGGTTACATGCAAGTGAACGCGACTCCGAACGTCCCTCCCAATCCAGCGCTGTGGAAAGAGATCTGGAGGATGAAATGCCTTCAAAAAATCGATATTTTCGTCTGGACATTGGCTCACAACGCCATTCTCACAGGAGACAACCTTAAACAAAAAGGGTGGGAAGGCCCCACGCATTTCCCCTTCTGCATCTCATAGGAAGAATCAACGACCCATCTTTTGTTGAACTGCCCATTTGCTCAGGAGGTTTGGAGGCGCACGCTAGTCCCTTGGACGAACCCTGTAACCCTCCCAGCAGAGCTACCCTCAGTCCTCATCCATTGGAAGAATGTGTGCCCTATCTCCCTTAACAAGAAAGAGCTATTAAAATTATGTTGGGTAACACTACCAAAATTTTTCCTGTGGAAATAATGGCTAGAGCGATATGCACGAATTTTCAAGGGGAAAAAATCCAGCACAAACCAAGTGGTAGAAAAATTCAAAGCTCTGATGGGGGAATTCATCTCCTCTATTCATCTCCCAACAAACAACGGTAACTTAGCTTCAATCGAAGAAGAATGGATGTCCAACATTCTCCCAAACCCCCCGACAATGGAAACAACTTCAACTCCTCCAATAAACAAATGGGAGATCAGATTAGATTCTTCATCCTTCACAAAATGGAGAAACTCGCTTCAGAAACATAGCCTCTTCTTTGATAGAGCTTCTAAAGGAAATCCAGGTGCGACAGGTGGTGGAGGGGTGCTAATAGATACCGAGGAAAGAAAGATTCTCTCATATTCTTGGGGAATTGGTGAGGACACCAATAACATAGTTGAAGCGTTAGCCCTCTGGTAAGGACTCTATCAAGCCCTAGCCAAGAACATTACAGATCTAAATGTCTTTGGGGATTCCCGTATCATTATTCAGGTTCTTTCTTCTAAGACCCTTCCTAGCCATATGCGACTCAGGCAAATACTCAAGAAAATCAAACTCCTTCTGAACAACTTTCAGTCAATCCAACTATTCCATATACTCCGGGAATTAAATGTCGAAGCAGACAAAGAGGAAAACAAGGCAGTGATGCTGAGTAAAGGTGTCCTATCTTTAGATGGAAACGAGGGATATGACATATTACCTTAAATATTTATCCGAGGAATCGAAGTAAGCACTGAGCCTGATCTAATGAAGGCTTTTTGTAACCATTCCAACATATTTATGTTGTCTTCCTAATTTATTTCATAATTGTTCTCGTTAAAAAAAAATATGGTAGCTATGTGTTATCCACCATGTTTTCTTAACAATATGAAAAAGAAAATCACACAGCATGAGAATCTATTCACATATAGAATACACAAATTATACATTGGATAAACCCAAATTGGGTGAAAACTCTAGCAAAATGTGAGGTGTGAGCCTCATCTTATTAGAAAATTTTTAGATATTATGGAGAGGATCTTTGTGGAGCAAGAAGCCACTATTGTTATATTGGATATTGTGGTCTCCTTCATCACTTGTGTCACTAGTTCGAGTTTGCCTACTATTTCTCTACTTTGAAATAATGTCATACTTTGCAATAATTCCATATGGTGCCCTTCTCTTAGATTTGGAACTCAATCCCTTCTTTTGAATTCGAACCCCTTCTCCATTTCTTCTCCTTGTACTTATCTTCCACGAAGTGTATTTGTTTCTTCATTCAAGAATCCACTCAATCATTACTTTAACTACCTATCATCAGTGCAACTCCCTACCTGATATGGCTACCCACGTGGCACCCTATAATGGTGGAAAGGGTGGAAAAACTATAGAAAACTTTATTGGTGTTTCCCATTTTTCTCTTTGTTTTGGGACTATGCTATCTACTCTGCTCAGTGGATAGGATGTTTGGGACAAACATGAGTCCTCCTTCTTTCTCTAGCATAGGTTTTGAGCAAAGCCTATAGGATTCCTTTAATTTAGTGGTTACACCATCGCCTTTGCTCTATGATTGAAGATTTTGGGTTCCATCAATGTTGCCAAGCATTAACTTTCCTTTTAAGCCAAAAATGACCTATTAATAAAAGTAGCTAGTCTATGTGGCAACTGAATTTTCAGTGTCTACACTATGCATTAAAAATTCAATAAAAAAAAAATAACATGTATATTTCTTCTCTCATTCATACTTTTTGATAAATGAGTTTTCCCATTCCCTAGGGTTTTTCAATTGGGATTTCCACCAATTCTTTCTGAATAGAACAAGTGAAACACTAAAACATAACATGCTTGTTCATTTGACTAGGTTTTGCTAACTACAGTTTAAGAAGGCCACCTATTGTAAAAAAGAACTTCTTAAAAAATCAAGTGTTTTTTTTAAACTTGGACCCTTATAGATATCTTTTGTTTCATTGGGTCTTTGATCCATTTATGATCATGCATCCCTGTTTTCATAGTTTTTGGTGCTTAAATACTTATGATGCAATATATGAGGAAAATATTTTCTAATTTTCTCCTAGGTGTACCATTTGGCTTTCCATGGAAGTTGGCCTTTTAGGAAAAAGGATTCCAGTTTTCTTTTTTCCCCCTTCTAGTATGCATGATCTCTTCTCCAAAATTACATCATTTTCCATTTCCACTTGTGCAACATGTGCCAAGTCTTGTATTGCAGGTAAGACTTATCCTTCTTCTTGCTCATGGAGTTTTAATTTCTCCACATTAACTCTCGAATGTATGTGCACGTAAGGAGGTAAGTTCATCTTATAAGCATTGTTCCTTACATGTTCCAATGCTTCAGAAGACCCATATTAGAGGGACTTATATTCTTCCTTGGTCTGTGTCACTTTCTCTTCACTCAAGTGCAACCAAACTTCATCTCCCACCTAAAATTTATGCTTTACTTTAAGTTGATTACGTCATTTTCTTATATCTAGCTTGACACTCCCTAAGTCTCTCCCATAACCGCAAATGGATTTGCTTGATTTTTTCTATGAATTTATCACCCTTTAAAGCATCACTTGACATTGACTCTTCCTTCCCTTCATGTGGCCCGCAAGTGACAATGAAAGGCAAAATGGAAAATAACCATAGCATGTTTTGAATGAAGATTTCCTTGTAGAATAATGTACAACAAGTTGGTTGTAAGAATGTTGAATGTAGATCAATCTCTCACTCCAAGTTCTTCACCACATTTGATTATAACCTCTCAAATGTTGCACCAATGTCTTATTTACTACCTCCATTTTCCCATTCATTTATGGAAGAAAGGTCATTGATATTTCCAGTTTGGTGTCCTTCTTCTCCCACAACATATTCCAAAAATTAATAAGGAATCTCATCTCACTCAGAGAGATCCATTTTTATTGAGAAATGGATAGCATGATGTCTATTTGAGGGGGAACCATATAAAGCATGGCTTAGATTCAGAGTTTGTCAGGGACATCTCAAGGTTAGAGTTAAGGGATGTTTCTCAATTAGTATTTCATTTCTACCTCATATGATTTCAATGTTGGAGGTTCACCCATGTTGAAAAAAATGGGTAGTGTGGAAAAGAGTGGCTCATGTGCTTAGTTTGCATTGCGTTGGTTATAGAAGAGGTTTTGGTCTTGCTCATTGGAAAAATCAAGACTCCACCATAGTGCATGTGGGGGGATATCTCCGTAACAAGGAAAACCTTAAGAGGTAAATATTGTTATTTTGGCTAATTTTTTTATTTTTTTTTCTTCCAAAAATGATTTTTTAAGTTCCAATTTTTTCCAAAAATGCTTCATCCAAATTTGTATAGAATATATTATTTTTAAAAGAAGTTGAAATTTTCCAAAATCTTAAAAACTTGAATATTTTTACAAAAATATCATAAAACTTGTAATTCACAATTTTAAGGATTAGTAAGAGCAACCAAAATTTATATACTCTAAATATGGATCCTTAAAAATTTCCTCTCAAATCCTTAAAATGTTAGCTCAAAAACTATCTAATCTTTCACATGAGTTTGCATTAATGCACTTAATCCATTTCCTATTCAAGGTTTTATCTTGATTAAAAAGTCTAATAAGTTTAATATACACACTCA
>ML783773.1:642439-655463 GCA_009831015.1 Picea engelmannii
ACAATTTATACCAGGTGGGAGGGCCAAAATGTAGCTACCCAGTGCCCATACCACAAAATCTGGGTGAATTAAACCATAAACCTCGATTTTACCAAATGGCAGGGCGAAGAAGCTATCAGAAATTCCCATACTTCTAGAAATTTAGCTAATGGAAACTTGTCCCTCCAAATTTTAGGGGCGAAATATAATTTTTTTTCCTCTATCTCTCCTAAAAACAAGGGCTAACCCTGTACACGATTTTTCCCCTAAAAAAAATTACGGGCTAATGATATAAATTTAAAAAAATCACTTTAATACAAAAAATTCGCCCAATAAAAAATTGGAAGCCCCTAAATTTCGCCCATGAGCAAAATTTCGCCCCTAAAATCATCTATGAATAAGGCATAGTCCTCTTCCTTGTTGTTGGTGGGTTAACTAAGGCTACAATATTTCCTTTGGGATCAAAGAGAATTCCCCCCACACATGCCACCCTTAAATAATTGTTTTAATATAAAAACACACTTTTATTTAATTTCACTATAAACTTCAAGATAATCGACTTATTTGCACACATTAATCATCATTAGGGTGAATTCATGGATTAAATTTGTTTTGTGCCATTAAAAAACATCATTTGAATCTACAAGTCAAGTAGTAGACTAATTCAATTAGCATCTCTGAAGTGCTCATTTTACTCAAGACCAATACCATCATGGTCTCATTTTCCATGCCTAGTCTTAAAGAAACTTCATATGTAACAAATGTTCATTTTCTTTTGAAGGTGGCATGACCATAAAAATTATCCTGATAATTTAAACTAACCAACACAACCATCTAACCACATCCAATGTTGTTTAAAAGAGACCCCTTGTTTTTATTAGTTCTTGATAAAATAAATCAAAACAAAGTTGAACAAAAATGTATCGTGTGTACGATCATCACTAATGTAAAAATAACACTCTTTAATCACTTCACAATTATTTATGTTGTTATCACAACCATTGATACCAAGCTTGGCATGCTTATACACTATATGCACGAGTGTAAAAATCCAGTTTGAATGATAATATTGAGTTTGTATCTCCCTTTGTGTGGCGAAAGTGTAATTCGAGCAGTAAAATCAACCACCAGTAATATTGTTCTCTTGAAAAATATATCACATGATTGCTTGAAGTATAAGTCTTGTTACCTCACTCTATGAGAGTGCTTGATACATCTTTATGTTTGATCCCTAAACGTCTTTATGAAATATGTCTATAAAATATTGTCTTCAAGCAAATCAATCTTCTTTGAGGTTGCTACTAAATATCTGATAGGAGTGTATTGAATATATTCATAACATTTTCACTTCATAGAAATATTTGACAATCAAGGGTTATTAAGCATGAAAAGTGATGGGCCTAGCATAACATGGTTTAAGCTTCACACATGTGTCGAGGGAGATCTTAACATCAATACAATTCTATTTGAGTAATTGATCTGGATTATTTTCAACATGAAATGAGAGCGGAGATATAATAAAGAAATGCACAGAGATATCGCGGATATCCAAAAATATAACAACCATAAACACAGAGATACAATAATACACGATTTCTATTAATGAAAGATATGTACAGAGACTGTAAAAATACAGAGTGAAAGACTCACTAGAATGGTAGCAACTTATCTCATGTGATGGCTACTCGCATTCGCAAGAAGATGATAATTACAATGAGGGTCCAAAAGCCTTTTTAACATAAGCAAAATCCATTAAAAGAAACACTTAAATTTGTGTTTTATGATTAAAAAATATTTGTGTTTTATGATTAAAAAAATATTTATATATTAAAAGAAAGTTAATGTTTGATTGCCGGGCTTCATGTTAAAATATCCCGTGGCCGAAAAGAATTTAAAAATTACCCCGCCCCCGGCTTCCGTGAGCTACAAGTGAACCCCAAAGTACTCCATGGACTCATCCAAGGGAGGAAATTCATTTAAATTCGGAGACTTGCCATTCTCCAGACATTCAAGTAGTACCGAATCCCAGAATGCCCGACTGTTCTCCGCCCAAATCTCTTGGCCGTCATTGCCGCATTCCACTTCCGAATCAGAGGATGAAAACGCTGCGTCGTCTTCAGAAGGCAAATGGAATTCTTCTGCGGCGAACTTGGCGGCAGCGGCTTGAATTTGAGTCGGCGCCAGAGACGAGGCGCAGGAGATTTCCGGTGGGAAAAGGGGAAAATTGAGCTTGGCTTTTGATCCTCTCAGGCAATACGCGGCAAAATCGTAGGCGCGGGCAGCCTTTTCCGGGGTGTCGTAGGAGCCGAGCCAAATTCTCCCCATGGAATTGGGCATTCGAATTTCCGACACCCATTTCCCCCATTTTCTCTTTCGGATTCCCTTGAACTGCCGCGAATTCAGTGAGCGGTTTTCGGGTCTGCTGTGGCCGTGCTGATTTGTGAAGGGTTTAGCCATGTCGGGTATTCAGTAATCGAACTCGGTCGTGTCTTAAAGTGTGATGGTTAGCGGAATTGAACTCAGGACGAACGAAAATGGATGAATTGACAATTTTATGGTGTGAGGCAGTCCATATATTTATGGTGTGAGTATGCGAGATTTTAATAACACAGTCCATTCATCATTTCGTTTCAATGGATGACATCTAACATGATACATTTAGCTTTCAGTTTATGACTATGGAATATTATTTTCGTTATCCAACCATAACTGAGTCGGCACACCTTTTTACCATGGATTTCCTTTAATATAATTTTATTTTTATTTTGACTGCAATAAGAAATATTTTTTCGGGTCACAAGTTTAATTAAAAAATCCATAGAAATCCCATGGATAAGTAGAGTTTTATTAGATTTAGGTAACTTTAATACTTAAAAAAAAGTGGTTGTTTTTGTTTTTGTTTAGTTTTTTTATATATTAATATGAAGGGTATAGATTCGGATTTTGACGGGGTGTATTTCTAGAAAAATCAAATCATTTTATCATATAAATATCCAGGGGTGTTATACATTAATTTAATTATAGATTAATTTGGTGTGGTTGTTTTTGTTTTGTCTTTTTATATATTAATATGGAAGTTTTTATATATTAATATGGAAGGTATAGATTTGGATTTCGAGGGGGTAAAGTATGTATATTTCTAGTAAAATCAAATCATTTCATAATCAAGCTTTTTATCATATAAATAAGTAGAGGTTTTATACATCAATTTGGTGTGGTTGTTTTTTTATATATTAATATGGAGGGTATAGATTTGGATTTTGAGGGGTAATGTATATTTATAGTTAAATCAAATCATTTCATAATCAAGCTTTTTATCATATAAATAAGCAGAGGTCTTATAGATCAATTTGGTGTTTGATTAGGTTATAATTTTGAATTATATTATTATTATTATGATTCAAAATTTATGTATGTTGAAACAATGTCCTCTAGGATTTTTCTCAATTTGAATCAACCGTCAAAATTTTAATTAGAGATTTGGATTGATGGAAACCCGAATTTTTTATATTGTCAAATCATGGTAATTATAAGAAGTTTGCTACAAGATAAGATGTCTCCATTACAATGCCTACCTTTCATTGCACTTAAAGATATTCATGTATTAGCTTAAAACAATATGCCTCAGAATGACAAATGTTATACACCACTTAGAAACCTTGTTAGAAATAATGAAGCGACTTGTTTTCTACTCGAAAGTTTACACATTTCTAAAATTGTAAGCAAAACATCGTCACTTTAATGTTTCAGACGAGGTTTCTATGAAATAGATAATTTTACCCTCTTAAAACTCTACTGATAAGAAAGAAATAAGAGAACCTAATTCTAATCTTTTCTATAAAAGAATTGGTCTTAATATTTCCAACAAGGTCTCTAAGAAGTTGATAAATTTTGCGCTTTTGGAACTTTAGCGATAAAATAGAAATGAGTAAATCTAAGTTTAATCTTTTATATAAGAGAATCAGTGTCATGTTATTATTCCACTCGAGTGTCCCATGCCACTCAAAAAGTCTATTCATTGCATGGCATCGACGTGATCATGTTAGTTGGGCATTACCAACAATCGCTTGTATCTCCCATAATACACCTAACTGGCATGTCCTCGTTGAACCCAAACCAAACATCTTTAATTGTGAGGAAGTTAGAGTGCTCATTTCACCATAGGTGATGTTGCACCATCGCCATCCAACCATAAGAAAACTACTACTACCTCCCTCAAGCCAAGCATACTTGAACAACCCTTTGCCCAACATGTGATCATGCTATGATCCATCTAAGCCTACACATGATAGTCACCTAACATCATGTTCCTACTTAGTAAGACATTCACATATCTTCGACGCACATATCACCGTTGTCGCCTTGCCATCGACAACATGCACAATCTACCACATTGTCAAGTCGCATCGTCCTCCATCGAAGCCCTCTATCAAACATCTCATCGATCATCTTTCCTACTCGATAAGACATCCTTGGTACTCCTAGCCTATGCACTAGTATACTATCATAACTGTCTAATTGTCTCACGAGTCACTATCGTGAGTCAATCACTAAAGCTACCAATATATTGACTCACCATGAAACTTATCAAGTATGCTCGACGCACCCTTTGTCATGCTATTGCCAGTGGCACCTTAGGTTGGGGTTCTTACATTCTTTCCCACTTAAAAATTATTAACGTCCTCATCAAAATGACCCCATCAACCCATTTGATGAAAGGGGTGTTGGTGGTGAAGAGAGACTTCCACAATTCCCACATTCAAACGTCACTCTAATACCAATTGTCATAGAGCTAGACTTAGCATTCTGCTTGAGCGTCCCATACCACTCAAGAAATCTAGTCACTGCATGAACTTTGCTAGTTGGGCATGACCAACAACCTCTTGTATCACCCAAAATATGCTTAACCAACATGTCTTGGTTGAACACAAGCCAAGCATATTTAACTTTGCGGAAATTAGAGTGCTCCTTTCACCCTAGGCGATCATGCACCATCACCACCCAACCATAGGAAACTTACTATCGCCTCCCCTGATCCAAGAATACTTGAACAACTGAATGCCCAACATACGATCGTGCTATCATCAATCTAAGCCTATACATGATAATCACAGATAATGTTCCTACTTCGTAAAGCATTCACATGTCTTTGATGCACATATCACTATTGTCACCTTGCCATGGACAACACACATAATCTACCACATTGCCAAGTTGTGTCATCCTCCATCGAAGTATGTTATGCGTCGCCTCACCGATCATCCATCCTACTCAGCAAGACATCATTGGTCCTCTTAGCCTATGCGCTAGTACACCGTCCTAACCATATCACAAGTCACCATTGTGAGTTGGTTACCAAGGAAACCAAAGTATACAGACTCCCCATGCAACTTGTGAAGTATGTCCGACGTGCCCTCTGTCGTGCCATTGCTAGTGGCACCTCAAGTTGAGGTCCTTACATTCAGTCTTTTATTCATTTATCATCTTTATAATAGATATGGTCTCTCCTGATGCCTAAATAAAGGAGACATGCCACAACAATGGGTCCATATGTCAACTTATCTTTCTCAATGTCCTCTTAAGGGAAAATAATTGACAATTCATAGTTTTAGTAACTAATGTACACATAACCTTTAAAAGAAACCTTACTCATTAAGTCCTATAAGCCCCAAAACTAATACAACATATATAGTAATCATCAACTAGTGTCATTGTAACTCATATCCATGCACAAAAAAGAATAAAAAGGAACCTTGTGCTAGATAGACTAAGTGCAACCTATTCAAAAGCCAACATGTTCCCATTAAGCATAACACAAGCGGGTCCACTAATAAACCAATCAAGTGTATGTAAATATTATTTTGAGTGCTAACCAGATCTCCCCTGTGGTTGACTCATCCTTGAGTGAACTCAAAGGTATTTTTTAAGAGCGAATTCTCACCAATTGGCTATTTTTTGGCCTTTAAAAAATCACAAATTGGACATTTTCACTTTAAATTTTCACATATTTTTTTAAATAAAATATATTTATATTGATAATATTCACCAAAATTTACAAGTTTTAATAGTAAATTGTACATTTTCATTGAATACACCAACATATCTATATGTATGTTTTTTTCAATATGAAATAATTACCGAGAATACTATACTAAGATATAATATTTTAATTCTTAAAAAATACCCTAGCGGACTCATAAGAGGGCATATAATATTCATAAGTGACTTCAAACCATCATTTATAACCAACATGCATTGTTTTCTCTAGGTGCCAACATTGTTCCTCAATTGCAAGATAGTGATTCTATGCGCTCCAAATTGCTACACCCTTTAGACACACTTACAAATTGATCTCTAACACTAACTTCCATCACTACGGATGTTAAGATTTATATGTAATTGCATTACAACTGGTTAGTCACCATCCATGTGACTATCCAACTCCTCCAAACCACCAAGAATATAGTGTCCCAATCAAGCAAAACTAGTAGTCAACACATAAACTAATCCATATGTTCAATTAATTCAAACCATGTAAATTTAAAACCCCTAATGATCAGCATAGTAAGAAGAGGTACCATCCATAAAGAGAAGACTAAAGTATAACTCACTAAATCCATAGTGTAGAATGAGATTGCCAATACGTATTTTTTTTGAATTGATCATATAACCCGACTTGTATGACTTTAGCCATCTCAATTATGTCACCAAAACCTAAGTCATAGGATTAAAAAATCACCATCATCATATACATAAAGAGGAAGTACCATCCCATAAAAAGAACTCCACAACCAAATTGAATCAAAGCTCATGACCCACACAACATTGACCATCGTAAACTCCATCATTGTATGATTGCATTGACTCTATCAATTGAAGCTCTTCCACCAACATATAATTGATTCGTAATCTTCCTTATATTCCAATGTTTGATAATTGCAACAAATTCTCATTTTAATTAATGATAATATGGTAGCTATGTGTGGTGGAATTTTACATATGTCAATGAAAGGTAACATATAAACAAAGTAAATAAGTAATAGAGTCTCAATCCGCGTGCGCAGGGAATCACGACACACCGACCAGGAGTAGATCTGAGGGCCGAGGCCTGGCGCCCTTGGGGATTGCCCAAATCTGAGGTGAGCAACCCGATCTAGCCCCTGTTGTGACTCCTGGCATTGTGCCTCGAGATTAGAACCTCCCTGAGATCGATCTAGTGCCCAAAGGGACCCTCGTTCCTCTTTTGATCTAATCCCCATTTTGCGGGGTTCGGAACCCTGCTTGGATTGAGATGAGCTCTTCTGGAGGCGGTGCGTTGCCGCCTCTCCCTCCAACCACCGATGAAGTAGCTTTCAGAAGACTAATAATTTCCCAAGGGAAGAAGAAATTAGCCGAAGTTATCCCAAAATTCGTCAGAAAGCTAGAAGAGGTCCCAATTATCGCTTTGCCTCCGGATCAACCCATGAGTGTGGTCGTCTCCCTGGCAGACCAGGCTTTAGTAGGACAATTCACAGGACTTTGGACCTCTCCCCAAACAACTGAAAACAAGATTCAAAAAAATTGGAGACCACTGATCTCAAACAGTGTCACCAACTATGCAGTCAGAAGAGGTTTCTTCTTGTTTGAATTCATCTCCAAAGAGGATCGGGACCTGATTTTTAGGAGTGGGCCTTACTTCATGGGACCACAAGGGATCTACTTAAACCGTTGGATTCCTGACTTAGATCTTGAAGTGGATGTACCAAAGGAGGTCTCGGTCTGGGTTCGTCTACCCAACCTGTCGATACATTGTTGGAACACCTCCTCCTTGCAAACCATAGGTAACAGACTTGGAACCTTTATTGATAAAGCTGATCCAAAAGGGAAATAATCTTGCGCTCGGATTTGCGTATAAGTAGATCTGAAAGCTGGACTACCTGATACAATCAAGTTAACCGTCGAAGATTGGCAGGATTATCAAAAACTGGACTACGAGCAATTACCATTTAAGTGCCGAAGCTGCCATGAATATGCGCACTTCCAAAAGCATTGCCCAAAAATCCAAGTAACACAGCAAGAGAAAGACTTAGGAGAAGGATGGAAACAAGCGAAAATATCCAAGGCAAACCCCAACCCTAACTCCAAAAATGATAGGAAAAACCAAAGAGGTCAAAACGAAATGGGGAATATCTTTGAGGTGCATGGAGGAAAAGAGAATGAATCACCTACATCTGAAAATTAAGTAGTAAATCAAAATAACCCAGAAAAGACAACTCAAGCTAATAAGGAACCACCTCCACAGTTAGAACCAGGAGAAATCCTGGAAACCTAGCTTTTAGGGACAAAGGAAGAGACATTGGAAGAAGTCGAGGGTAAAGCAGATACAGGGCTAACTCAGAACTCCCCAAAACCAATACCAGAGGAAGGAAAACGACAAAAGAAAGACGATAAAGGGAGACATACAAAGATAAACTCTAAGGAACTCAAAAAACTCTGGAAACAATACTAAATTCTAGAAGCACAAGGAATCAAGGGCAACCCTCTCAAAGGACGCCTTCCAATCCAAAAATAAAGTAATGAAGATAGTCTCCTGGAATTGTAGGGGGTTAGGAAGCCAAAACAAAAAAGAAGCTATGAAAGATTACTCTAAATCTCAAACCCAGAGATTTTGCTTGTCCGGGAGACTAAAATGGAGGAATCAGAATTTCTCCAAACCAGTGCAACATATTGGAACAAAGGAGAAGGAGTAGCGGTCAACGCAAGAGGAGCCTCCAGAGGAATTGGATCATTGTGGAACTCCTCCACCTTTAATCTTCTGAATACTGAGCACTGCACCCACTAGAGCCTCACCAAGCTTATTCATAAGGAGTCAGGTATTCACATTTGTTTATTTAATATTTATGTTCCTGCTCTTCCCTTTGAAAAAAAAAAATGTTTGAAAATTTTGAAAGAGTTCCTTAGCAATCATCAATTGGAAAACATTATTATTGTCGGAGACCTCAATGTTACCCTAGCCCTTGGATAGAAAAAAGGGGGTTCCATTGTAAGAGACCCCTGTCGAGAATGGGCAGAAGACATCATTCTTGATTGGGATCTGGAAGATATAAAACCCCCCAAAGGCAAATACACTTGGTCTAATAAAAGAACCGACCCGGGGCACATAGCAGCAAGGCTAGACAGATTGTTGGTCCAAAGCTCCTTCCTCCTCTTAGACCTCAATGCGACCTCCAAAATACTGCCCTTCAATGCCTCTGATCATAAGCCAATCCTACTAGAATTTACCAAAGATTCTTCTCTGGGTCCTATCCCTTTTCGCTTCAGCCCCTCCTGGATCCAGCATGAGGATTTCCATGTTTTGGTTAATCGAGTATGGAAAATTCCTGTCACAGGTTCTCCTTTTTTTGTGTGGGAAGAAAAGCTCCGAAGAATGAAGTGAGCTCTCAAAGAATGGGCAAAAGCCTTAAAATCTCCTGCAACCCAAAGGGTGGAAGCCCAACAACAACTGGAAAGTCACCAACTATCTATGGAAGAAGGAAATCCAAACGCAAACAGCCTGGAGAAAGAAACAACCCTGCATATAAACCTCCATACAGTCTGCATAGAAGAAGAAGATTATTGGCGAAAAAAATCCCGTAGCCTTTGGTTAAAATTTAGGGAAAGAACACAAACTATTTTCATAAGCAAGCAGAAGCCAGAAAACAATTCAATTTCATAAAAGAAATCCACAACCAGAATCAAATTGTAAAGGATTTTGAAAGTATCAAGCAAGCTGCCCACCTCCACTTTAAAGTATTTATACTGAGGACTCTACCAGCGGAATCCACCAGCAAGTCCTCAATCTGATCCCTTTGGTTGTCCGTCCAATATCTAATCAACATCTCATAGAACCGGTCAAGTTAAAGGAAATTAAATTGGCTTTGGACAACATGGACCCCAATAAATCTCCTGGCCTCGATGGCTTTACAGCCAGATTCCTCCAAGTCTGTTGTCCAATCATAAAACATGACTTGCATAAGCTGGTTTTAAAGTCACAAAATTGCCACAAGATTGTTGGGAGCACCAACTCTGCGTTCTTAGCCTTAATACCAAAAGAAAAAGGAGCCTTATCCTTCGACAGATTCTGTCCAATCTCCTAGTGTAACATTGGTTATAAAATTATTACAAAAGTGATCGCCAACTGGCTCAAAGATATTATGCCACCAACCATCCCATAGAACCAAGGTGGCTTCATCAAAGGAAGGCACATCACTGAGAATATAATTCTGGTCCAAGAAGCAATTCATTCAAGAATGCAATGGGGAAAAAAAGGTATGGTTGTGAAGTTAGATCTTCCAAATGCTTTTGACAGAGTAAGGCATGAATTTTTATTTCAGGTATTGCGGAAGTTTGGTTTCAGCACTGCTCTCATCCACTGGATTAAGGCCTGTATCAGACCTCCATGGATAGCCTCATTAGTCAATGGTCGAGCAACATAATTTTTTCAGGCTTCTAGGGGGCTAAGACAACTGCCCGTTGTCTCCTTTGCTCTATGCTCTTAAGACTCAACACTTAGTTTCCAACTAGAACAATGACATTCTCAACAAGAATTAATGGGCATAAAAATAACAAGAGGAGTTAAAGATACCAATCATGCTCAATTTGTTGATGATACACTCCTTTTGGGAGGGTAAAGTACCATTATAGCCCGTAAATTCAAACAACAACTAGATCTCTATAAGGAAGCCTCTGGGAGTCAGATAAACTACAGGAAAAGTCAAATCTTTGGATGGAACTGCAAGCCAAGGGAAATGGTGTAAATAACTCGCACTATGGAGATGGAAGGGGTAACGCAGTGGGATTCTTTCAAATATTTAGGAGTGCCTATTTTCAAATCCAAGCCTAACTCCTCTCATTGGTCTCTGTTGCTTGAAAAGATCAAAGTTAGAATCCAAGCCTGGGGGGATACCTGGCTAAATTTGACAGGAAAGTTGGTGCTCATCAAATCTGTCCTTAACAACATCCTGATTTTTCAAAGCTCCATTATGTTAGCCCCAAATGGAATCATAACCAAGCTTGAGGCAATTCTGAGAAGATTCCTGTGGAAAGGAGGCAAACAGGGCGACAAAAAACTGCCACTAGTCAGTTGGGGGAAATCAATAAAGCCTTACACAGAAGGAGGCCTTTAGAGAAGAGATCTAATATCCAAAAATCTGCCACTAGGGGCTAAGCTCTCTCTGGAATCTGGTAACCAGAAAGCTAACCTAGAGCAAACATGCACTATGGAAGAAATACTTCAATGGAGCAAGGAGAAGATGTCTCAACACAGCCCCTAAAGTGTCAAAAGGCTCCTCTATCTTCACAGTCTGTCAAAAATCCTATGGATTCTTCAAACCTCTCCTAACTTGGATCCCGGGCAACGAAAAAGATATATTAATATGGGAGGACTCAATTCTGGGAGAGCCACCATTGGACTCCCTGCCAGGCTCCTCTAATCTCAAAGAATTTCTCCATGCTCAAAGGTTAACCACGTTGTAAGGTAGCTAGAGAGGTAGTGGGGGGGGGCCAGAGAGTCCATAGTGATAATAGTGGAGGTCATTCAATGTAAGGTGGACTAGCTCCACTATATTATTAAATAAGGCCCACTATGTTAGTTAGATATAATAAATGAGTAATTAGATATAATAAATGTAAGAGGACTTCTTAGAAGGTTCTACTTCTAGAAGATTCCTTCTCTAGAATGTTCTTAGGTGATGGTAACACTATATAAAGGGGTTCAAGCAATGCAATGGGACATGACGAGAAGTATTGTATTTGGAGCGGTATCTCAATAGGAGGATGCCCCCTCAAAGAGGCAAGTGAACATGAGAGGATCCCTTCCATAATATGATCCATTGTATGGTGTTGCCCTACTTCAAGGGTTTGGTAATAATAAAGTGTGGTTTCTTCTATCTTGCTTCTGGATCTATTGTGTATTCAGTATTTGCGGTGATTATATTTTTAGATCTATTCAGGTTCTTAACAAGTGGTATCAAAGCACTTTCCTTGGGCAGACATTGTGGACAAATATTTTTTATTTTTGCAGATTTTTTTTTTCGGAGAAGAAAAAAGAGGGCCACGAAATTCTCAAAGTTTTTGGTATATTTCTGTGAAAAATTTGCAGAAAAGGGGTGTATATCTGAGTTCCTCTCAGAAAAACACCCAAGTTAAAAAAAAAATCGTCCGAAATGGAGTCCGAGAAGTCAAGATATTGAAGTTTTAAAATCTGCAAATTTTCAGGATTTTTTCCACGGATGGCGGCAAGATTTTTATTTTTATTTTTGTAGCATCTGGAGGCCAAATTTTTCCTAATAAATTATAGATCTGAGTTCCTCTCACAATTTCACCCAATTTCAAAAAAAAAATCAGCCAAAACGGAGTCCGGGAAGTGAAGTTATGAGCATTTTAACTTCAACAGTTTTTTAGGGTTTTTCCAGAAAAAACCGCGATTTTTTGCCGTAACTTATTGGGTCTATTTTTTATTTTTTTTTCATGACGGTTGAGGGACTAAAGAGTTCATAGGGTGCTCAGATGAATATTTCTTCTCAAAACCTGAAAGAAATTCTTGAATCATTCAAAGCCCAATTGTTTCACACATTGGATGCATTTGTACATGGCCTCACAGACAGCCTCACATACGGCCTCAATGATAGTTTTCGTAGTATTCAAGATTCATTGAATAACATGCAAGAGAGATTTATTATGGAGGGCCTCAGGGATGAATATAATCAAGAAATATATGTTTGGTATGATTTTGAAGCCGATTGTGATGATTGGTATATGAATAGTTGTCATTTCTGGGATGACAACCACTTTCATATTTTATTTGATTACTCTAATCCACCTTCTGTAGAGAGCATCAATGTGACAAATCGAGAGCCAATGATTATTACCAGTGTCCATTCTGGATATTCTACAGTGGTATTATTCCTTTCAGATTCTGCTACGACCATTTTCCACTGTGTGGATGGATCTTCTTATTTGGATCCACATGATAGGTGTCAGTCTTTGGAGCATCATTTGGAGTTGGTTATTGGGTTCCAAAATCTTC
>ML783773.1:655513-700886 GCA_009831015.1 Picea engelmannii
ACCTTGGTTCTTCAGTCTTCTTCAGCATTATGGTCCACAATTATCCATGGGACCCTGGTATATGGTTGTACATCAAGCGTTGAGGACAACGCTTTCATAAGGGGGATGAAATGTAAGGTAGCTAGAGAGGTAGTGGGGGGGCCTAGAGGGTCCATAGTGATAATAGTGGAGGTCATTCAATATAAGGTGGACTAGGTCCACTATATTATTAAATAAGGCCCACTATCGTAGTTAGATATAATAAATGGGTAATTAGATATAATAAATGTAAGAGAACTTCTTAGAAGGTTCTACTTCTAGAAGATTCATTATCTAGAATGTTCTTAGGTGATGGTAGCACTATATAAAGGGGTTCAAGCAATGTAATGGGACATGAAGATAAGTATTGTATTTGGAGCGGCAGCTCAATAGGAGGATGCCCCCTCGAAGAGGCAAGTGAACAGAAGAGGATCCCTTCCATAATAGGATCCACTGTATGGTGTTGCCCTACCTCAAGGGTTTGGTAATAATAAAGTGTGGTTTCTTCTATCTTGCTTGTGGATCTATTGTGTATTCAATATTTGTGGTTATTATATTTGATCTACCTTACCTTATATTTGTAGAATTATTCAGGTTCTTAACACACGTTGTGGGATATTTCAAGCTGGTACTCAAATGAAATCGAAACCTGGAAAGACTGGAAACTGCCAAGATGCCCAAGCCATCTACAAAATGAGGAAGCTCTATTAACAAGTTTTCTTCAAGGGAAATCGCCAAACACAGCAAGGCATAAAGATCTCAGGGGATGGGGATCTAAATCCGGTAGGTACACTGCCTCCGAAGGTTACAAGAAAGTGAACGTGACCCCGAACGTCCCTTCCAATCCAGCACCGTGGAAGGAGATCTAGAGGATAAAATGCCTTCAAAAAATTGATATTTTCGTCTGGATATTGGCTCACAACGCCATTCTCACAGGAGACAACCTTAAACGAAAAGGGTGGGAAGGCCCCATGCGTTGCCCCTTTTGCGTCTCAGAGGAAGAATCAACGACCCATCTTTTGTTGAACTGCCCATTTGCTCAGGAGGTTTGGAGGCGCGTGCTAGTCCCTTGGACGAACCCTGTAACCCTCCCAGCGGAGCTACCCTCAATCCTCATCCATTGGCAAAATGCATGCCCTATCTCCCTTAAAAAGAATTAGCGATTAAAAGTCTGTTGGGTAACACTACCAAAATTTATCCTGTGGAATTTATGGCTAGGGCGAAATGCATGAATTTTCAAGGGGAAAAAATCCAGCGCAGACCAAGTGGTAGAAAAAGTCAAAGCTCTGATGGGGGAATTCCTCTCCTCTATTCATCTCCCAACAAACAAAGGTAACTTGACTTCAATCGAAGAAGAATGGATGTCCAACATTCTCCTAAACCCGCCGACAATGGCAACAACTCCAACTCCTCCCACAAACAAATGGGAGATCAGATTAGATTCTTCATCCTTCACAAAATGGCGGAACTCGCTTCATAAACATAGCCTCTTCTTTGACGGAGCTTCTAAAGGAAATCCAGGTGCGACAGGTGGTGGAGGGGTGCTAATAGATCCCGAGGAAAGAAATATTATCTCGTATTCTTGGGGAATTGGCAAGGACACCAATAACATAGCTGAAGCGTTAGCCCTCTGGCAAGGACTCTATCAAGCCCTAGCCAAGAACATTACAGATCTAAATGTCTTTAGGGATTCTCATATCATTATTCATACTCTTTCTTCTAAGACCCTTCCTAGCCATATGCAACTCAGGAAAATACTCAAGAAAATCAAACTCCTTCTGGACAACTTTCAGTCAATCCAACTATTCCATATACTTCGGGAATTAAATGGCGAAGCAAACAAAGAGGAAAACACGGCAGTGATGCTGAGTAAAGGTGTCCTATCTTTAGATGGAAACGAGGGATATGACATATTACCTTAAATATTTATCCGAGGACAAACACTCGAAGTAAGCACTACACGTGATCTAATGAAGGATTTTTGTAACCGTTCCAACAGATTTATGTTGTCTTCTTAATTTATTTCATAACTGTTCTCGTTTAAAAAAAAATATGGTAGCTATGTGGTATCCACCATGTTTTCTTAACAATATGAAAAAGAAAAACACACAGCATGAGAATCTATTCACATATAGCATACACACAATATACATTGGAGAAACCCAAATTGGGTGAAAACTCTAGCAAAATGTGAGGTGTGAGCCTCATCTTATTAGAACATTTTTAGATATTATGGAGAGGATCTTTGTGGAGCAAGAAACCACTATTGTTATATTGGATATTGTGGTCTCTTTCTTTACTTGTGTCACTAGTTCGAGTTTGCCTACTATTTATCTACTTTGCAATAATGTCATATGGTGCCCTTGTCTTAGATTTGGAACTCATTCCCTTCTTTTGAATTCAAACCCCTTCTCCATTTCTTCTCCTTGTACTTATCTTCCATGAAGTCTATTCGTTTCTTCATTCAAGAATCCACTCAATCATTACTTTAACTACCTAGCATCAGTGCAACTCCCTACCTGATATGGCTACCCACATGGCACCCTATAATGGTGGAAAGGGTGGAAAAACTATAGAAAACTTTATTGGTGTTTCCCATTTTTCTCTTTGTTTTGGGACTATGCTATCTACTCTACTCAGTGGATAGGATGTTTGGGACAAGCAATTTGTCAAACATGAGTCCTCCTTCTTTCTCTAACGTAGGTTTTGAGCAAACTCTACAGGATTCCTTTAAGTTAGTGGTTACACCATCGCATTTGCTCTATGATTGAAGATTTTGGGTTCCATCAATGTTGCCAAGCATTAACTCTCTTTTTAAGCCAAGCATGACCTATTAAGAAAAGTAGCTAGTCTATGTGGCAACTAAATTTTCAGTGTCTACACTATGCATGAAAACTTCAATAAAAAAAAATAACATGTGTATTTCTTCTCTCATTCATACTTTTTGATAAATGAGTTTTTCCATTCCCTAGGTTTTTTCAATTGGGATTTCCACCAATTCTTCCTGAATAGAACAAGTGAAACACTAAAACATAACATGCTTGTTCGTTTGACTAGGTTTTTCTAACTACAGTTTAATAAGGCCACCTATTGTAAAAAAAATCTTCTTATACAATCAAGTGTTTTTTTTAAACTTGGACCCTTATAGATATCTTTTGTTTCATTGGGTCTTTGATCCATTTATGATCATGCATCCTTGTTTTATAGTTTTTGGTGCTTAAATACTTATGATGCAATATATGAGGAAAATATTTTCTCATTTTCTTCAAGGAGTACCATTTGGCTTTCCATGGAAGTTGGCCTTTTAGGAAAAAGGATTCCAGTTTTCTTTTTTTCCCCTTCTGGTATGCATGATCTCTTCCCCAAAATTACATCATTTTCCATTTCCACTTGTGCAACATGTGCCGAGTCTTGTATTGCAGGTAAGACTTATCCTTCTTCTTGCTCATGGAGTTTTAATTTCTCCACATTAACTCTTGAATGTATGTGCACATAAGGAGGTAAGTTCATCTTATAAGCATTGTTCCTTACATGTTCCAATGCTTCAAAAGACCTATATTAGAGGGACTTATATTCTTCCTTGGTCTGTGTCACTTTCTCTTCACTCAAGTGCAACCAAACTTCATCTCCCACCTAAAATTTATGCTTTACTTTATGTTGATTACGTCATTTGCTTATATCTAGCTTGACATTCCCTAAGTCTCTCCCATAACTGCAAATGGATTTGCTTGATTTTTTCTATGAATTTATCACCCTTTAAAGCATCACTTGACATTGACTCTTCCTTCCCTTCATGTGGCCCGCAAGTGACAATGAAAGGTGAAATGGAAAATAACCATAACATGTTTTGAATGAAGATTTCCTTATAGAATAATGTACAACAAGTTGGTTGTAAGAATGTTGAATGTAGATCAAGCTCACACTCCAAGTTCTTCACCACATTTGATTATAACCTCTCAAATGTTGTACCAATGTCTTATTTACTACCCCCATTTTCCCATTCATTTATGGAAGAAAGTTCATTGATATTTCCAATTTGGTGTCCTTCTTCTCCCACAACATATTCCAAAAATTAATAAGGAATCTCATCTCACTCAGAGAGATCCATTTTTCTTGAGAAATGGATAGCATGATGTCTATTTGAGGGGGAACCGTATAAAGCATGGCTTAGATTCAAAGTTTCTCATGGACATATCAAGGTTAGAATTAAGGGATGTTTCTCAATTAGTGATTTCATTTCTACCCCATATGATTTCAATGTTGGAGGTTCACCCATGGAAAAAAATGGGTAGTGTGGAAAAGAGTGGCTCATGTGCTTAGTTGGCATTGCGTTGGTTATAGAAGAGGTTTTGGTCTTGCTCACCATTTAAATTTGGTCTTGGAAAACTCAAGACTCCACCATAGTGCATGTGGGGGGATATCTCCCTAACAAGGAAAACCTTAGGAGGTAAATATTGTCATTTTGGCTAATTTTCATTTTTTTCTTCTTCCAAAAATGCTTCATCCAAATTTCTATAGAATATATTATTTTTTAAAAGAGGTTAAAATTTTCCAAAATCTTAGAAACTTGAATATTTTCACAAAAATATCATAAAACTTGTAATTCACAATTTTAAGAATTAGTAAGAGTAACCAAAATTTGTATACTATAAATATGGATCCTTAAAAATTTCCTCTAAAATCCCTAAAACGTTAGCTCAAAAACTATCTAATCTTTCACATGAGTTTGCATTAATGCACTTAATCCATTTCGCTATTCAAAGTTTTATCTTGATTAATAAGTCTAATAAGCTTAATATACACACTCCCAGGCTTACTTTGCAAGATTCTATGTAAGTTATGGTAAACCCATTCAGGCATACAAACCCAAACAATTATACAATTCCTTTGTGCATCTCTTTCGTGATAGGGCACTCTGAATAGACTTTGGAGCCTTTGAAAGTTTGAAGAGAGGTGGAAGAATTGACCCCAATTGTTTGGACGTTCATTATTTCTTTTAGATTGATGTTGTTTTTTTTTATCGTTGATTTAATAGGACATACCTTTCAAGAAATGATTGTTTAAAATATGTTTTTTAGACGATACTCATTCACATTATGGTGAGATTGAAACTATTTGTCATTGATTTTAGAGCTGTATGTATGTATGTTTAGGATAGCTTAAACTTTGTTGACACTTGAGATCATCTCTTCTTCAACGAGATTTCTTAAAAGTAAGCTTTGTTTAGGACATTTGAGATAATCTCTTCTTCAATAAGATTTCTTAAAATTATGCCTTAACGATTTCATCATACCTTATTGAATTTTAATGATCACATTATATATTTTGTAGAGAGCTTCATTGTGAAGCTATATTTCATCGTTTCAAAAACTCTTTTCTTTGTCTTTTAAGAGGTCACTTAGTAGAGGCATGGTTTTCCATTATAAAGATTTCTCTTGCTTTTGGCTTTTAAGTTATATCATATTAAATAATTTTAACTAATTTATTAACTATGTTTTAAAAAAAAAATTAAAATAGTAATAATAATAATAATAATTAAAGATTTATATAAGTTAAAAAAACTTTGCTTTGACATAAAAATTGATGGATATGTGAATAATTTCAACTAATCCACTGCCTATACTTTACAAATTATACTTTACAAATGATAAAAAAAATTACATACTTCATATAAAAGAAATTGCTTCATAAGATAAAAACACAATAGCTAAGCTACTAATGATTAGAATCATGAATCATATCATCGATGAAAGTTAATTGAAACCATGAATCATATCATCGATGAAAGTTAATTGAGTTTCCCATATTTTATTTTTTATTTTAAGATGCTTAATATAATAGTTAAAAAATTACTAACAACAAAGCTTAATCTAATGATAAAAAAATATTGAAAATAGAGCACACGAAAATTTTGTGCATCACAACTAAATCAACTAAAATGTCATTCTTGCCATCAAGAATTTACACATCTACGCATTTAGTTCCAATGAAAATCCCTTCATTACATCACAAATATAAGAGAATCTTTATTTTAATCCCTCTTTTTTTGTCCTCCGTATATTTGGTGTCTACATTCTTTTTCTACAAAGAAAAAAAAAAACATGATAAAAGATATGCCATGTGACTTCTTGAATTAATAGCATATAGAGAGAGCGCATTGAGAGAAAAAAATTACTAGAATTTTGAGGTATCAATGTTACTATTATTACCACCAAACTACAAATAAAATAACTAAGTTAACGAAGAGGTTAAATAAATGATAAATGTTTTAAACAAGTTTAAGATGGATTTATGTTAATTTATTTATAACGGTTGTTTAAATATATTACATTAAGTAATATATAATGTCTATATAATTTTTATTTTGAGGTTATGGTAAATAACATAATTAGATGTCTATTATTTTTGCATTTTTTATCATTTCACATAAATAAAGTGTTGACATTTTTGCCAATCACACTTTAGAACCCCTAGCTTCTCTTAGCACATTCGGTCTCTTAAAAGAGACAACCTAGAATATTACAACAATGCTAGCCTATGTAAGAGCCAAGAATTTTAGTAAGCAGATAAAGATTTAGAGATATACAATTTACTATTTGATAGTCATAGGAATGCCCCATAATACAAAGCAGTATATCTCTTCTAGTTTCCATCAAAATTTGTGGAGTCCCTTGACATCATAGAGTTGTTGCTTTTCAAGGGAAAAGATCGAAATTGAGAGATTATAGTGTGGCTCCCCCAAGAGACAAGGGTTGGTTTTCATTTAAAGCGGATGGGGATCGGTCATACCGTTAGAGGTAAGTTGTGCAATGTGTACATATTGATATATGGAAAATATAGAGTAATCCTTTTCCATCATTTTTTCTGTTCTCTATATTTTCTTGATGTGCTCAATATTTTCTTGATGGTTTAACAGTGGTATCAGAGCACATTTATGATCTTAGTGCATGTGGGATTGTGATGACCAAATGTGAGAATAGTTGAAGAGTGTAGAGACGAAGAAAACAAGTAGATTTGTGAAGGCATTGTGTGTGGTATGCCTAGAGTGAATATCAGAGCGTTGCTGTTGCACATGCCTCCTCCAAAAATGAACGTGAATGGGAGGGCCCAGGGACCCAGGGATATGGAAGTCGCTCCCATTGAGAGAAGAGAAATCGTTGTTGGAATTGACATCGCATAACAGAGGAAGAGCAATTAGGGTTTCGTGTTGGACGAAGTTGTCTGTCCAACCCACTCAAAGGAATATGTTTAACATGGAGGTTTTGTAGAGGAGATCGTTGAAGGGTTTCCTAGTTGCATGCATGGAAAGGGGAACATATATGTGAGTTAGAGTCTGCGAGAGTTTCATGCTGGAGGAAGCCCATGTTGGAGGCAGCGACAGAATTGAGCAAAAGCGATTTGGTAGAGTACCAAATAAATAAATAAACATAAGTTTGTATTTTGAAAAGTCCGCTCGTTTTCAAGTTTTTTTTTTTTTAAAGAATATATATATATATATTAAAAAAAATGAAGACTTATATTTGTGGAGAAACAAAAAGACAAGAAAGCGGCTAGTTTGTAAGAAGAGTTAACGACATGAAATTTACAGTAAAGAAATTTCTAAACTTTGCGAGGATGATGAAAATATTGATATATTGGAGCAGTTAGAAATGTTTTATTTATTTTTAAAAGAACCATTGTGGAGATTGACGAGTCATTGGAGATTGTTTTTTAAATGTGAGTGGTGTAGACTTATGGTTTAGATTAAAGATTGGAATAATATTGCAACAATTTCCTTGCAGAGATCAAGCCAATTTCTACATATTTCAGAGATTTACATACACACTATCCAAAATTTTAAAGAATAATTCAATTCCTGCATTTTGGACTTGTGTATATTCAGAATTTTATGACTTGCAATTTGTTATACTTATTGTTGTTCCTTTTGTGAGTATCAAATAATGTTGAATTGAATTATGATTGTAATTGGGTGCATTTTTGGTTGAAGCCAACACCCTTTTGTAGAGATTAAATTTTCTACTGTCGAGTTGGATTCTTGTAAAAGGGTGGAATTCCAAGAAGCCCTTCTTTTCGTTCTATTTTCATGGCTCAAATTAATGGTTTGGTAGAGTTATTGAACACTCTACTTCTGTCTTCTGATGACAACACAGTCACAATTGACAAGACAACTCTCTCTTGCATTAAAAAATGTTTCAAAATTTAAAAGATACACTTGAGTTTTTACAGCTTGAGTCACAACTCCAACAAGAAGATCTACAACAAAAGAAAAACCATTCTGAATATGTTTATGTTTAGAAATTTCCATAGTATGCTCACAACAAAATCAATGAAGTCAATGAAGTTGATGTTTTTCATGCTCAGCTTGTCCTTCCTAAACCAATTATTGGACCTTGGGAAGAAATTGTTCCTAACAAGCTCAAAACAGGGTTTGGTTATGACAAGAAAGTGTCATTTTTCATTCCAGATTACTCCAAGCCAATCTCGTTTTAGAGTGATGGATTTCTTAATGAAAGTTCATCTTCATATTTGCATGAAATATTGAAATGCCAACATTGTGATAAAGTTGGACATATGAAAGATCAATGTTTCGATCTTCATCCTTGTATGCATTGTGGAAAGCATACACATTGTTCCACAAAATGTTTCTTATTGAAGAAGTCTGAAAAGAAAAATATGAAGTCTGCAAGGAAAGAGATTCCTTCTATAGTAGCTTATACAGGTGTTGGATCTCTTCTTGGCCATCCTTGTTAACAAAGCCAAGTGTTTTTTTTTTTTGCAGTTGACAGATTGTTCCTGACAAGGGGGATGCATGATGGTCAGAAACAAGGTAATTTGAACAACTTGTCCCTGACAGGGGGGGATAACATCTAAAGTTTTCAATAAGGTTCCAAGTTTGTTTTAGAGCCTGTGAACATATGATCAATTGAGAAACAAGTATGCAACTTTGTTCCTAAACACACAATTAGATTATTAATTGGTTTGTTGTTGATATGGTTTGTGGTAATTCTGAAACCATACTCTTCATAGTTTTTGAGCTCTTGATAGTTTTTGGTCAGCTTGAAAACACCAATTAAGCAGAAGACATGAGGTTATGCTTGTTACATTCTTAGAGAGCATCATCAACATTTGTAGTTGTTCTTTTTGAGATTTCATCCCTTTGCTTGGTTAGTTTATGGTCAACTTGAAACCATTCCATTTAATAGAAGACTTTATGCTTCTGCTAGCTTTTGATTTCAAGAGCATTTTTCTTTTAGGTCTTTTTCTTGAGTTATCAACTCTCTATTCAGAGTTTGTGCTCATCCTTAAGCCACCAATTTAGTAGAAGCCTTCATCTTCTGCTATTTTTTCAGGGTTCAGAGAGCATCTTCAGCCTTCAGAATATCCACTTTACACATTACTGGTTGTCAAGAAGTGGCGGTTTTTCAGGCAAGAACGAACTTATGATTAAGGGGGGATGTTGAAAACTCTTATCTCAGTTCGTTATCTTACCCTAATGGTCACATCGTTAGAGGTCAGTTGTGCAATGTGTACTATATATACATTATTGTGTACATATTGATATATGGAAAATATAGAGTAAGCCTTTTCCGTCAATTTTTTTGTTCTCTATCTATATTTTCTTGATGTGCTCAATATTTTTTTGATGATTTAATACATATAAAACTTGCATACTCTTAAAATCCATAATAGAGAAAAATAAAGTGATTCCCTTTTCCTTCTCTATTCCTTTTATTGATCTTGTCTTGGATGTTATATTCTTCTAATAAACATAGTCATTATGTAAGAAATTTCCATCATGAAATGAAGGGATCTTCACTATTAAGTTAGTAATAAAGGGACATCTAAGCCGTTAAAGTCACCTGGGGATCGCACTCGACCTGGACCACATCAATCCTTAACATAACTGGATTTGAGGTGTCCCCAGGGGTTTCAAACCGGTGACTTACACTTACGGAGTGCCTTAATAACACACTCCCTCACCGACTACTCTAGACCTCGGGGGCATTTTGATTACAATTTTGAATTGTCTTATTTTTTACTAAATAAACATATAAATTAAATATCTCTTAAAGCATCAATCAAACTTTTCCTTAATATTGATATTAAAACCAATATTAAAACCTGATATAAAAGGATTGTTTGAAACCTTACAAAATGAAGGTTTCACTTAAATTAATGGAAATTATGTTTGATATAAATTGAATATCTCTTTAAGCATCAATCAAACTTTTCCTTAATATTGATCTTAAAACCTGACATAAAAGGATTTTTGTTTGAAACCTTACAAATAATGAAGGTTTCACTTAAATTAATGGGAATTATGTTTGGTGATTTAAGGTTTTCTTTTTATAATATTATCATTTCCAAATAGAAGATTGCTTGCATTATCATAGGCGAAAGGCTTTTCCCTATAGTACTCCCTGCTCTTGTTTTCTCTTTTTCAATTAAGTTTAACAACATACATAACCAGGCAACTTGTCTTTTTACTCTTCAATTAATTTTAAATATATACATTGCAAATAATAATGAGTAAAATTGAATTGAAAAATACATTAAGCTCTTGTTTTCTCTTTTTCAATTAAGTTTAACAACATACATAACCAGGCAACTTGTCTTTTTACTCTTCAATTAATTTTAAATATATACATTGCAAACTTGTCTTTTTACTCTTCAATTAATTTTAAATATATACATTGCAAATAATAATGAGTAAAATTGAATTGAAAAATACATTAATTTTTTTTAGTTTTTTAACCATGGTAACAGCAACCTCCCAACCTCAAAATTAAAAATACATTAATTTTGATCCTTAATTCCCCTCTACGGCGTAGGAATGGGCCGTCGATAGATATCAAACTCGATGACAATTATACCATCCTTTTATTGATAATTAAATTTAAATCGTAAATGTAAAATGCCATATTTCTACAGTGGATCGTTTTATAAAAATAAATAAATGAATTTAATTTTATTAAAAAAAAAAAAAAAACAGGTGGCCCATTTTCAAGCGTACGCTCAGGCTCTCATTCGTGTGGAAAGGTAAGTAGATATCTGAACTTTCGTGGCAGAATATCCAACAGCCGTAAAGAAAATTTAGAAAACCCCTTGCCCCCAGTCTTCTGTGTGCTGGAAGATAATCCCATAATCCTCCATAGGCACATCTATGGGAGGAAAATCCTCTAAAGTTAAAGAGTTGCAATTGTCCAGATCTTCAAGAATTGAATCCCAATTTGCTGGACCCTGCTCCACCGAAATCCGTTGCCCTTCAATGCCGGTTTCCGCTTCCGACCAGGAGGAAGAGGAAGATGAATTCGAGTCATCTTCCGAAGGCAGCTGGAATTCTTCTGCGGCAAACTTGGACGCGGCGGCTTGAATTTGCGGCGGGGATAGAGAAGAGGCGCAGGGAATTTCCGGCAGGAACTCGGGAAAATTGAACTTGGCCTTGGATCCTCTCAGACAATAGACTGCAAAGTCGTAGGCGCGGGCAGCCTTTTCCGGGGTGTCGTAAGAACCCAGCCAAATTTTGTCCCTGGAATTGGGCATTCGAATTTCCGACACCCATTTCCCCCATTTTCTCATTCGAATTCCCTTGAACTGCCTCGACTTCAGTGAACATTTTTGGGGTTTGCTGTGGCCCTTCTGATCGGAAGAGGGTTTAGCCATATCGGTTTGTTGCTAAGGTATCGGGAACCTAACTCAGAGAGTGGTCGCGAAGTTAGTAATTTTTGAAACAAAAGGGTCGTGATGGTGAGAGGATTCGAACTCGGGACGCAGAGAGGTGCTACTACACTTGTGCAATGAACATCCGTGAGCGGAGGAGACTGAGAGTATCTGTTGTAGGCCACCATATTTATATAGAAAGAACGCGTGAGGATTTTGCTTTGTACAACTGGCCGCTTAAATAGTACCATACGCGGAAGGACTTGTGAATTCGATTTGATGAGCACAGCACTTGGTTCTTTTTCTTCATCTCAGTTGGAAGACCTTTTGTAGAAAGAGACCAAATTTAATTTTATTTATATTTTAATTAATTCGAGTGCTTTCCCTTCTGGACTTGGTTCATGGATTATTTGAAGATCCCACGTTCTTGTCAATTTGATGGCTTTAAGGGTATTTGAAAAGCCATTCACACGTCAATTTGACAGCGTTTTCTTCATTTGAAGGCTTTGACGGTATTCGTCAATATGATGGCTTTAACGATATTTGAAAAGCCATTCACACGTCAGTTTGACGGCGTTTTCTTCATTCGAAGGCTTTGACTGTATTTGAAAAAGCCGTTCACATGTCAATCTGAGTCTGATGGGTTTTGTTAATCTGAGTTCTTTTGAAAAACCATTTACATATCAATTTGATGATTTTACCATATAATAAAAGATAAATCTGTGTCCCTTGGGGCTGCGAAGCTTTATCACTCCCATACCAGCCACTATGTGGGGAAGTATCTAGGGTGGGTTTCCAGCGCGGAATCTTCAACGTGGAAAAAAAAAAAAATTAGTTTTATGTTTTATACAGTTGAAATGAGAAAATTACATATTCATTGCTTTTCTTAAAATCTCATAAATTAAATTTAATAACAATTAAATTATTTTTTTTATGAAAATGTTTTTTTAAAAACAATTTAATTATCAAATTTCATAATTATTATTAAAAATTAAAAAAAAAACATTTAAAATATTATTTTTTAAATGATGTGTAATATCTTTTATTTTAAATCCAAATATTTTATTGTCATTCAATCTACATGTAACGTAATATCTCTTCTTCTTAATCACATGATATGATGTAGTTAAAATATATCTAAAAATTGACTAAAGAAAGGTTTATTCTAGTCTGAAATATGAGATACTAAATATTATATTATTATTTTTTATTTTAAATTCAAATATTTTATTGTCATTCAATCTAAATATAACATAATATCTCTCCCTCTTAATATGACGTCGTTAAAATATATTCAAAAATTGATTAAAGGAATGTTTACTATGAAATATGAGATATTACGTTTAACTTCTTGGAATATCGAGAAGAGAATAATGTAGTATTATTATTACATTAATTTAATAATGTCATATTATATTATATTTAAAATTAAGGTTATTTGATTTAGTAAATTTATGATATAATAAAAAATAATGTTTATATATTTATAGTAAAATATTGTATTTGGTTTATTGTTTTTATTTTTTCTATTTTGTAAGTAAGTTGATTTTTATAAAAAAATATTAATATAATGTACATTATGATTAGTACTAGATATTTTTCAACACTTAATAAGTTTGTTGGCTTGTCAAGTGGGAAACCAGGTTAGTTGTCAAAAGAAAAACGTAATAAAGAGAGTTTGAAACAACATAACTATGATCAGAGTGTGACAAAATTAATCCAAAGAGACTAGAAACAACATTATAAGACAAGCAACCTTTTTCCAGAAGAAAATTTCACGAATTATATTAAGAAGATATAATTCTTAGCATCCAAAATGTTCAATAATATCCAGAAAGGATACAGACATGTGCTTTGAAACAAAAACAACAAAAAAACTAAAGACAAATACAATTTGCCTTGATGCAAAACAATGTAGCCTTCACTGAAAATGTGAGCAGCCAAATGGAGACTGGAATTTTTCGAGCTAGTGATGATAGCTGATTTCTTCGTGAATCATGAAATTATGAATGAAAGAGGAGTACCACAAAAATAAGTGTTAATAGACATTGAGGAGGCAACCCTGTAACCTTCCGGTTCATTTAATTCTTTCTTTGAAAGTGAATCAACTTCTTTGTTAAATTCCCGATAGATGTGGAAGAATTGAGTGCTCTCGAAAGTGTTCTTAAGAGTTTTGATTCTTTTTTTCCAACCTTCAAGAGAGGTCACTCGCAAATCACTTCTATCATTCATCCATTCAATTATCACCTTTGAATCGCCAAGAATTTGGATCTTCGGGAGTGCAAGTAGATTGGCTATGTGTAATGTAGCCCAAGCCCCCAATAATTCAGCCATTGTATTCGAGCCGATTCCATAGTTCAGGTACCATTTATGTACCAAGGTGTTCGAAAGTTTGATTATGCCACCTGCTCCACAACATTGACCATTTGCCTTTGCTGCACCATCAAAGCAAGCTACAAGAAATTCAATGTTCTGATTAATTAAACTGGACCGAAGCAAGGAACGGGTAATAACTTCCTCGGGCTTGTGAATTGTACTAAGTGCTCGAATCATTACCGAATGTGGCGAGAGTTTTTTTTCATCAAAGGTTGCTGCATTCCTTTCGAGCCACACAAACCAGCAAATTAGGGGAGGTAATGTAGTAGGAACAATTTTATTTGCTGTCCACTTGGATAAGCTGTTAGTCATACAATTTCCGCCCCACTTCTGGTTATAATTACTTGTGGAGTAAATCAAATTCCACATAGTAATCATAAAAGAACAGTGCATAAAGATATGGTTTGTAGTTTCGTTGTCTAGTTTGCACAGGATGCATCTGTTAGGGCCTTCCCATCCTCTGCGTTGGAGATTAGACCACGCCAAAATCTTATTATTTGCGGCCAGCCACATGAAGAGTTTTACTTTCAACTGTAGATTCCAATTCCAAATGCTCTTTTGCCATCCGGAGGCGGTCGGTAAGTTCTGTGTATCGCAAATCGCTGAGTAGACATTTTTTGAAGTGATAAGCCCGGAAGCATTCCCTCCGATCCAGTGAAGTTCATCTATGCTATCTGTTAAGGTGATGCCTGATGCTTGTAGAGATCTTTTGAATCTGTCCCATTTCGATGCAATGTCCCCGGTGAGCTCTAAATCGGCACTGTCAGTGCACTGAGGCGAATTGGAGGATTGATGAAGTGTTTTCCAGGCATGTGCTAGAACAGTAATATGTTTCTGATGTAGAGTGGACCAGAGGCATGCTAATAGGAAAGAGCACGTACCCATATCCTGTATTCTGTCTCTCCCTAACTCCACGAGAGATCTCGATCCTGGCTTCCAAGTTAGCCAATTATTGATAATGTGGACTATTTTCAGCAGATTTTTCCATATTTTGGATGCCGAGGGTTTGGCAAAAGTTTCTGAGCGAAGCCACTTAATAACTGACACAGAGTGTATATATTTTTCTTTCAGTACCTTTTGCCAAAGGCCATTGCTTGTGAGAGCTCTCCAAAGTGTAGTAGTCGCTAAAGCTTTGTTGAAAGTAATAATGTTGAGGAGTCCCCAGCCTCCAAATCGTTTTGGCCGAGCAAGCGATTCCCAATTTACAAGGTGGTAATAATGTGTATCTGTGTTTCCTTTCCACAAGAAATTAATCAAGAGCTTCCTTATTCTGTGGAGGATGGACAAAGGGATAACAACAAGTGATAACCAGTACACCGACTGGTTTTCAAGAACATATTTGCAAAGTGTATGTCTACCGCCCAGTGACAACCAACGAAAGCTCCAATGGATAATCTTCTTTTCCACTTTATTTACAAGCCATAACCAATCTTCAGTTTTCTACACACTAGATTTTAGGAAGTACCCCAGGTACTTGAAATCCCCCTTCAGATCGGAGAACTTATACGAGAGTAGTTGTTTGAGTGGGTGAAGTTCTGTCTCCTCAAGACCCAAAAAGTGTACAGAGGTTTTGTTGAGAATTACTTTTAAAATGGAAACCAAACAAAAAATGAATGATGCGGTTGATCTCTTGCCATTCCTGCATAGATGCATTTGTCATTAGTAACACATCGTCAACAAAAAATAGATGGAGGATTTTAGTCAATCTGGTGACTTTGATTCCAGATAAAGTGCCTTCTCTTTGACTGGATTTTAAAAGTAAGCTCAAGCTTTCCATCACAAGGATGAAGAGCAATGGGGAGAGTGGGCATCCCTATCGAAGGCCTCTCCCAATCTTGAAAAAATTGGTGGCCTCTCCATTAACTAAGACAACTATAGATGCCAAGCTAACACATTCCAAAATCCAGCTTGTCAACTGAGGTCCAAATCCCACTTGGATTAAAATCAGTCTCAGGAAGTCCCAGATGGCACAATCAAAGGATTTTTGAAGGTCTAGCTTAATTAGCAGGGCCTTTAAATGCTTTTGTTTTATGCTATGAATGAATTCATGTGTTGTTCTAATAGCATCATGTATCAGTCACCCCTCCAGAAAGCCAAATTGTTCTGCTGAGAGATTATTTGATATGATCGACTTAATGCGGTTGGCTAAGACTTTAGGGATTAATTTATAAATTAGATTACAGAGTGAAATTGGTCGATAGTCCCCGAAGGTCTGTGGATTGTTGGATTTAGGAATCAAGGCCAGGAATGTGGAATTTAGGTTTCCATCCATACGTCCTCCAGATTGAATTGATTCCACCAGTGCCAATAGCTCCTCAATAATCAAATCAAAAAAATGTGTAAAAAATTCCACAGTCCAGCCATCCGGGCCTGGACTCTTTTCTTTTTTGAAGTGAAATAAGATAGATTTTATTTCTCGGGAGGTGAACGACAGAAAGAGTTCCTTTGCTTCCTCTTTAGTAAGCCAAGAGTTAAATAAACCAACCACCTTTATTTGTTTTGTTATAGGAGTTGTCTCAAACTGATTGTAGAAAGATTTAAAATGCTTTTCGGCTTCCCTAGATATTACAGCCTGCCCAGTATGTAGATGACCCAATTCGTCTTTAATTTCCCACATGTGTTTACTGATTCGTCTTTGGTTAGCAAACTGGTGAAAAAACTTTGTGTTTTTGTCACCACTTTGTATCCAAAGAGCTCGTCTTTTGAGGCGCCACCAGTTCTCCTATGATTTTAGAATTATATTTCTATCTGTTTCAAGTCTGATGAGAAGGGTTTCATTCGCCGAATGTGTAAAACCATCCGCATTCTCCTTTAATAGTTCAATGTTTTTTGTTTCTAGAAATTCCAGATGTTTAAATTTGCGGGCTCGTTGCTCCTTATACCAATTTTTGGTGAGTACTTTCAGATCCTATAATTTCCAAATGAAGCGTCGCTGAATATCAACTTCCTATAGATAAACTTGATCATTCCAAATAATTTTTACTGAGCTGTTATATTATTTTTCTGAGAGACAGTGCAGATTGAATTTGTAAGGGTATGCTTTAGGAGGAGTAATGTTTTCTAGTTGAAGCAAGATAGGAGCGTGATCATAAACGAAGGGGTATTCAACCCAGGAGCGAAAACAACGACCATCCAGAAGAAGATCCTCTGCCACCATAAATTTGTCTAGTCATTTTTCTATATAATTGTTGCTAGAACGTCCATTTCACCAAGTCGGTACAAGTTTGTTAGGCCGAACATCAATAAGATTATGTGAGAGAAAGAAGTTGTTAAAGAAGTTTGAATTGAAACTTACATTGGTCTCACTAGCTCCTCCCCAACTTTCTTCACTAGATAGTGTCAAATTCAGGTCACCAACGATTACAAGACTTTTTAATGAGAGTAAACCATTGTTTGATAACTTAGTCCATAATGCTTTGCGGTCCGTGCAGGGACCATACAAATTTAAAAGATTGATTTTCCGGTTAGAAGAGATAATATTGCCAGATAACAAAATCCCCCCAATGGTGAGGAAAGGCACCAGGTTAAAAAGTTGAGGATCCCAAGCCACCATGAGACCCCCTAAAGTGCCAAACGAACTCACTGCACAAACGAACTCACTGCACAAGTATGCCATCACGGATAAAAACCTTGAATGTAGGAATGTGCTTTCTCAGCTTTGACCAAAGTTTCCTGTAGGAATAGTATACTGGGACGAGTAGAATCCAAAGCGTGACGAAGAGAGGCAGCTTTAAGGGTGCCTCCATGCCCTCTAAGATTCAGTGACAAGAGGATCATTACTTGGCTCTTGCTAGGGCCTTCACCACTCTAAGTTCCCCACTATCAGTAGTGGTAAGTTCCAAGGCTAAGGAAGGGGTGTTCTCCGTCTGAAGTTTCTTCCTTGTGCTTCTTGTCTTGACAGGGGAAAAATCAGTACCTAGTCCTCTTGACTAGGAGTAATTCTTTGAGGGATCCGACTGGTTAGTTGATGATGTACCTGCAACCACTAAAGAGATGGATGGATCGATGCGGGAAGGGCCTACGAAAGTGAGTAGTGGGATAGGGTTGAAACTATCTCGGGAGAGTGGAATCAAAGTGTCTAGAACCGAGTTGAGGGAGGAGTCTCCTGCTTCAGATTCACGAAAACCTGATAGCTGAAAGGGTTCGATCGATTGAGGTAGGGAATCGGTAGTGTTGAAGGGGAAGAGTGATGTAGGAGAGTCAGTTTGGGAATGTATTGTGTGTCTGGCAATAGGATCAACTCCAGGTGGAGGGGGGCGATGATCGAGGACAAGTAAGGGGGACGAGGTCAGGGGAAAGGAGGTGGACAGGTTAGTGTTTGGGAATGTAGGTAAATCTTCTGAGTGATGAAGGGATTTCAAAAGTTTTGAATCTTTTAGCTCTGCAATCTCTAAAAAAGTCAAGGAATGATAAAAAGATGGACAGTAAATTTTCAGCTTACCCGAGAAGGAATCTTCCGAATCAGAAGGAGAAGTGGATTCAAGAAGGGGATACCTGAAAACAGAGTGAACTTCTTCTTCATGATCTACCAAGTCTCTAAGTAGAGATGAGTCTTCCGAGGGTTCTTTTTCTGCCCAACCTGGGCAGTTTTTCTTAAGATGACCTATGTTGTGGTAGCGATAACAACATAAAGGTATTTCGAGGTAGTCCAAGCGTTGTGAAAACCTTCTTCCCCTCCATTCGATCTCTAGAAGTTCTGGTAGTCCTCCATGCACATCCATCTCAACCAATACTTTACCAATCTTTCTGGAAGAAGCCGTGAGAGTAGAGTTATCGATCGAAAGAAAAGTGCCTAAAGAGTTGCCAATCGCTTCCAATGCCGCTTTGTTCCAGAACTAGAGGGGTAATCCTGGAAGTAGGATCCACAGGTGCCTGAAATGGAAGTATTCAGATTCAGGAATAAAGGCCAGGCGCCAACGTTTTATCATGAGGCTGCTTCCTGTTATAATCCACTTCTGAGACAGTAAAACATTCGCATCTTCAAGGGATTTACAAAGAAACCCCATCCAACCTTTAGTCAGGAAGATAACTTTTGGTGCATATCCAAGTAATGGATTCCATGAAAGATCTACCCAATCTAAAATGGAGACCTTACAGAGGTAGTTGTAGGATAGTCTGTGTTGGGGCTATATATATGCACTATTAATTCCCACATTTAATTATCAACCGGGGCTCGTAAGCTTCGAGGTGCAAGCGCAAGAAACACGGGATCAGAGCCTAGTCTAGCCTAATCTAAAGTTGACAAAACAATCTTCAAACCCACACTGTAGAAAATTAACACTAAGGATTCATCACTGGGATGTAGGAATACTTAGTGCTATAAAGGCTTAGATCACAGTCTTTCATGCACTCTGGGTGATGTTCGTGTGATTAGTCGTGGGTAGTTTACTTAAGTTTTCTGTCCTTCAATGATTATTTCCTATATCGGATCCACACTTAAATGCAATAAAAGAAACAAGCAAACAGAAATGAATTTCACAATAGAAACTTAACACCTTAGGAATAATTCCAATGCGGAAAGGCCATATCTCACGAGTTAGACCTTTAATCTGTCTATTGGTGATTGTAACTATGTGAAGGTAAAGTGCAAGGAATCCAAAGGTAAGGGAAATAAAATTAAGTACGGAAAACTCAAAATCATCAAACTCAATCAACACCTAAGATTCACTTAATCGACTAAATTTCTGAAATTTATAAAAGAAATTATAATGCAAACTGGTACCCAAAATCTATAATGAAACCAAATATGTTGTAAACAGAGTACCCTCAAATTGACTTTCAAACCAAACCAAGATAGACTACTAAGCTTTATCAACTCAACTTGAAATCTGAAGGCTAGTAATTAAACTCGTAAGACAAACCACTCATACAAACTGAGTACTCAATCAAATAATATGTAAAACAAAGTACTAACTCTTCAACCACACCCTTGAAATAATGACTTATCATAATACCCAATCACKCTAAAAACTCAATCAAACTAACTGTCAACTCTCCATCAAGTTTCCTTCTCAGAATTTTGATTTGTTCCAGTGTGTATAAATGATGATCAATTCATTTATTGGCAATAAATACTTCTTTGTTTATAAGTATGCTGGAATGTTTCTCTTTTCTCAAACCCAGTTATTTTGCCTCTTATTTAATGCACAACCAATTTTCAAATTAAAAATTAGATTTGGTTCTGGAATTTGTGTTGTAGGCTGATCTATAATCATTCCCATTCAATTCATATTTATCATGGTTGTTTCTTTGCATTAATTAACTATGGTTTATCTTTGCATTAATTAACTATGAAAATCTCATACTCTGTTTCATGGAAACACTTCTTAATGGTTATAGACTGTGATCAATGGTTATAGATGAAACAATAACACACACACACTGAAATCTGAGTGTTTGTTAAACATGAATTCATAAAATGAAATTGAAATTACAATCAATCATGATCTATAAAAAATCAAATTACACATGAACAAAAATTAAAAAAATGTAAATGAAATAAAATCTAACTACGAAATAAATGAAACATGGCAACACTTACTCACTCTGAGGGGCCCTTCCTAGGCGGTGAGTGCTGCTTGAAAGAAATCAGATCACTCGAATTCTTGGAACCATGCACAGGAGCAATAACTCTTTTATTTCATCAAATTCATAAATTACAAAAGGGAAGATCACTCTCACAATAGCATTCTGACATTAACTATCGATGAATGTCCCATAATGATAATTGGATTTCTCATAGCCCTATGAGGCTTATTTATACATGAAAAATTATTGAGAAGTGGATGGGACCGAATCCCAATGCTCAAATTTCAAATTTACAATTTTAGATACAATCCTAAAAAATCTGGGTTGTATTGCAATTTGGGTAGATTCGATTTAGTCCCCCACCCATATCTTCCAAACCAATTCTAATTTTGAAAAAATGCTCACACCTTACTCAATTTTCCATATTCTAGACAAAACCCATTTCGTAGAATTTCTAGATTTGATTCCATCTGCACGAAAATCAAGGCGCAAGTTGGCAGTTTGAGTTTTTCAATAATTTTAGCAGAATCATTCCCCCTGAGCTGGAGGTCCACACCTGTGATATGGGTGAATTATGTCTCATGTGTCCGCATGAAAACATCATTCTGGACAAAACTCATGTACCCGATTTTCCTCTAGAAGATTTCCAAAATTTTGAATTATTTCTAGTACCGGATTAGCATAGTGGGTACCGGATTAGAACAGTTGGTACCGGATTAGAACAATTAGTACTAGAATCTTGTGGCTAGGGGTTTAGTACCATATGAACACAGTCATGACTATGGGTACATGACCAACGCGATGGTAATACTGTATGGAGCTAGTACCGGAATAGGCGCAATCTGGTACCGGATGAAGCTGGTATCAGAAGAGGCAAAGAGCTGGTACCGGATGAACACAAAGGTAGTACCGGATCACTACAGAGTATTGGATGGAGTGTGGGTACTGGATGATTGTAGAACCTTCTGGTACTGGATGACTTGGAGTATCAGATGACTTGCAATGCGAGTACCTGAACAAGAACAATACAGGTACCAGAACATGGACAATGCATATATTGGAACCTGAACAGTACAAAACATGCTGCTTGGACATAGAAACATAATATTAAACCGTCATTGAAAAAACTATTGTATAATCATCCTTTTAATCACTAAAAATATGGAAAATTGTGTATTAACCACATAGGATGAATAGCAAGAGATAATGGAGGTTTATAGTGTAATTAGGGATATATTAGTGACAAAATGCGGGGAGAAGGTGTAATGATAACTGTATTTGTATGACGAAAAGTATGACAAAACTGGAGCTCAACACACCCCCAAACCCAAGGATTTGCATGTCCTCATGCAAACAAGGTGAAGAACTTATGATACTCTGCTTATAGATTTATGTGACATTGTTTCTTTTGTGTAAGTGTTGGTTCTTGTGGAATGACACTTTGGAAACTTCCACAGATTGATTTCAAACAGAGAAACAAAATTATCATAAAAATGGAGGACAAGCAGTGGATGATGTATCAGAGTGATGGCGAATGGTGTGCATATGGATAATGGTTTATAAAATGTTGGTGATGGTGGCCGTATGAACTTGGACATCAATTTTAGGACCAATATTTACTTTGTGGTTCTTTGATTGGATAGGCAACAGTGACTTCATTCTCTTTTAGATGGCTTAAGAATGCTTCATGATGTATGGATAGAAGACACTATAGATGTTTCTTTGTATTTGTATACCACATATTTCCTTTTCATTACTTGGTCTTATCACCGGAGTATATTATTCATTATGACAAGTGGAGTGAATATGAAGGGTTTATTGAGTAGTTGTGATAATGCATAGTCAAGTGTGGAGTGGATAATAGTGGTTATGCATCATATTTTTTATGTTCTTAGTATATTAAAAAAGATTTGTACCAGTTTTACCTCAAGTTACCCTTGCTTTGAATTCTAATGCATGTTGAAGTGGAAACTAGAAGAACATGACGAAATGTTTGCAAAACCATGATGTAGACTGCTGAAATTTGAAGATGAAGTGGAGCAAGGCTGTGAACTGATGGATATCTAGGAGAGAGAGTTGATGAATGTTGATCTATTGAGATTCCTTATGTCTCTCTCTCCCCCAAACCCGTTGGTTTGCATGTCCTCATGCAAACTCTCATTAGCACATAAAATTTCTGCAAGCTGAAAGTGGACTATGTGGAACCGATGCATGTTGACTGAAGGAGAGAAATGAAGTATGCCAGAGCTGAGAGCTGTTGAAAATATCCTGCAAAAATTACCTTTGAAAAAATATTTAAATTTCTGTACTGTTGGTATAGGAACCTACTGGTTTCTGTACCAACAGTATCGGAACAGAAAAATCTAAATTAAATTAAACCAATACTATTATTATGAGAGAAGAAATATACATTGATGCCATGCTTAAAGAAACAACCAAAAATTAAACTTTATTCATGCTTGTAAATTCGGAAATGAAATATATTTTAAAATATTACAAGAATAAAGGAAATTTCTAATTACTTATTACATACAATTTCATCAATCATTAATAGTTGTATGCTCAAAAACCATGTAAATTATGATGGGGGATTTTTCCTCTTTTCCTTAAACAAGAGAACATGAGGAGATATGTGGTCTTTAATAAATGAGAAACCGATAGGAAACCAGTCATCCCTGTTTAATTTCTCAAAGAATGTTAGTCATTCAAGTGATATTGATAAAGTTCACATTTGAGTTTATTAGACTCCTACACTTATGGGTCCCACCTCTAGGACAATGACATCCTGGGTATGAATGACGGGGTATTAAGACCATCTTACAGACATTCTCAAATGGCAATTAGATGAGGTTCATTAGCCTTTTGTTCAACCATGCATGCTTCTTCTTAACGATTTACACAAGTATATTGTTCATACAGACAAATATAGATTAGGCATAATGAAAGACATCAAAATCAGAACCCATTGCCAGCAAGCCTGTTCAATACTCCGATGGCGTAATTTTGACATCTAAGAAATATCCTTCCCAGGTAGAATACCCCATTTACCATTAGCCTGTTCAGTACCCTGATGGGTTTGCCTAGTTATACCACAGGCCGGTACCCGCTACCAACATACTTGTTCAGTATCCCGACAGGTTAGCCTCTTACACCCATTTTCCATCAAAGGCTTTTGTTCCAATATTTACCCTTAAGATAAAATTTATATATTGCTTTCGCATGGGTGAATGGGGGAGCATCTTTGAAAACCTTTTTATAGGATGGGATGGTATTGGGTTGGAAGAAATTTTATAGATTGCCCATAAAAGATTGTTAGTATGAAAAATAGACTTATGTATCAAGATTAGTCGAAAGACATATCATGGTCAAACTTACTTAATGTATGGTGGATGAGGCCATAAGAGAATGACCTAAAGATGTCTCTAGTCCCCAAGTTCATCTTCTCCATATAAGATTGTGTTCCCTCACAAGTAGAAGTTTCATTCACTCTCCTGCTACTATTTGATAAGAATGCTTAAATAACAAGTTCTGATATGAAACTAGGATGTACAAGTTACCTATGGGCATCATTATGCAGACCTTAAAGATTTTGTAAATCCCCATAATATTTTAAAGATTAGGCTTATGAACAACTATTATTATTAATAGTCTGAAATCTGCATGTAATAAGAAGAAGAAATATCTTAAGCTGTTTTGGTTTTTGATGTTAGATCACCAATATTATCTTCATCTCATTTTATTTATTTGAAAAGAAACACGAAAAATGTTGCATTTATTTAGAACTAGGTTAACTAACATGCAACTTTTACTCTATCCTATCTAAGAACAAGAAATTAAATTTCACGTGTAAGAATATTTCCAATGTAACCATGTGCGTAACAGGTGTAGAAATGCATTCATACTTGGGTTTGAAAGATAATCTTTAATGTATACCAAAATACGAAGAACCAGCTGCTTTGATGATGATGTGGAGAGTTGTTGAAGAAGAGAGTGGTGCTTCAATCTTGTTGTTGTCTGGAACCAGTGTTCAATGTAATCTTGATGTTCTTGGTTCACTTCCTCATTTAGACCACTCTGCATGTCTTCCTCTATCATGCCATGCAAATCATCTTCTTTTGGATGGTTTGTCTCTTGGATGCATACTGGATCTGGCAATATGCATGTCAAGAACTCCTCGATCTTAGGTTCTAGCAGTTTCTCTCCATTGAATGATTCTTCAGTCTCCTCTACAGGTTGGAAAGGGTGATCAAAGGAGGCTTCTAGATCTGCTTGTGGATGTAGCTGATGGAAATCTTGTTTTTCTATCACTTCTGGAGAGGCGGATAGGTTCTTGACTACTGTCAATATTTGTTCTTTTTGCGAGGCAGAGATTGATATCCCAGTTGCTGCTAGGATGGAGAGAGTTCTTCCAAACTTTTGATCATCTTTGAGTCCTTGTTGCTGGTTTATGGGTCCTATTTCACACATGGATTAGTGTAGAGGGGGGGTTCTTACAGTGCCCAAATTATTATTTTTTTAAATCCTAAGGAAATAAAAAGAAGCAAACTAAAAGAAAATGTAAGCAAACCAATTATATACTTGAAGTGCCACCGTGCTACTAGGATCCTGCTGTCACCAAGTTATCTGTTCACACAAGTTAGCTTCTCTTCTCATATATATAAGAAAATGGCTAATGCTAATAAAACACAAATTCTAACTACTAAAAGGAAGAGGACAATCTAATTTTGGAGTAACCCCACTAAAGTGGATGCATGGGCTCTTCCCTCACGTCTTACCGTCTTCTCTCCGCCCTTAGGTCGTCCTTAAAATCACAACACACTTGCATGAAAATAAACATGCTTGCATGAAAAGAAACACACTTGCATGAAAGGAACGGTCAAGGCTTTGGAGAAGTAAAAGCAACCTACCTATGCTCTAATCCCTCTAGCACCTCCCCGACAACGACGCCAAAATGTTGGGGCTATATATATGCACTATTAATTCCTACATTTAATTATCAACCGGGGCTCGTAAGCTTCGAGGTGCAGGAGCAGGAAACGCAAGATCAAAGCCTAGTCTAACCTAATCTAAAGCCGACAAAACAATATTCAAACCCACACTGTAGAAAATTAACAATAAGGATTCATCACTGGGACGTAGGAATACTTAGTGCTATAAAGGCTTAGATCACAGTCTTTCATGCACTCTGGGTGATGTTCGTGTGATTAGTCGTGGGTAGTTTACTTAAGTTTTTTGTCCTTCAATGATTATTTCCTATATCGGATCCACACTTAAATGCAATAAAAGAAACAAGCAAATGGAAATGAAATTCACAATAGAAATTAACACCTTAGGAAGAATTCCAATGCGAGAAGGCCATATCTCACGAGTTAGACCTTTAATCTGTACACTGGTGATTGTAACTATGTGAAGATAAAGTGCAAAGAATCCAAAGGTACGGGAAATAAAATTAAGTGCGGGAAACTCAAAATCATCAAACTCAATCAACACCTAAGATTCACTTAATCGACTAAATTTCTGAAATTTATAAAAGAAATTATAATGCAAACTGGTACCCAAAATCTATAATGAAACCAAATATGTTGTAAACAGAGTAACCTCAAATTGACTTTCAAACCAAACCAAAATAGACTACTAAGCTTTATCAACTCAACTTGAAATCTGAAGGCTAGTAATTAAACTCGTAAAACAAACCACTCATACAAACTGAGTACTCAATCAAATAATATGTAAAACAAAGTACTAACTCTTCAACCACACCCTTGAAATAATGACTTATCATAATACCCAATCACTCTAAAAACTCAGTCAAACTAACTGTCAACTCTCCATCAAGTTTCCTTCTCAGAATTTTGATTTGTTCCCGTGTATATAAATGATGATCAATTCATTTATTGGCAATAAATACTTCTTTGTTTATAAGTATGCTGGAATGTTTATCTTTTCTCAAACCCAATTATTTTGCTTCTTATTTAATGCACAACCAATTTGCAAATTAAAAATTAGATTTGGTTCTGGAATTTGTGTTGTAGGCTGATCTATAATCATTCCCATTCAATTCATATTTATTAGGGTTGTTTCTTGATTTTGCATTTTAGAATGCCTGAGACAGAAATTCATTGAGAGCTCTATATTTTTTTTATGAAATCAGAGTTCTAACAACTTACTTAAAATCCTCAAAGTAATGAAATCAAACCTGTGATCTCAATGTGCTGAAGTGTAATGAGAATAATCAAATCATCGTGTGAGCAACTTATGGTTTATCTTTGCATTAATTAACTATGAAAATCTCATACTCTGTTTCATGGAAACACTTCTCAATGGTTATAGACTGTGATCAATGGTTATAGATGAAACAATAACACACACACTGAAATATGAGTGTTTGTTAAACATGAATTCATAAAATGAAATTGAAATTACAATCAATCATGATCTATAAAAAATCAAATTACACATGAACAAAAATTTAAAAAATGTAAATGAAATAAAATCTAAGTACTAAATAAATGAAACATGGCAACACTTACTCACTCTGAGGGGCCCTTCCCAGGTGGTGAGTGCTGCTTGAAAGAAATCATATCACTCGAATTCTTGGAACCATGCACAAGAGCAATAACTCTTTCATTTCATCAAATTCAGAAATTACAAAAGGGAAGATCACTCTCACAATAACATTCTGACATTAACTATCAATGAATGTCCCATAATGATAATTGGATTTCTCATAGCCCTATGAGGCTTATTTATACATGAAAAATCATTGAGAAGTGGATGGAACCGAATCCCAATGCTCAGATTTCAAATTTACAATTTTAGATAAAATCCTGAAAAATCTAGGTTTTATTGCAATTTGGGCAGATTTGAGTTAGTCCCCCACCCATATCTTCCAAACCAATTCTAATTTTGAAAAACTGCCTGTGTTTTACTCAATTTTCCACATTCTAGACAACACCCATTTCGTAGAATTTCTATATTTGATTCCATCTGCACGGAAATTGAGGCACAAGTTGGTAGTTTGAGTTTTTCAATAATTTTAGCAGAATAATTCCCCCTGAGCTGGAGGTCCACACGTGTGATTTGGGTGAATTCTGTCTTTTTCGTTCGCATGAAAACATCATTCTGGACAAAACCCATGTACCCGATTTTCCTCTAGAAGCTTTCCAAAATTTTGAATTATTTCTAGTACCAGATTAGCACAGTTGGTACTGGATTAGAACAATTAGTACTAGAATCTTGTGGCCAGGGGTTTAGTACCATATGAACATAGTCATTACTATGGGTACATGACCAACGTGATGGTAATACTGTATGGAGCTAGTACCGGAATAGGCGCAATCTAGTACCGGATGAAGCTGGTACCGGAAGAGGCAAAGAGCTGGTACCAGATGAACGCAAAGGTAGTACTGAATCATTGCATAGTATTGAATGACATGGAGTGTGGGTACTGGATGAAGGTAGAACCTTCTGGTACCGGATGACTTGGAGTATCGGATGACTTGCAATGCGAGTACCTAAACAAGAACAATACAGGTACTAGAACATGGACAATGCATATATTGGAACCTGAACAGTACAAAACATAGAAACATATGATTAAACCATAAAAACATAGGATTAAACCATCATTGACAAAACTATTGTATAATCATCCTTTTAATCACTAAAAATATGGAAAATTGTGTATTAACCACATAGGATGAATAACAAGAGATAATGGAGGTTTATGGTGTCATTAGGGATATATTAGTGACAAAATGCGGGGAGAAGGTGTAATGATAAGTGCATTTGTATGACGGAAAGTATGACAAAACTGGAGCTCAACAGTCTGCCAACTAGGCCACATAGTGCTAAGTTACAAGACTCTGGAAGCCCAACATCAGAACCTAAAACCATTTTATGAACAGTATTTTTAGGCCTCCAGATTCGACGACCTGGCCGAGGATTCAAATCTGATTTACTACCCACCTGTGACTGGAAATGTTGGCAGTGTTTTTTTTTAGTGCCTTTAGAAAATGGTTTAGTTGTGTAACCAGAAGTAGACTGCAATAGCTCTGAAAAAGAGGGTGCACAGGGAGTGCAAGGGGAGGAACGAAAAATGTGAGGGAAGAGAAGGAAGACTAGGGGACTTGTGAGAGGAAGTATAATCCTCACCAACAGAGTCTGCCAAGTCAAATAAGCCTTCTTTTCTCCAAAGTTCCTCGTCAGCCACATTCATCAATGTGCTGACGTTGGCTTCAACACATGGCAGGGGGTGTGAGGCCATGTTCAGGGCTCCACTGACTCCAAAACCCCAGAACCTTTGTGAGAAGACTTAGTAAGGTCAAAGCAAAGAGAGTATGTAGTGAAAGAGAGAAAAGAACAGTACCAGATGGTCAGTGGGTCCTAGACACTGAAGTGCAGAACCACAAGACCCTGAAGTGCAGAACCCAAAAAGACAATGTAGTGCAGAACCCAAAAAGAGAAGGGTAAAAAAAGTCTAGGGAAGTAGTAAACTGAGAGTGACAAGAAGGTTCACAAGACTAATGGACACTTGAGTAGAGACAAAAGTTGCTCAAAAAATCACAAGAAGGAAAGTGTAAAATGTGGAAGGATGTAACTATAGTTGTGGAGAGATATTAAGTGTATATTAGCTCACCGGATGCCTCGGACCCACTAGTGTCTTCTGACCTTTAAAATCACTTCTTAAGAGGTAAATAGAGAGTAAAGCTGCGAATCCATTCTTGAAAGAGACAGTCCACATCTTCCAGTGTTCCATAAAACACTCAACATAGTGCCGATATAAAATAAAGGCAATGTCCACCACTGGTCACAGGACATAACCTCAGCTTCCAGCGATCCACAAAATACTCAAACAATGTGCAGTTATAAAATAAATGCAAATGCCAGCACAGGAATGAGACAAAAACAAGAGCAAAACTCGAAAAGAGGATAAAATACTGGAGGTTATCGAAGTAGCGAGAACAGGAGGCTAATGTTTGGAAAATAGAAGACAGTGAAGTAAAAATGATGATGGAGAAACAACCCAAGTCAGGTATATCATATCCATATCAGGTATTCCATACCCGACCAATGAAAAGGATGTAGATTCTCCTGACTACCAAAACTCATAAGTCGGTAGCTCAGCTGGGTAGTAGAGTCCGCCATTGAAGAAATTTGAACCTACAACTGGGCGGGAATTCTTGAGTCCTCCAGTGAAGATAAGTAACCTAATAGACCCAATCTAACAAAGAGAAAGATAATATCAATCATCCAAATTGTGAACCTGGGGTGGTCCCAAGCAAGTTGGCACCTGATCCGGGTTGTTGAGATCTGATTGGGCGCTCTTGTGACATTGTTGTTTTAGAGAGCCTGTTGAGAGATTCTCCCAGCTAGAATCAACTGAGATTATGGGACTAAAGACTCCTTCATCTTCCAAACACTTTGTAATATTATTGGCTTCTCTTCTGATGAGCGAAGGAACGAGACTAGCTATGTTTCTGATGGATGGTTGGAAAAAATACAAGAGGGACTCAAGATGCCAATTACCAGATACCTTTCTCGGAGGAGATCCATGTTGAAGGTGAGTAAGAATGTGAATAGTAAGTTGAGAGTTGCCTTCCATAATGAGATTGGAGAATCAATAATGAGTTATTCTTAGTCCTTGGAGAAGAGCCCAAATTTTCACTGCATTATTGGTATTGAGGCCAATATATCCTATATACATATGGAGGATCTTGCCTTCATCATCTTTGAAAACCCCTCCAAAACCAGCAGGGACTGGATTACCTTTAGATGCCCTATCGAAATTAAGCTTGAAAAATCTCGTGGGAGGGGGAGACTAGGAGTAAGGGGAAAAGGCGTGAGAGGGACTAGAGGGGGGGGTGAGGAGGAGGCAAGGAAGAGGGGGGAAACTAGATAGAGAGGAGGCGACGTTCAATATCATCACACTTAAGAGCATCAACCTCCAAACTGATTGCGAGGACAATTTCGATGATGTCCTATTTGATCTTGTTCCAAATGAAAGGGGGCTAGAGACTTTCATTTTTGAAAATACGACGATTATGCTCTTTCCAGATTTCCCACATGAAAAACCTAGGGAAACACTACTAGATTTATGCGAGGATATAATTCTTAAAGCTCATGGATCACTAAGAAGAGATCGTAAGACAAATGACGAATGGAGTCAACATGTCAATCTGACTGCCTAAAGGAGATGGTTCTTTGATCCCAAATAGACTGACTAAAAACACATGAGTTTAAAAGGTGTTCAATAATCTCATTTTCCTTATTACACATAACACAGAGGCATGGCCCTACAAAACCATGTTGGAGAAGGTGTAATGTCCCCTTCCAATTGATCATAATAGAGGATGACTCAATAGCCTATATGACTCTCGTAGGATATAGTCAACAAGGAAAAAGGGAGTCAAGGAGGTTTATTTGGTGTCAAACCCTAAAGTGACATTAAATAAAATAAATATATATATTTAAATCACATTGGAGGGAATATTAAGTGAGGGTTCGATTTGGTCAAAAAGAGGGAAAGATTTAGAAGGCTTGGAGGAAGGATAAATAGAGAGGTAACTCCTCTCTTTGGCATTATGTTTTGATCTCTTGTTGATGTGCTCTTTGAGACAAGTTTTCATTAGGGGTTGGCAAACTCCTTCCATTTCAATTTAGTTTCAGTGGTGCAATATCCACCCTAGCTAGACAAAGAGGAGGATTCATTCAGAGTCCTCATTTGAGTCCATTGTGGTGTTTGGTTTCATCTTGGAGAGAGTTTGGAGGCATATCAACTTGTGCAAGGGGTTTGCGTCATTTTTCTGGAGGAGGACAATCGTCGAATTTGTAGGTGCTAGGAGGGTTTCACGTAGCTGGAAAAGGAGACATGTAATACCCCTAGGCCGAACCCAATTGTAAATGTAAAAGTAAACATACATATAGGTCGGTGAGCCATTCATACCAAGTTTTGGGTTATGTTTTTGTGCACACACACAAAAGGTGGAGTGCACGTTCATTTCATAGTTTGCGCGCACTTGAGGAAGTGCGCGAGGATTGTCTTGAAGTGTGCATCAGACTGAGCTTTGTAGCATAGATATTTTGGGATAGAGAGCCTTTGTATCTATGTGTTTTTAGGCCAGAGTGCCTGCGTGGTTATTACCTGAGGTATTCACTCTGTGAACCTGTGACATAACGCATTTGTTCATGGGATATTAAAGAATACCCCTAATTTCACTAGATATTAGTAAATATCTCCCAAAATCATTTTGTTGAACCCCCCTCCCAATACATCTTTGCAATTAAAGAAACCCCTATTTTCACTAGATACCCATTTTTATATCCCCCAATACCTATAAACCCCTTGATACCCCACATCCCACCCCAATACCTACAATATATTGACATTATTTTTTACAATTTAAAAACCCCCTTTATGAGTAAACGTGATAAGATATTAGTCAACAAGCTGATGCCCCCATGGGTTATTAGTGCGACAATGTACTAAGTTTTTGTGTGCGTACTAAGGGAAGGTGCATGTCTATTTCATGGTTTTTTGTGCACCTGGATAAGTGTGCCGTGATGTTAAAATGCCAATGATCCTATCTTTGTAAAATGTATTGACACTCTCATAATTAATGAAAACATATCTTTGCACGCAGACCAATCAAACAAAAAGAGACGAGGGGCTTAAACTCCACCAAAAAGGGAAAAGGGGGCTAATAGTTTAGGAAAGGGAATATTTTAATAATATTTCCAAAAAGTATAATTCATGGGATATATATGTATCCTAAGTTCCTAAGGGACGAGAACGAGTCACCAAGTGGAGCTCATGCAGTTCCTAGCTTGACAAGTGTCAAGTTAAGGGCATGCAATTATATTGTTGGGCCAAGGGTGTATTTCGGGGGATTCGTTCATTTCCTTGAGCATTCAGACCAACACTCCTTTGGGAAGGTTGGTATCTTGTTGTAACTTGTTGTCATCACATAACCATGTACTTGGGTAGGGATGTGTGCTATTGAAGAGGCGGGTTGTCAAGCCCGTGTGCTAAATAAGAAGGTGGTTGTCAGGCTCGTACGCATTCCCTTTAGGTGAGAGAATTGTTGGGAATTGTTTTCCCAAGGTGCCAAACTGCAACTACATGACTCTGAGACTTCCTTTCCAGCATGTTGTTGAAACCCAGAAAGGGAAGTGGGGAAGCCAAAGGATTGTTGAGAAGAGAAGGGATACACTTCTTGGGGTGGGACATGCATGTGGGGAATGAGAGACTGTATGTTGTTTTCTATTGTTGGCACTGTAGTATGAGTATTTTGGATGTTGACAGACCTTAGCCTGGCTTAGGATTCCTTTTCCTTGGTGGAGTTTGAGCCCCAACTTGGGGGTGACCTACTACTGAGAGTAAATGAGAAACATAGTCTATGGCTGGAAGGAACGTCTGAGGTCCATGCGTAGTTGGTAGATTACAAAAAAAGATAAGTGTCTTCTTATGTGTATTATTCTATAGTAATGCACATATACATGTTAAATATATTATGTTTTGCAGTTGTATATATATATGGATTATATATATTGTAGAACTGTATGTTCATTGCATATGTAAGGCATGGATCATGATAGTTTATGTGTGTTTACATATTGTTTAACATATGAATGCTTATGCTATTTTTGTTTATGGAATTGGTACATAATTATGTTGGGTTGTGCATGTATTGTTAGTTTTGCTTGACTGTTGCATATGTAGAGCATGTAAACTATGGAGTTTTCATGTTGATTAATTTCGTGGTAATGGACATGAGATCACGAGGCGAGGCTCGATTCATCACACATGTAGGGAAAGGGTTCACATATGCATTTGAGACAAACTATGCATGCATCACAATTGTATTTATGAGTTCATTCCATTTTTATAATCGTTATCCATTAAGTAATATCAGTAGTAATTGTAATGGGTTCTAGCGCGAAGCTAGAAATGTTATGTGTGTTGAGAGACAATTGACACGATCGACACAAGGATGGTTGTGCATGCAAAATTTCTAAGACTTGGTTATAGTGTGTGGTACAAGACCGGTTTGGGCACTAGAAAATAGTTCATGTGCATAGCACAAGGTCGGTTGCGTGTGTTGTTGGTCCCATTGAGTTCCTTCTGTAGAAGAAACAATTGCCATCAAATATTTATTTAGTGAGTTTGCAGTAGTGGAGACATTACAATGTGGTAGAGGGACTCAACTAGGATGATGAGTACGTTACAAAGTGGTAACAAAAGTTGAAAATTTGGATGTGGCATGGCCCAAATTGGAGTTGGGGATGTTTCAGAGAGGTATCAAAGCTATTGGTTGAACACTGGACTTGTATGGGCAAGAGATAAACATGAAGTTGGAAAGGCAGGAATTTTTATGATGGTCACGATGGTCGCAAGCTGAAAGTATGGAAAATCATCTAAGTGAAGAAAAGATGCATGTACGCTAAGTACCGACACTGCGTGGTGCATAGTTGTTATGCGTGCAAAATATCGGTGCGCGGTATGTGCGCACATAATATTAAAGTTTTGCGTGGTGTAGAAATTGTGGAGCACACGTAATATGGGAGTGTAATATGTGTGCATCGAGTATGAACGCCATGCAAAGTTGATGGATGCGTGCATAATTTTGGTGTGCAAGGTGTGCGTATTGAATAATGTGGTGCACAATGCGTACGTGTGGAATGTTGGCGTGACCCAAAGGAGAGATGCGATGTGTGCAGAATATGGGTGTGTGACACAAAAAGTGGTTTGCACTAAATATTGGTGTGTGACACAAAAAGTTGTGTGCACAGATTATAGGTGTGCACCATGGTAGTTGCACACACTAGATGTTGGTGCGTTGTGCATAAGTCACATGCACTAGATGTTGGTGCATGGTGTCAAAATTGTGCATAGTTTTCATGAAATTGTTAAACTAATTAGTCTAACAAATTCTATTACCTGCACATTTTGCAGAGTTAACAACAAGTTGATCAGAACAAGATTAGCGCATAGATCAGAAGCATGGAAGATGCACATAGAACCTATGACCATGAAGATGAGGTTAGAAGGATGTATTACAATATAGGTAATGAGGGTACAAATTGAAATGGACATGGATAAGGAAAGGAAGAAAGCATGAATTTCATGAAGACCATAAAAAGTTTGCAAAATAACATCCAAAGTTATAAAGTTGATAATGATAGGCTTATGAAATCTAAGGAGGAGAAAGATGGCTTCAACATCATGTTTCTACAGAGCTTGGAAATAATTGAGAAGAATATATATAAGGAGACCGAGTCATGAAATCACTTACTAGACCATTGTGCATGGGGTTGGCACAATTCTATACAACGATAGCAAATCTATTTGGCCTCCTCTCCCATTGTGGATCGGGTCATACTCATTCGAAGATGTCAAGGAGGCATAGGATGAAGTAATCATATTGGTGTCTTTCCACTTTGAAGAGGAAATATTCTAGAGGGATGATCCTTTGGATGTGCTCAAAGAGCACTGCATAAACCACATGTATAGGTAGGAATATAAAATCAATGTTTGGGAGGAAGAGGAAATCCACCACCATGCAAGGACATACCACGATGTCACATTCAAAAGAAGGGTAAATCCATTGGGCATGATAGCAAATGAAAAAAAAGTTCTAGAAGCCCAGAAGAAGGCCAAAGAAGAGGCGACAACATAAGTGACAACAATGACAACAACCTCTAAATCAACAACAAAGGAAGAGAGAAAGAGGAAAGTAGTAGAAGTTGTCGAGTCAGAGGAAAACAAGAAGAGGAAATAAGAGGAAGATGAACAATGAAAATAGAAAGAGGTCGAACAAGCAACATCAACCAAGATCGCTGCAAAAAAACAAAAGAAAAAGGAGAAAGTGAGAAAGAAACAAGAGGAAGAAGATGAGTGGAAGCGAAGAGAAGGAGAAGCAACTTAAGCTAAAGTGGTAGCTACAACAATGGAAAAAGTTGAGGTAGCAACGAAAGCAAATGTAGAAGAAAAGGTAGTCGAAGAGGAAACAACACAGACAACAACGAAAGAACAAAGAAGGAAACACGAAGAAGCAATAAACAATGATGCATCCCCCATGGACATGGACATTCCTAGGTCATCAACTGAATCCCCACTCATGGGTGGACACTTTACGTTGGGTGAACTTGGACTAGGATTGTTCATTCCCTCCAAGGATCACAAGGTTTCCAATCTGAACACTTTTAGGTTTGATAAAGTTTCTGGTAGGATAGTGCAACAATAGACTAGGAAGCTCGCAATGACCATGAAGGCTCCACTATTAGTGGTGAATGAAACCACCATGATAGAGAATGTTAGAAAGGATCCAATTTCAATTGCATCAGCTAGCGTCACCTTCACACTGGCATTCGAGCATATCCTTAAGCACTTGGTGTGTGAGAACCAATAAAAAGGATGATAGGATTAGGGAGCTAGAAGAAGAGCTCAGGTGTAGCAAAAAGGAAAAGGAAAACATTAAAGAGTTCAGACTATAAAGCGAGAAAGTTAGAACATAAATTCATGAAATGGAAACAAACATGTATGTGAATTTGCAAGTTTTCCAACAGCTAGCAACATAGATTATGGCACAACATAGTAGAGCACAAGCCAAGGAACGTGGATTTCACCGCCATTAGAGAAGGTCTCAATGAGATGCATTGGTGGATCACTAAAAATCAATATGCCCCATCTGAGTTGCCTTGCATATCATAATGGGAGAGAAAAGTTGATTATGCTACTCTCAATTAAATTTCCAACAAGTTAGGGAGAAGGTGGAAAAGGATTTAAATAATTCACTACAAATATGTGCACAACTTCACAAGGAAACACACATCTTAGTGCATAAAGGACATCTACCCCAGATTGAAGAAATCGGTAAGATGAAGTCCGATGAGAAGAGTTTTGAAGAGGTTGAGCTAAATATGAAGCAAAGACAAACTAATGCCAGGGTTGCGACCAGAGTGACATTGGACCTAATGGATGATCATCTCATGAAGCCAACTATGACAGAAAACATGATCCAAGCCTTCACGGTCAACTTAACAAGAGACATGAATACCCTCTCACAGAATTCAATTGCTCATGAGGCTGCCTTGGAGTCACTACTATTCTGTAGACTTGTCTCCATTTTAGGATAGGATGAAGTTTGGGAAGCCTACCTGAAGGACAAAGACAAATGAAGGGGACATAACAACCAATTCGAATCGACTCACAACCACCTTTTATTTTGTCTTTTTGTCACCTATACTCAATTTTGTACTTATTAGAAGACATGTCAAAATAGTTGAAAGGGGAAGATGAAAATATATGTCACTACTTATTGTAGAATTAAAGAAACCCCTATAGGAAATTACTCAAGACACTATAAGTTAAGGAAGAGACCCATTTTGTGGAGGTTCTTCAACCATTTTAATTGTTGGGAACTATTTTCTGAAATAATATTGAGAAGCCCTCAGGGTGACTTTTGTTGGAGAGAAATGTTGCTTTTGATAGTGAGTTTGCTTTGAATTACTTAAATTAATATGTTAAGCTATCTACAAATGTTGTAATAACGTTGTTTCACTTATAGAATTTTCTTATGTGAACAAAAATTTCTTGCAGTTTTGTCTTTCTCTCTTATTATTTATCGTGAGATGATGAGAAATTTATGTATGCGATTGTGTAGCTTAGACTAATTTGGCAGTTCTTTTATTTGCATGTGTTATTAACCCTGCTTCTCTTTAACAACAATCTGGAAGGAGTTATCCTAGGGATTGTTGACATTCCCAACTGCTTATTAGACACTTTTAGTTGTTCCTAGCTAGGATAGGTTAGATTAGATTTTATTTCTACAAGTAGTTAGTTTGCATTTTCATTCCTCATTTCATTCACACCATTCATTCTCCCCCCAACCTAGTAAAGGTAGATGGTCCAGAATCTGGATGGGCCTCCTAACCCAAAAGGTGCATAGTCTAATTCAGACCACATACCGGGGAGTACCCCTATCCGTTGAAGGGAATTTCACTCGCGTCAACACAACTATTTTTAAAAGTGGGGATAAAAAAATTCATCTAATTATAGGACCATTATGATTCCCCCATTTTAGCCAAGTTGTATGGAATTATTTTGGAAAAGAAGATTAACATATGACTAGAAAGCCATGGAAAAAGAGATAAAGGAAAAGCTAGATGTAGGAGTTATCATCCAACTGTGGACCATCTTGTTACGCTTAGGATCATTGCAGAAGAGTGTGCCAATCATAAAACCAATCTCCTTTGTTGTTTCATTGACTTTAGAAAATATTTTGACAAAGTATCAAGGACGAACCTTTGGAATAGGCTGGAAGAGATAGAAGTTCCTTTCGATTTGAGGGTTGTTGCGGCAAGGTTATATGAGAATGTTGTTTCCAATTTTAGGGACATAGAGGGTTGGTTAAAAGAAATTAGCTGTAATATGGGAGTCATGCATGGTTTCCCCCTATCGCCTACCCTTGTTGGCATATACATTCACATTTTAGAAGATCGTTTGGAAGAAGCAGGGTGTGTTGGCCCAATTCTCACTAGTATAGTCATAAATCTTCTTATTTACACTGATGATATTATCTTCTATAAAAAATTCCCTATGATCTTGATAATCAACTAAGAATTTTCAAGGTTTTCTCCAGAATGAGTATGACTATTAACACTAACAAAACAAAAGTTATGATAATTAAATTCAAAAGCATCACTTACAATACTTTTGTATATGAAAAAAACAACTTGGAGGAAGTACCTTATTATAAATATATTGGAATTTATATTCATAACAAGATCAATTGGAATTATAACATCGAAAAAAGGATAAATGGAGGGTGGAAAGCTTATTATGGGCTTGGAAACAACTATAAATCAATAGAGCTTTGGATATGGGATAAGAAAAAACTTCTCTTTGAGATTCTCATCACTTCTATTATTTTATATGGATGTGATTTTTGAGGATGAAGTATCTCTAGATAATCATGGAGAAAGACAAAGCAGATCCAAAAGAATTTTATAATTTATAATCTCAAAATTAAAGGCAATACACCCTATCCTATCCTCCTCATAGAATCGATCCTTTTCCCCATCAAAAGCACGACTATGACCAGGTATCTAATGCATAAGAACAAGTTAAACAACACGAAAGACAAGAGGCTTCCCAAAATTGCTTTGAACTACAACCAAAACCACCTTCGGCTCAAGCGGGGATGGCATAAAGATGCCTAATGTTGGCTAAATCATTGGGGAATAAAGGAAGAGATCATATTGCAGAATAAGGATACTATTAAAAATATTATGCAATCTAAATTTAAAGAGAAATTGTGGTGTAATAAAGAATTAGAGGGTAAAGGAAAACTAAGATACTATAAGGAAATGATCAATCCTAATCTAGAAGATAAAAAATATCTCTTTGTCTTGATCATTGTAAAGAAGAAAATCAACATTGCTAAAATAAGAACAAATTCTCATGAGCTCCATAGTGAAATTGGGTGCTGGAAAATTCCCAAAACGTCGTGGGCGAAAGAATTTGTCATCTTTGTGACACGAAGAAGGTTGAAGATGAAAAACACTTTCTCTTAGAATGTCTAGCCTATACCCATATTATATCTCAATTTCAAACAATTTGTCACACTAGCGACCTTCCTAACCTTCTTACTCAACAAAACTATGGTGATCTTCAAACACTTCTCAAATATTTTTGAGTAGAGAAATAAAATTTTAAAGAAATCTAAATAATCCCTTACCTTCCTAAGGTACGATAGACCAAATTTGGTCTGAGTTAACATTAATCATCGTCATCATCAATTTAAAATTTAAAATTATTTATATTTAAAATTTATATATATATTAATTTTAGATTAATATAGTTTTATATTAATAAAAAATAAATATGTTATAAAGAGAAATTTAAACATTAAATCCCCATCATTATTAACACCTTTACAATTTTATTACAATAATTCACATATTAGACTTTCTACAGACTAGGAATGGGCCACTTGAATGCAGATAGATAATTAAATTTAAATTTATTTAATTGATGATGACGACGATGGTTATTAACATTCATCATGACCACCATTGGTTTATTAGACTTTAAGCAAAGGTAAGGAATTACATAATTTGCTTTGGAATTTATTTTTTTTGCCTAAAACGTTTTAGGAAAGCATTCCTAAGTCACCATAGTTTTGATGAGTTAAAATGTTAGGAAAGTTGGTATTGTAACAAATATTTCGAAATTGAGATCTAATGTTGGTGTACGTGGGACATTATAAGAGAAAGTGTTTTTCATCTTCAACCTTTTTAGTGTTACAAATATGACAAGTTCTTTCAACACATGATGTTTTAGGAATTTTCCAATGCCCTGTTTCACTATGGATCTCATGTGAGTTTGTTTGTATTTTAGCAATGTCGATTTTCTTCTTTACGCTATAGTTAAAACAAAGAGATACTTTCGATCTTTTAGATTAGGGTTGATCACCTTCTTGTAGTATCTTAATTTTCTCGTATCCTCTAATTCTTTATTGCACTACAATTTCCCCTTAAACTTAGATGTAATAATATTTTTAATATTATCATTATTCTGTGGAGTGATCTCTTCCTTGATACCCCAATGGCTTAACTAAGCCTTGGCATCTTTATGCCACCCTTGCTTGAGCCACACATGGTTTTGACTATAGTTCTCAACAATATTATGATGACTCTTTTCTTCCATATTGCTTATCTTGTTCATGTACGTTAAATACCTAATCATTGCCATGCTCTCAATGGGGGGAAGATTCACTTCTATGAGGAAGATAGGATAGGTTGTATTGCCTTTAACTTTAAGATTATAAGTTATAAAATGATTTTGGATTTTCTCTTTCTCCGTGATTCTTTATAAATGTTTCATCCCTAAACTTCAAAACCATACAAGATACAAGAATGAAAAGAGTCTTAAAGAGGACTTTCTTCTTATCCCAAAGCCAAAGGTTTGTTGATTTACCACTATTTTCAGGTTGTGAATAAGCTTTCCACCCTCCATTTATCATTTTCTCAATGCTATAGTTTTAATTAATATTGGGATGAAGATCAATTCTGGGATACTTGTATGAAGCCACTTCCTCCATGATGTTACCATTGAACATGAAGTTAGCGTAAGTTCCATAAGTTTTGTTTTGTCAGTGTTAATATACCCATACTAGAGAAAAATTCCTTGAGGATTTTAGTTGTTTGTTAAGATCATAGAGACTTATTGTCATAAGAAAAGTATCAATATCATCAACATACAGAAGAAGGACGATGACTATTCCAGCTAGAGACCCGTCAACACATCTTGATTCTTCCAAACAACCCTCTAACTTATCGATGTATATCCAAAAAATGGTGGGGGATAGGGGGGAACCTTTCTTAACTCCTATATAACAATCAATTTCTTCCAACTAACCCACAATTTCCCTCATATTGACAATAACATTCTCGTACAACATTATTGCGACAACTCTCAAATCAAAAGGAACTTTTATCTCTTCTAATCTATTCCAAAGGTTAGCTTTGTGAACCGTGTCAAATGCTTTTATAAAGTCAATGAAACAACACAAGATTTTGATTTTTTTATTGTGACACCCCTTTGCAATGATCCTAAGTGTAACAAGGTGGTCCACAATGGAATGATAGCTCGTAAATATGGCTTAGCCTTTAGTTGTTTTTCTGTGTCTTTCTTTCCATACACTAATATTTCTTTCTAGAGTAATCCCATATAAATTTTCTAAAAGAGGGATAATCATAATGGTCCTATGTTTAGAGGGATTGTTTTTATCCCTACCTTTAAAAATAGGAATACTAAGGCTCTAAATCCAGGTTTTGGGGAAACCTTGATTAATTGCTAAATTGAAGAGCTTGTGAATGTAAGGGATGAGGATAGGCCTTCCAATTTTTAGGATTTCCACTTGGTATCCTTCAATGTCCTTAGCTTTCCCCTTTGCGAGTCGCTCAACCCCAAACTCTATGTCTTCTAAATAAAAAACTTCTTCCTACATAGAAAGGGTTTGAATGTTGTCCTCGACATTAGGGGATTCATAAATATTTTTAAGGTAGGAACTCAAGTCACTCAAAGGAATCATATTATTCTCTTTAATTTCATGAGTTAGAATTTTTCTCCTTAATTTCTTAGGATCTAACTTAGAGAGGTGTAAAATCTTCTTTTGCTTTCTATCTTTTTGAATTTTTAGGACTTGTTAGAGGCATCCCTAATGGATTTTCTAGTGATCTTACACTCATTATCATACTAAGGGTTGGTCATTCTATTTTCCTTTTTACTTGACACCTCAATAGAGAACTTGTTAATGGAAGTAGAGAGGGTTGTTGTAAAATTATGATAGAAGTCTTCAATATTGTCCTTAATTGATAAGAGATTTAATTCATTATTTAAATCCTTTAGAATAAGATTTTTTTTTTTTTTGTTGAAGATCAAGTTCTTTTGTTTGTCATAATTCTCTTTGATGGGTTTTTTGTGCATGACAAAGTTTGGAGCTAGGGTTAAAGGTCTATGATTTGAGTCAAGCTCATGGTCATTGAAGATGTCAAAATTTAATATTTGGTTGTGTATTAGGATATCAAAGATCACATAATATACAACGGTATTGTCAAGCCCATGAATACCAGTCATCCAGTTGGAATTCAACCACTTCATTAGACCATTGTAAATTATTAGATCTTGAGAACTACAAAGCTTGATTAGCTCAGACGTCCTGAACAGATTCTCAACCAAGTGAGAGTTTCTTTTGTATCTTTTAGCTAAAACAAGGTCCTCATCCAACCATAGAGGATTGGGGTTACAATCATTTCTTAAGATAATAGCTTGGTTAGTACACGTTCTAGCATTAAAGTCTCCTAGCAATAGGACACTGCTTTCATTTCTTAGATTGCAAATATCCGGTTCTAAGCCATTGTGAGGACAATATTTATCTAGATTTTTTTTATTCTTATAAAAGGTAGAATGAATAGGCGCAAAATAAAAAATTGCTATATAAACCTTCTTAGTATTAATATATGAAATCTCCATCCACATGTACTGATTGAAAGGTTCTTTCTTGTGAAACCTAATGTTAGGAAACATGTTCTTCTTTATGTAACAAACTATTCCTTTAATCCCTTTGCAGTAGGATCTCTTGTTACATATTTTTCACAAGACAAATTCTTTTATATTAAGGACAATGGATTCTTCATACTCCCAAGTTTCAACGAGCAATATAATATCAACTTTCCTTGAAATCCAACCTAACTTTGGAATCTTTGTTCCATGTAAAAATATTACAGTGCCAAAAGAAGATACAATGTATCTTAAAGATATTATAAGGAAATCTTAGTGCATCAAAAATCCATCCCATAATGAAATGATGAATAGAATATTAATTGAATTAGCAATTAATCAAACTTACTTTTTTCATCTTTGGCTGCCATCACTAGTCATCCCATAATGAAATGATGAATAGAATATTAGTTGAATTAGCAACTGATCAAACTTTTTTCATCTTTAAGAGGAATCTCTAGGCATTGGCTGCCATCACTAGTTTATGAGAGTGTTGTTTGACACTACCTAGAACATTGTTGTCACTTCCAAAAAAAACCCTGCAAGCAGCTTAATACCGACGTCTGCTAAATGAAATTTCATTCCATGTGAAGAATAAACAACACATCCGCCAAGTGAATGCAGAGATAACACATATTTAGTTTTGCATTGCTCCCATGCTTCCAAGCATCATGCATTTTCATAATTGTATTAAGAAATTTGTCATTTGAAAATGAATGATAGTGGTATCAAACATTTGTCATGGTTCGTGCAAGCAAGCACTTAGGCCGATATATAGTTTATAAAGGTGTGGTGGTTTGATTTTTTTAATTATATTGACACACTTTTATTATTACTATCATGCCCTTCATGGCTAATAGAAAAGGACACATGCTATGCCTGCTAGGGACATGCAAAGCATAGATTTGAGGATATAGATTAAACATTTGCTAACCAAATACTTAGTCTTATATTTAATATTTTTGTTTTTTATTTTGTTAATGGTATTATTACGTTTTAGTTGTGGAAAACATCATTATTTACGTTTAAAGAAATCAAGTTGAATTGCAAAAATAACATATTTTGTTGTGAGGATAAAAGGAGCTAAAGGAAGTGGATTTAGGTCTTTGGGATAGAAGGTGTGTGTATAAATAAGGTTTTATGTTTTTGATGGATTAGAGTTTGGATGCATGTAAAATCAAATTTGTAGAATATCTAAAGGGTAATATGGGGTATCTAAAAAGGTATCTAAGGAGAATAATTATAGTTAGGTGCTTATGTATAGTTATGCATGGAGGTCATTTCTAGTAAAAGGTTTATATAGTGATGTGATAGCAATAAATGTAACAAAACATAAACAGTTCTTTCTCTAGAATGTTCGTAGAAGGTAAATAGTATTATATAAAGAAGTATAATCAATGTAATTGGATATGGTAAATAATGTTGTAATGCATAAACAAGTATTGCTTGAAGAGTGTTTCCTTCCTTAAGGAATAATTCATGGTGTTATCCTATAAGTTTTCTCTACAATTCTTGTGTCCATTATTTTGTATGAATGATTTAATTTCTTTCTAAAAAGTTTTTCTTATGTTTTATTTTCAAATCTATTGAATACATAAAAAAAAAAAAATACATGAATTCTTAAAACTTATAGTTTTTATTTTGTAGAGTTACAAAGCGTTGTCATGGTTAGTCTCATTCCCTCCTCACAAACACACAAAGACTAGTTGATATGTGGTTTATCCTATCCTTGTTATCTCCTCACAAAAACATACAAAGACTAGTTGCTATGTGGCTTATCCTATCCTTGTTATCTATGGTTATAGATTAACTTCTTACCCTCTTATCTATGGTTATAGTTTAACTTCTTACCCTCTTATCTATGGTTTTACAAATTAACTTCTTACCCTCTTATCTCTTAATTTTTTTTGAATTTAAGTTAGATCGTGAGTTGTTCATTATTTTTGTGTAAATGGAGTTTGCATTAAACTCTTAAATTTTTTTGATTTTAAGTTAGATCGTGAGTTGTTCATTATCTTTGTGTAAATGGGGTTTGCATTAAACACATACATATGACATTAGGCCAAAACCATTGTATCTGGATTTTACTTCATATTATTAACACCCACACCCCACTTACAACACCTCCATCACATACAATAAACGTTTAACAAAATAAGATTATAAATGTTAAATTTATATTAAATTTAAAGTTAAATTTATATTAAAATATTTTATTTTCAACTATTTGTTACTCTTTTATATACTAATAAATTTTACTCTTTTATATACTAATAAAATAAATTTTGCTTGGGTTTCAAAAACAATATATAATTTTATTTATTTAAAAATATATCTTTATTTAAAAATATGATAATCATATTAAATAATAAGATTATAAATGTAAAATGCCATTTTTCCATAGTGGGGCATTTTATAAAAATAAACAAATGAATTTAAGGACAGATGGCCGATGTTTAGTCGGCGGCTCAGGCACCCATTTGTGGAAAGGTAAACATATCCGTTAACTGAACTTTCATGGCAGAATCTCTTGGCAGTCGTAAAAAAACATTAGAAACCACCCGCTCCGCACTCTTCATTCAGCTGGAAGAGAAACCCATAATCCTCTACACATCTAAGGGAGGAAAATCCTCTAAACTTATAAAGTCGTGACTGTCCAGATCTTCAAGAACTGAATCCCAAAATGCCGGACCGTGCTCCACCGAAATCTCTTGGCCTTCAAGG
>ML783773.1:726608-760521 GCA_009831015.1 Picea engelmannii
GCGCTGGTCAGTCATGATGGCTCTACGGATAGGCGGTTCACCTCCCCATCCCTCATCAAGCCATCCACCTACCAGCCTGCAAGGCATTTATTTCAGGGCTAGCGAGCCGCTTTTGGTTCTCCGGGCCAGTGGAGTCCAAATACCGTATTCCATTCTTGGTGGAAGTTAACGCCCCTTTTTCAAGGTGCCCTCCACCACCATCGTGGTCTCTTTTCCGCACATCCCCTCTCAGCAGTTCTGCAATAAATTCAAACTATCATTTACATTCATTGACCTCTTCCTGCAGGTCCATTTACAACACATATTCATACTTATGAGTTTTTGCCATAGTCCTTGGCCAGTTCAGTTATATTTACAATCTGGGGGAAACAGGGTGTTACATGTAGGCATCACAAAATTTTGAGAACCTCGTTCCCTGATTATATACCCACCTTCAACCAACAAGAGAATATTCTTGCAAAGAGTGATAAGCTCTTTGACCCAGATGCAATTATTTGCATAGGAATAGTGAAAAAAATGTGCAGTAGTGATATAAAGTTGTTTGTATGTCGAGTTTGTTACTACATCCAAAGGTCAGTGAACAAACTTTGAGAAAGAAGCGACTTTCTATCAAGTCTGTTACTACACCCAGAAGTTGCTCAACAAACTTTGACATAGAAAGTTTTGTAATTTTAGGATGTTGATTCAACCATTCATACAGTTTCTCACCCTCGCGAGAATCCAAATTTATAATTTCGTTCCGAGTATATTCGTGCATGGAATATATTTGGTGTCACTTCCGAATATTCCAAACCATTTTGTAAGCCACAATATGTGTGACTCCTCTGACGAAAGATAAATTCTGGTGTGGTCTGCAGGATTTGATACACTTGCCAAATATGTGTTGCTGGAAGAAGCTATATACTTCAACAAAGGAGCATTTTGCAGGTGACTTGAAAGTCCCTTCCAATTTATAATAAAAAAACAAAGAAGTTCAACATACAAATCCTCAGTCAGGCCTTTCAATCAACCAAAGGATCAAATACATGGATAATACCAATCATATGATAGTTGAATTTTTTTTGTCTGAGTTTCTGTTGGCTAACATAATTTTTTTCCCTCAAAGATGACGTCACATAAAACCACTCCCTCATATTTTAATTGGGCCTGAATGACTTCTCTAAGTTGCCTCACAAGTGGATGACCAAGAACATTACAAGGAAGGCACCTTAATGCCCAAGTTTTCAATGATAGAGGGAAATGAGAATAAGTACTTAAAATGAACGATGGAGGATGATAATATAATATTTTGTAAATCTTGGTTTAATGTGTTTTAATGGGATATGTCCTCGACCTTTTCTCTTATTAATTCCAATCTTTTCGAATATGTGTGTGAGTTGTCACTAATAAAGGCATGATTAATATGCATTAGGAAGGGTGCGAAGGTGACGGAGATGGACGAGAGGGAAAAATGCTTTGAAAGTTTTGTAATCCTAGAAGCCCAGGAACCGATGAATCTATGACAATAGGAGGTGAAGAATCGACTAAGTATGGAAAGGCGGGGAAGAATGCCTTAAAAAAACTAAATTAAACAAAAAAAAATCGAGTTCAAGATCCACAAAAAAAAAAGTTCAGTTCCCATAGTATTGACCTCTGTCAATTCGATATCAGGCGACTAGAGTGCATCTGGGGTGCCTGTGAGAAAATATAAATAGTTGATGAAGATTTGTTTGTATTTCAACATGTGACAGTAATTGTGTCATGATAGTATTTAAAATGAACATTGGGGGATGGTAATATAATCTCTCGTAGATCTTGGTTTAATGCATTTTAATCGGAGACGTCCTCGAGATTTTCGATTATTAATGTTAATATTTCCGAACCTGTGTGGTGAATTGTCACCAATTAAAAGTGTAATTAATTTGCATTGGGAAGTGTGCAAAGGTGGTGGGGATGGACGAGAGCGATAAATGATTTCGAACTTTTCTGAACCCGGGTGTTCGCAAACCCGCGAATCTGCGACAACAAGAGGTAAAGAATCGACTAAGTATGGAAAGGTGGGGCGGTCAGACAGACAAGGCCAGGCCCATCGTAGGTAGAGTGAATCTTGCGAGTTCGAGGAGTCTGGGGTCGAATTGTAGATCACGAAAGTTTTGGGTGCAAGATGTATATCACAGAACATGGGGCATGCGAGTTCGATAGCGCCATGAAAACCTGTAATATATGCATAATATTAAAGAGGGACATGACGTCAACACCTTTCTAGATGACAATGGGCTAGAATAATATTGCATTCTTACTATGATGATTCCTTAAAAATTCTAAAATAACCAACAATTTTTTTCCAATTCAAGATTGACACTAAAAAATCATCAGATCCCATAATATTCTCCCATTAATGTGTTTTAATGGGAGATGTCCTCGAGATTTCCTCTTATTAATTCCAATTGTTTTTAATGTGTCTGGTGATTTTTCAATAGTAAAATCATAATTAATGTGCACTGGGAAGGGGTGAAGGTGGCGGGGATGGAGGGGAGCGAAAAATTCTTTCAAAATTTTGTGAACCCGGGGGTTCGTGAACCCACGAAACTTTGAAGACTCGAATAAGTATGGAAAGGAGGGGCGGTGAGACAGGGTCATTATAGGTCGAGTGAGGCTTGCGAATAAATCACCGAATTTTTGGATGCAATATGTATACCCCGAACACGGGGCATGAGAGTTCGATAGCGCCTACCTGCGAACCCGCGACCATAAAATTGGATAGGTATGAAAACGAACGGCGGTCAGTCGGACTTATGATGTGAAGATATAGATGGAGATGATATTTTTCAGTTCTCCACCCCGAGAACCCATGAGCATAGAAACACGACTAAGTATAGAACTAGAAACGAATAATAAAGGGGAAGAAGAAAAGGGAAAAACATGTAAGTATAGAAGAGGAAAAAGAAAGGGAGAAAAGAACGTTATCCCTCACACAACAACACTTGGTCTAATAATTATGAAGCCATACAAACACATTAACTATCGGAAAAAGAATCTCAACTATGAAATATAGTTGGAGCTCGACAAACTCTAGTTCAAGTCCAAAGAGATGTTGTTTATATCTATTTGAACATTTTTTCATATTATTATATTTTAATAGTATTTTTGGTGGCCCAAATGAAAAACCATGTTCCAATTTGCGTTTCTCAAGTGGAGATGTGTTTGTGAAGACACATTTCCTTGAACCACAATGCAGGGAAGGGAAATTGCAACATGGATTGTTTGTTGAGCAGACATTTGTTGAAGCTCAAGCAATGTATTTCCAAGTGCACATATCATTTGCATAGTATCAATATGATTTTTTTCATGTTCTTTGTGTATTCTTCTGAATGAAATTGCCATAGATTTGTCAACCTTTTTCATGTACTAGGTACAATATGATGTTGTGGCATATGCATTGAGGACATACTGTGCATTTGTATTTGCATTCCACATAACTGGTTGGTCCTTGGAGAAACTGTTGTTCCATATATGTAAAAGTTTCCATTTAAGGACAATTGTTGGTTGTTTAAGTGTAGATTGTATGCCTTGGATGTACTCATCTTCTGTTAGATTTAGCTTTGCCAAGAAGTCTTGGAAGCTCATTAAGTCATGAACGTCTCATTGTTCTAGAAAATGCGAACAAATATTTAGATTTCTCAATGAGAACATTGTCCTCCAAACTAACTGGCTCTACGATTCTTGTTGCTCTCATTGGCGGCACAAGGAAGTTGTATATGAAATGTGATTTTTTTCATTTTTTACAGCTTCTTGTATGATAATGTCTATGAACTTTGGCAAGCCCTGCATCCAAATGATCTGTGTTGCATGTCATGTATTTGTCCAGAAACTGCTCAATCTGCAAGTTGTTGTCATTTCCATAAACCGGTGCACCCTCTATCCACAACAGTGCATGGTCAAGCCCACTCCCTGTAATATGGAATTTGGGCACAAAAAAGTAGCCCGATAGTAGTCACAAAACAATGCTTGGTCAATTCACTCGCTATTTTGTTGTTTGCTGCTTGCTCTTGTTTGCTTCAACTTTGCAAGGTTGAAGACCTACATCCATGGTTGGACCTGTTGTTTCACTTTTGTTGTGGGTGGGAAATCCCTCCTACGGACTAGCACTAAGGGTTTTATCATGCATGCATAAATGACCTAAAGATTCTTACTTTTTACCATCATCCCATGCCTAAACCCCCATTACTCATATGTAAATACAAGGCTCAAGAGATTAAGTTGACATACCTTATTTTTTGTGTTTGATGTTGATCCCCTTTCATGCTTGGTCGTTCTTTGACTACAACTCTCCTCCCAATGGTGACCTGCATTCACTAAAGACAAACAAAGAACTCCACATGCATTTGATCTATGAATTAGCAGTTTAGAGATTTAATCAATCCTACAATCAATATTCCAATAATGACAATCTCATATGGCGGGACGGGAAAAGCAATTCTTTTATTAACTTCACAATGATACCTTAAAATGATAAAGTCGACTACTTCTCCACGATCTTGGTCCTGGGCTCTTCTTCCACTGTTTTCCAACTGCTTTGATCTATACTTCTCTTTGCACAAGGATGGCTAAAGGTTGGGACAAAGGGAATGCTTAATCGGGCATAGTTTCCTTACTATGATTCTCCTCCTTTCAAATGGTACCCCTAACCCTTCTTTTATAGGCTAGAAGAAGCTAGGTATTTGGTCGAGTGACCGACCATGCATGACTGGAAGGTTTAGTTAACTTACCCAAAGCTGTGTGTTCCGTCAACAACTTTCCTTTTTCCGTGCTTTTGTAGGTACACGCGGGATGTCTTGGGTTAGCTAGCGTGTACACACCTGCAGTAATGGAGCAGGGCGCATGGGTCTTTATAAAAGGGGTTTTTAAGAAGAGTTGTTCAACAGTGTTTTGGAAAAGAAGGAATCTGAGATGGCCTGATGCCAGGTAAGCATGTCAGGTGAAAATTAGGGTTATAACAACTTTGCACGGTTTGGATTCTGCATCCACCATTGGAACTGCGTTTCTAGCGTTCCGAATTGACGAACAAGTTTCAGTGCAAGGGTTGCACTCAAACGTATGGTTTTCAGGAACATAAAACATGAGGAGAACATTTAATTTCCTTTTTTATATCTCACTATGGGTGCAAAAAAGGTGGGTTCTGTGTCCAACATTGACATTCAAAGGGGAACAAGACGTTTTGAAAGGAAACAACATGAAAAAAATGCACCAAACATATGGTTTTGACGAACATAAAATTCAAGGAGAAAATTCGATTTCCTTTTTTTATATGTCGCTATGCCTGCGATGGAGGTGGGATCTTTGTCGAACAACAATGTTCAAGAACAAGACCAAAACAACATCACACTCATGTTTCTTTGGTCGTAGTAGTCACATACGAAGATGTTTTGCAAGAGAAATTTGGCTCAGGCATTCCCAGTATTGAAAATTCTTACTTGCAAACTGGAAATAACAAACAACAACCAATGAACATGAATGCAACCACAACACCGATACCGACTAGTGAATGGGGAATGACAGAAGTGCAGTCCCAATTGCAGATGCAGAATCCCTACCGTACAAACTGCAACAACAGGTCCAACTGCAGATCCAAGACCCTAACCTTGCAAAGTTGAAGAAAACAAGAGAAAGTAACAAACAAAAAACCAGTGAACAAGCACCAAGATGTCCAACTACAGCTCCAGGACCTCAACTTTGCAAAGTATAATCAAACAACAATAAGCAACATCCAACGAACCAACGAACAAGCATGAACCAACTAACCAACAATGCCAGTGAAGAACAATATTGCCCAAATTCACTACAAACAAGATTGTATCCAAAAAATCAGATGAAAATGTATTGCAACATGCCTGTTAAGTAAACATTTCAGGCTGTGAGGCCTGTCAGGTAAACATTTAATACTGTAAGGACCATCCAAGGGCCTCCCACAGTGTAAACATTTAAGAAATTTGTATTTTGGACGGTTGGGATTTGGCATCTGCGACTGGAGTTGCGCTTCTGTTGTTCCCCATTCACGGGTAAGTTTCATTTCCATGGTTGCACCCCTATTCGTTGTTTGTTTATTCCAGTTTTCAAGTAGGAATTTTCAATACTGGGAATGCCTCAGTCAAAATCTTCTTGTAGAACATCTTTGTATGTGACGAATACGACCGGAGAAACAAGAATGTAATGTTTTCTTGGCCTTGTTCATGAACGTCAATGTTCGACACATAGCTCACCTCTATCGCAGTCACAGTGACATATAAAAAAGGAAATCGAATTTTCTCCTCACGTTTTTTGTTCCTGAAAACCATACGTTTGGTGCATTTTTTCTAGACTGTACCTCATATTTTTTTTGCATTGTTATTTTCCAACGAGTCCTGCTTTGATGTCCAGATCATGGAAGTGGGAACATGTGATTCGAAGGGAGCAGCCTGGAAAAAAATGCACCAAACGTATGGTTTCCGGGAATAGAAAAATGAGGAGAAAGTTTGATTTCCTTTTTTATATGTCACTATGGCTGCGATAGAGGTGGGTTATGTGTCGAACATTGAAGTTCAAGAATAATACCAAGACAACATCACACTACTGGTTCTCTGGTCATAGTACTCAAATAAAAAGATGTTCTGTAAGAGGATTTTGACTCAGGCATTCCCAATATTGACATTTTTTACTTGCAAACTGGAAATAACAAACAACGAATATGAAAGCAAACATGACACTGAAACCCACCCATCAATGGGAAACGGCAGAAGCACAGTTCCAATCACAATTGCAGAATCCCAAGTGTGCAAACTGCAACAACATGCCCAACTGCGAATGCAGGACCTCAACCCTGCAAAGTTGAAACAAACAAGAGCAACGAGAAAATAACAAACTAGTGAACAAGAATGAAGAGGTCGAAGTGCAGTTGTAGGACCTCAACTTTGCAAAGTTGAATCAAACAACAATAAACAACATCCACTGAATCAACGAGCAAGAATCAACCAGTGAACTAGTAATGTCGTTGAAGAACAACATTGCCCATATTCACTGTAGAAAACATTGTATAAAAAACAAAATCGGAGGAAAATGTATTGTAACACGCGTGCTAAGTAAACATTTAAGGCTGTGAGGCCTGTTAGGTAAACATTTAAGGTTGTCAGCATCGTCCACGGGCCTCGCGCTGTGTAAACATTTAAGAAAAAATGCAGTGTGGCAGACTTGTTTACGTATGCAATAATAAAAATGCCTAGGTACTTAATAATAATAATAATAACAATAGTTAGAACAATAGAGACTATGCAAAAAAAAAATAGTCAAAGGACAAACTAATATGAAGTCAACTAATAAAAAATTGACTCTCGATGCTCAAAACTTTGGATATCTAAACACTTTAATAAAAATAGTAAAAATTCAGAAAGACCGTAGATGATAAAAAACTTTGGATATGCTAACATATCAAACATTGTGAATAGTGAAGCTGACAATAAGACCTCCAATCTGTTATCCAATCAAATCATGATATATATGGTATACTTTATTATATAAAAAATAATGTTTTTAGTTCTCTAGTTCCAACAATAAAGATTATATAAATATTTTCAATCAAAGGAAAAACTAATATGAAGTCAACAAATTATTGATCACTATAATCCCTATACACCTTTGACAAAGACTAATAAAATAACATGATATAATTTTATTTAAATGTATAAATGATCAAAATGTATGTCATTGAGACTTAAAAGTACAATCTCATACTAACAAACTATACAAGTGCCAAAGCAACTTTTATAAACTAAAAAACAAAATAAAATAAACTAAAAAACTGAATAAATGGCCAAAAGCATAAGCTAAATAAGCCTAGCCATACTAACAAACTATGTAAATGCCAAAGCAACTCCTAAAAGCTAAAAGACACTAAAATAAACTAAACTAAAATATTAAATGCCAAAGCAACTCCTAAAAGCTAAAAGACAATAAACTAAACTAAACTAAAATATTGAATAAGGGAAATAGCCAAAAGCATAAGCTAAATAAGCCTAGCCATACTAACAAACTATGTAAGTGCCAAAGCAACTCCTAAAAGCTAAAAGACAATAAACTAAACTAATAAGCTGAATAAGAGAAATAGCCAAAAGCATAAGCTGAATAAAGGAAATAGCCAAAAGCATAAGCTTAAAAGAGTAAGGGCAATATAATAATATAATAATCATATTGATAACATAGACTAGAGCATGCCCATATGCTTCTAGAATCTAGAGAGATGTAGTTTGAAATATCTAAATTTTCCATGTTTATAATTGGTGAACAAATGTGTACAAAATGAATCATATGACATAATTTATACATGGTTCATTATAATTAAAGTTCCCAACAAAGAGGAGTGACTTGAAAGAAAGACTTTAGTTGTCATATGACATAATTTATACATGGTTCATTATAATTAAAGTTCCCAACAAAGAGGAGTGACTTGAAAGAAAGACTTTAGTTGTCATTGTGCCATGTCTATTCCCATTGCATTAATCTTGAGTGACTTAGAAAGAAAAACTTTCGCTGTCATTGTGCCATGTCTATTTCCATTGCATTAATCTTAGTGAGATAAAATAAGACCATACAGATATGCACATGTACATAAATCTATGTTTTTTATAGCAACGAAAGGGAGAAAAAAAGTGTCTAAATTAATATCAAAATAAATATCCTTAGGTTAAGATTAATAAAATAAAACAAGTAACATCTAATTTTATCTCTTGGAATGGTACACTTCTATGAAATGTTAAAGAATTTAGTTGTTATAGACACTTATAACTTTTCAGACAATTTGAAAAATAGATAAGGAAATTTGCAATGTGGTAAAGGGACATTACACATTAACTGTTTTAGATCCAAATCTTGACAATGGATGCAAATATGATATCCTAAGTCACCCAAACATATTTATTATTTAACATGTCAATTTGTTAATGGTACTAAAATCCCCACAAACTAGCATTGACATCAAGAACATTAGTGAAAAGGTTTCAAACATATATTTTGTGCCTCAAAAAACAAAAGTGTCCTTTTACCTCAACTATGTTTTATATTGGATCTTATTATAAATCAAAAAAACATTTATGACTTCCAAACATTTCATCTCTAAGATCAAAAATCCTAAAAACACAATTCAATCTTTCATATTGAACATATACCTCCAACACTTAAAAATACATATTGCATTTATAGACATACTGAGAATGCAAACCATTTTCAAGTTTCTATCATAAATTACCTTAATAATGTGGCATTATTGGTCAACATATCAATTTATTACTTAAGTTAACAATAAAAGGAAACTTTAAAAACCAAATATGGAAAAATGGACCAATTTTAACTATTAAGTAGTGGTATTGAAATTCCCATAAGCTAGCATTGACATCAAGGACATTAATTAGAAGGTTTCAAACATATATTTCGTGCCTCAAAATATAAAATCTATCATTTTAACTCATTTGTGTTTATATTTTATTTCATTATAAACCAAATTGGGTTTCTAACTCTCAAACATTTCATCTCTAAGATAAAAACTCAAAAAAAATGCAATTCAATTTTGCATTTACAACCTAAAACTCCAACACTTAGAAATACATTAAGAAACTAAAACCTTAATTATGCCATTCACATATTCAAAATGGATATTACAATTTCCAACTTAACCAATATAACTATAGCGAAGGTCTAACTCTATAAACCTAAGACCATGGTGGTAGAAAAAACTTACAACCATTAGATTGATGGCTTCAACACTTATAGATGGTATCAATGCCAAAAGATGAATTCATTTCCTAGAAAATATCCTAAAGAAAAGTGTTTCTCGTGAGAAAATAAAATAGTAATTTGAAAAGCAACACTACAATCATAAGTGCTAAATTAATCTACCTAGAGCTTGGAAAAAGAGGCTTAAGGATAAATGTTTTTTTCCATGATAGCACCCATTGCCCACATATTTATCATAAAATAAATTGTAAACTATTAATTTGTAAGAAAATATTAAAATCTTGTGTCTTTCCACTCACAATACCTACCCAACAACAAAGCCATAAGAAGATGACTAGAGATAAACTTCAAGAACACAACACTACTATACATAATCATAAATAAGAACCAAAATAGACTCAAATTATGTTTGAACCAACAATTGAATTCTCATGCACAATAATAGTTCAATAAATAAAAGAATATAACAAACAAACATAATAAATTTACTATTGGGTTAAGAGATATATGTAAATGGTGGTCATGCATAGTACTCTCGTGCAAGACCAAAATCAATAATTTTTAAAATTTTGATAACATGTTTAGTAACTAGCAAATTTTATGTTTTTCTGTACAAACAATTCTATCAATGATAGCAAACCACAAAACTTACACGTCAAAATATCATTATCTTCAGAGATTGGAAGGCCAATTTAGAAATAGTGGTAGATATACTTACTAGCTAATTTTTTACCCATTTAAAAAACTTTGTGCTCCAATAACCTCGAGACACTAGAGAAAGTCATTCCATGGACTCCAAGAGGAAAATAATGTAAGCAAACTAAGGGAGAACCTATGAAAATTATGAGCCTTCTGACATTGAAACAAGTCTTTGCATGAGCGTTTTCATTTTTATTATTATCAATAATGTACTTATGCATGTGCTTGTCCTTACATTGATATATAACCTACTAAAGTTAATATGACAATGAAGATAAAACCTATTGAAAACATAGAAAGTGTTTTCAAAGTCATGTTAAGGTGTGTAAGGACATTACTTCATCACTTCCTACACTTGGAAATCCATTCAAAGGTTGGTCTAGTTAATGAGGTGATATCAATTCAATTAATGAAGTCTTTCTCCAATCTCTCCAGCTCCTTCATGTAAGGATTTCTCTTCAAAGTCAGAGAAAGAGACATTCCCTTTTTAATGGTTCTTGTTATATAAAACCATGGAAAAAAAAGAATATTAGTGAAACCCCGAACACAAATCCATGAAACCCACAAACCATAAATAAGGTTTGAAATAGATAGTATACCTGGTCAAGATGAAGATAGACAATATTGTTTAATATAAGGATAAGTCTCGATTCATCCAACAACTCTTTGTATGAAATTGTGAAAGCATATCATGTTGTTTAATTCTCATAAAATTGTGAATGCATATCATGTTGTTTAATTCTCACACTAATCGTGTCTCTTTGCAATAAAGGAATCATAAAAATGTAAGTATTAATTTTTAAAAAATATTTAAATATGTTATTTCTTCCCTCTAAGTTAAAACTCGTAGTATGTGAAAGTGTTGCATCAACAAATATAATTGGAACTCACAGTATGTGAAATGTTCCATAAAAAAATACAATTGACTTCAAGTTCACAAATAAGCACAAACACATGATTACAATAGTACTTGATTTCATTTGGCAAAGACAAAAACGTGAATGATTCCACAGACCATGTACTTTTTTTTTTCCACAAAAAATTTCACTTTATATTTATAGAGATTATAAATTGTTCATTACATGTTTACCTACCCTGGTAACTTCAACATACATCCAAAAAGATTCTCAAAAAAACCGGTAGATCAATCTACCCATCAAAAAGGCATCATAGACATCCTATCCAGTGTCCGCAATACAGATCGCTAAAGACTTTAGAATCTATATCCAACATAGTCTTCTAAAACATATGAAACACAACCAGAGACATCTAAAACTATAAAATATCTAAGAACATATGAGGGCCTTCATGATCCCCCATACATTGGAAATATTTAATTTTCCCAGGAGGCCTGTGAAGGTCTTCGATAGGTTGTCCGCCTCGAAATTTTCTTCACGATAAACATGCTGAAATGAGATAACCTGAAATTGACTTTTTAGTTTAGATATCCTATCCTTCCAGCACTCCAGGGATATAACATGAAGTTGGCCTTTACCAATCAACCAATCTATAATAATCCTCGAATCACCCTGCACAAAGAAATCTGAGATCTCAAGCCAAATAGCAAGAGTAAGAAGAGCCCATGCTCCAAGCAGCTCCGATATGGTATTGGTACTCGAACCGCAATTTAAATACCATTTATAGATTTTGCTCTCATTTATCCAAATGAACCCTCCAACTCCACTATTTAAACTAGTTGCGCAGGCCACACCATCAAACCACCCAGCTAGACACTTGGCCTCAAGATTCTTTGAAATGCTCTGCACCTTCTTCTTTCTGAGATACGATTTGTAATCTTTCAATACCGAGAGGGATAATATAATCACGTTATGAACGAATGGTTTCCCATTTTCAAAGATCATACGATTCCTTTCCATCCAAGTGTGCCAATAGATAAAAGCCGAGAGATTTGGGAAACTTGTATTAAGAATTTTCTAGTTCATAAAACAATCAGGGAGAGTGGTACCCGACCACAAGCCCGGGAGAGTTAAACTTTGTTTTACTCTAGTCCATACCTCCCTGGAGAAAGGACAATCCACAAATAAATGGGACACCGATTCTAAATCCTGCTTGCACAGAGAGCAAAGGCTCGGGCCTTCGAAACCCCTTCGTTGTAGATTATCCCATGTAAGCACTTTATTTTCCACCACTAACTAGGAGAACAACTTTAATTTGAGAGGGCAATCCTATTGCCTAAGCGCCTTTCTCCAACCTCCAATCAGGAAGGCATGTTTTTTACATTCAACTGCCTCTTAAACATTTTTTATAGTAATCCTGCCCGAATAATCACCACCGGTCCATTTCAGAACATCTGGACCGATCTGAAGTTTTATGCTAATGATCGCTCTTCTAAACATCTTCCATTCCTGTGCGAGGGCTCTCTGCAAATCTAAATCCTTGCTAGTAACCCAATAGTCCCTGATACTTTCAGGTCTCGGCACACCCTGAGCCTGAAATAAGAAGTGAATCCCACATTGGTTTAAAGACATGATTAGATCTTTAGATAAATGGGTTGATTCTCCCATACCAAGAATCGAGTCTCTCCCAATAACTATTAGAGTTCCAGAACCCGAATACCAGGAAATCCACCGGAGCAAGATATTCAAAGATTTATGAAGGTGCTTCCACGTCTGCGATCTAAATTTTCTAGAGACTGACACCGCCCTGAGCCAATGCTCCACTGATGAAGAAGACATATACTTTGCTTTGATTATTCGGTGCCAAAGGCCATCAACCATTAGAGCCCTCCACAAGGTGTTTGCTGCCATCGCCCGACTGAAGCTAAATAGGTTTCGTAGACCCCATCTCCCAAATCTTTTCGGTCGAGCAATAAAATGCCAGCTACACAAATGAAAGCCTTTCCTTTTTTTATTATCATTCCAAAGAAAGTTGTAAGTGACTTGTCGAATTCTGTGAAGGATCGAGGATGGTATGATAGCCAAGGCCAGCCAATAGACCGGTTGGCTTTCCAGGACAACCTTGACCAAGACCAAACGTCCTCCCAAAGTCAACCACCGATTACACCAATGGGATATTGTATTTTCAAATTTGGATAACAGCCAGTCCCAATCCTTCGCTTTGTACCTGTCAGCTTTCAAGAAATAACCCAGATATTTAAATCCATTTGCAATGTGATTAAATTCATAGGGAAAAAATATTTTATAGCATCTGAGACTGTTGGTTGCACTCCAAATTGATAGAAAGATGTTTTCTGAGAATTGATCATCAATTCTGTAGCATTGCAGAAGATAACCAAGAGATTTTGAATATCCGACCACTCATTTACAGAGGCATTAGTCATTATGAGAATATCATCAACAAAGAGGAGATGGAGAATCCATAAGAGTCTAGTTATCTTAATAACAGTCACCAAACCTTCCTCTTGTCACTTTTTTAAGGCAAGACTCAAGCCTTCCATAATTAAGATAAAGAGCAGAGGTGACAACGAACACCCCTGTCTGATGCCTCTTCACCCATTGAAGAATTCAGTAGGCTCGCCATTTATGAGGACAACATAGGTGGCCGAAGTAATAAATCCCATAATCTAGTTGGTTGTTGGGAGACCAAAGCCACACTGTAATAGAACAAGTATGATGTAATCCCAACTAATGCAGTCATATGCCTTCTTCAAGTCAATCTTAAGGATCAACGCTTGCATGTTTTTCACCTTAATTATGTGAATACACTCATGCGTTGTGCCTATGGTATCAATGATTTGTCTACCTCTTAGAAACCCAAATTGTTCATCTGAGAGAGTACGAGACATAATAATTCTGATCCGGATTGCTAAGATCTTTGTAATAATCTTGTAACAGAGGTTACACAAGGCGATTGGTATGAAGTTGCCAAAGGATTCCAGACCATTGAATTTTGGGATAAGATCTATGAACGTTGAATTCAAGGATCTATTTACCATACCAGATATGCGAGAATCTTCAACAACCTCCCGAAGGTCTTCTGCAATCAGGTCAAAAAAATGCAAGAAAAACTCCACTGTCCACCCGCCAGGATCAAGACTTTTGTCCTTGGTTAAACCCTTCAGTACCTCAAGAATATCCTCAGTCAAGACCGAATTTTAAAGCAATTGTACCTCCTCCTCAGTGGTCAATCTAGGGTATAATCACACCGATTTTATCTGATACACTATCGAGAGGTGTGATTCTTTGTAAAAATAGCTAAAATGTCTCATAGATTTTTCCTTTATAGCCTCCTTCCCAGTATGCACTTGATCTGATTCATCCTTAACTTCCCATATGTGTTTTTTGTTTCTCCTAAAGCTGGCATACTTATGGAAATATTTTTTATTCTTGTCCCCCGACAGGATCCAAGTAGCCCTGCTCTTCTGGCACCATAATTCCTCCTCGACCATTAACATATTGTTCCTGTCTTTTTCAAGTGCATTTAATAGATTAAAAGAATCAGTCTCAATAGGATGATCAAGACTTTATTTAATCAGGGTGATGATTTATTTTTCAATCTGGATGTAATTCTGTTGTTCACTTTTATTCTTACTCACTAACCACTTTCTCACCCTAGCTTTAAGAGTTTTTAGCTTCCCAACTAATCTAAATTGTGCCCCACCTCCCATGGCCTGCTGCTGTGAATTTCACACTTCTCTAACCAGATCACAAAAACTATTGTCTTTCAACAGAGATGAATTAAACTTGTAAGGATAGTACACTGACTTGAATCCATAATCCAGTTGAAAACGTACTGGTGCATGGTCGGATATGTAAGGATGGTCGACCCATGATCTGAAAAGAGTCGAATCATTGAGAAGCTCATCTGAAGTCTAGACTCTATCTAACCTTTTATTTATGTTATCTTCCCCTACCCTGCAATTGTGCCAATTTGGTACCACCTTTGTAGGTTTGACATCAATTAAATGATGTCTCAAGAACAGGTCTCTGAAAAAACTGTCTACGAATCTAACAAGGAGAAATCCCCCCAAACTTCATAAATACGAGTAGTGAAATTAAAATATCCTGCAATAATAAGATTACTCAGATCAAGAAGTCCATTACTTCCAAATTCTCCCATAATAATCTGCGACCGAAGCATGGGTCATAAACATTAATCAAGCTAATCCTTCTTTTATCAGGGATATGAACACCTGTCAATAAGATACCACCAACACATAAGAAAGGTTGTAGATCCAATAAATTTGGATTCCATGCCACCAAGAGACCTCTCGACTTTCCCACCGAGCTCACAACAAACAAAATCCAGGAGGGACACAAAGCAAGCATAAACTTCCTAGATTTTTCATCATCCACAAGAGTTTCCCGGAGAAAGATTATATTCAGTTTAGTGGAAGATATTAACCTTCTCATAGAGGGTAGTTTTATGGGGGCCCTCACCCCTCTAAGATTAAGGGTGAGGAGGATCATAACTTATCCCTAGATAGGGATTTAATGCCTCTAAGCGCCCCCTTATCCAAAGAAGAAGAATATGGTAATTCTGAAGTAGAAGAGCCCAACTCTTGTTTCTTCCAAGCACTCTTTGTTTTAATAGGAGATACTTTAGAACTCAGGCCCCTTGACCAGACCAATTTTCTACCAAGGTCCGGTATGTCGGACAACAAAGCATCACTTGAGTCATAGTTCAAGTTGACATAAATAGTTGATCCCCAAAAATTCTGAATAGGGATCATGCCGATAGACTCACGCATAGGAGTAGCTAAAGACTCACTTACAGGAGCCAGGGAAAGGTTAGAAACAAACGGTAAATGAGTAGGGTTTGGTTGAGCAGAAAAAACACTAGGAGGAGGATCCATAGGGGCTAAAGTCTCAGGAATAAAGGGGGCATTAATAGAGCAAGGCAGAGTCTTTTCAGAAATCCCTAAGGCTGCTTCCCTATCAACTGAATCCATCCCCTTCCCTTTATCATCCGATGAGACTGCAAGTAATAAGGCAGAATGTTCCAGGGAATCCCTTTCCCATAAGGAGAGCTTTAAAAAATGAGAGGGACAAAATAATTTGAGCTTACCAAGGAGTGTACTGGTGGCACCATCCTTAGGCTCATCCAAACCCTCTATAACACCTCCTCCCAATGAGCTCAGACCTTCCGAGCTTTCCTCCATATAATGCAGGTCCAATGAGCCAGGATTCTGGTTGTCTTCCTCCTCAATGAGGCCAAAAGCAGAGTGACAATCCTTCCTTAAATGGCCCGTTGGCCTACAGGAGGTGCATCTAAAAGGCAGACCGAGATAGTCCAGCCATTGAACCGCGACATGACCTCTCCACTCCATTTCAATATATTCCATTAGTCCTGCATGCAAGTCTAATTCAACCAGCATTCACGCCAATCGTTTGTCTGCCGAAAGAAGACATGCTTCATCTATTTTCAGGAAGTGACCAAGCAAATTACCAATGGCCATTAGCGCTTGTACATTCCAGAGATTCAAGGGAAATCCTGATAACATCACCCAAACATGCTTGTAAATGAAGTATTCGGTTACCAGGTTAAAGCATGTTGTCCATAGTTTCAGCATTAAGTTTCCACCCTTATAGTCCTAGAACAAATTTAAAATTCTCTCCGCAGACTAAACCATCCATAAGGTAGAGTCATAAAGGTCAGAATATAACCAAGCTGGGGGAGCCAAACCTCCTTCATCCCATCCGAGCAGGTTAGATTTCACTTGTATTTATAATCAAATCGTCCTACCAAGGCACACAATGCAAGTTGGCACGTCTCCTCAAGCCCGATGTCCATGCTAATAACTAGACGACGACATGATTTCTTCGGCTTCTAGGATTTTGCAGCCTTCCTAGTTCTAGAAACCTTTAAACTCTCGGCTCCACAATGATAGCTTGTCGTGGAGGGACCCTTGGAAATCCTTGTGTTCACATGGTTTAAACCACTTCCAGTCTTAGTACCTGTCACCAAGTTCTCACCCCCCCGAGCTTTGTTAGAAATCGTAGGCAGGTCACCTGCAGAAGGAGACTAGGAAGGTTGTTTGTTCAAATCTTTGTTGTCAGTGAGAGCTTCACTAGGAAAACATGCATCAGAATGCTCTGGAAGTGATAGTTCCAAGTGGTTTAAAGGTTTTCCTAAAAGCCTCTAACCAACATTTAAACCACATAACTCATCTACAGTCTTGAAAAGACCCTCACGGTCCCAGTCCTCCTCGTCGGATGCGCCCAATAAATTGCTAGCTTCAAAATCCATCCTAGGAGTTGCCACCTTATCAGCTTTCTTCCAACTCTGATCCTGCAGACTGATCACAACTCGTGGCCCCCTACCTCCAGAGTGTCCCAAAAAACTAAGCAATAATGGCTAATAAAGAAGGTCATCGATACACTTAAATAAGAAGCCAGATAATATAAAGAAAACAAACCCTGACTCCCCCAAAGATAGCTTAGAATACACCACTAGTGGAGTCCAACCATCAAGTGACTAACTGGCGAAGATGGAGGAGAAAATAACACACGGTTCCCTAGGGAAAATTACTTGTAAATAAACCAGAAGAGAAGATTAGAAAAGTAAAATCGTTCACTAAAAGACTTACCGCCAACGCTTAGTGGGGTCATCACAAGGTTCCCTAGTCTAGAAACTAAAATAATCAGTTTCTAAAACTGGAAAACCGCCATGATAGTCGACATAAACAATAGAAAAAATGCCAAAATAGGTATCCCGCCAGGACCTAAATTCAAAAAAAACCCTACTCTCCATTCCTCCCGTCTCGTCCCTCCATTCTCCCAATACATACCATTTATAAAAATTGAATATAGATAAGAAGGATAAAACTCCTCTCAGCCATCCAAACTAGACTCAAATTACAAATCCAATAACGGACCATGTACTTGTCATACATAATAGTGGAAAGTTAATTAATGAACTTTGATTCACGCAGTTACCATATATGAATTTGGTACATAAAGCAATCTATCTCTTTAATTTTATTTTTTATTTTTTTCAATAAAAAATAATTTTATATCTTATCTATTGAATGTCTAAAATAATTAGTTTTAAAAATTAGTTCATTCATATCTGTAAACTGTTGTGGATATTTTACTGAACAGTCCGTCATAACAAATTTGATAAACAAAATTGAAATCTACAATATGAAGGTTAAATTCCTTTAGATTTCATAATTTTAGTTATCGATTTTCTACTTATGCATGAAATAGATAAAATGCAGAAAATAGAAAACATTAATATACAATCACACACCATCCACAAAATAACACAAATATTTTCTCTCGAAAACCCTTGCAAGAGAAAACCCGACTAAAAGGTGACGCTGCTCTACTCTTTTTTCTCTGGTATGAAAATAATGCGAGTACAAAGGAGAAGGAACTATTTATGCAATTACTTGAGACCTGTGGCCTGTTAGGCTTCCATAGAACATTAACCCCATCTGTTATGCTTACTAATTTCCCACTTTGAGTTGTTCTTCTCTGCTATGGAACAAATTACAATAGCATAGAATAGAAACCCTTCTCATAGTGGCTCGATATTTAACATAGCCCGATAGTCATCTAGGGGTAGGGTTTTGACTTCCTCAACCCTCAATTTTGATAAGGTTTTGGACCTTCTAGAATATTCTTGAAAGTCCTCACATGTCTAGCCCCATATGCATGAGTAATGGGGGTTGGCATGGCATCCTCCCGTACCATGGTGGTCAACATGATAGGTCAACTTCCAGGAGGCATAACTTTTGCATACGAGCTCCGGTTTATGCGATTTTTGCATCATTCAAAGCGTAGTCCCTGCTGAAACGCTTTAACCTAATTATTTATTCTAATTTAGATTATTCTAATTATTTATTAATAAGTGCTACATGGAAGTGTAGTCCCTACTGAAACGCTTTAACCTTACCTTAGTGTTAGTGTTTTTAAGGAAGATTGAGAAAGTTTTGATCGGTTGATCCTTCTTGGATTCAACATAAATGTGTTTGTGCCTTTGACCATAAATAGATTTAGAGGATGTGAAAGGAAAATAAATTATTGGATTACTTGATATACAAATAAGTTGATACTCTAGGACAACAATTAAAATTTCATTTCGAGTTGAAATAAATTGAAACCCACACCATCGATTCACTCCACCTATAGTCAATTAGATGCCATGGTCTACCAGAGTCGAGGACAGTCGAGGGAATTTTCTTATACAAAAATCAAGACTACCTCAGAATCTACACCTGAAGCTCTGATAGCATGTTAAAAGTTTGGGTAGAACAGAATATATCTAACAAACTATATAAGACAAATGGTTGTCATTCTAAAAACAAATTACACCTGAAGCTCTGATACCATGTTTAAAGTTTGAGCAAAACAAAATATTTATAACAAACTTTAAAAATTTAAGATAGATGGTTGTTAATATAACAAAAACTAGCACGGATTATCAAACACGATACAAGATAAAATAATCAAATGAATAAACCAAAATATTTGTATTGATGTGTACATAAGCTGCTATGTATTGAGATGATAAAAAATTGTTATTATCTCTCGCTTCGTTGGAAATGAAACCCTTGCCTCTACCACTGAGAAAATAATAGTATGCCAACTGGATCTGAATACTAAGCACTATGCGTTGGATGGGATTACATTTCCAAACTTTTTAGCTCTAAACTTTCAACCAAAGATACATATATTTATTTGAACAATTGCTTTGCAATCGAAGAATCACAAATGGTGGCCATTTTCACCTGACAAAACACCAAAAGAGGAAACATTAGAGAAAGTAAACAAACCACCTAAACATTAGGGTATTGACTTTAACAACAATGGGATGTAATCCCATAGAAATTACAATGTGGTTGGATGGATAGTTGATAAGGAAAATTGCTTGCAACAAAGGAAAAGTTGTTTAAGACCGTTCCTAGTAAATGTTGGAACTATGAATTTTTCACCAAGTATTATGTCTGCATTCTCTTTTGTAATTCAATTACATACAAAATAGTTCCAATCATATCTTCAATAATATCAAATGGCGTAAAGTTTGTGCAATAATTATAACATTTGGAAAATCAACAATCTCTGGTGGACATGCCCCCAACTCCATGGCTTGTGGCTTGCAGACTTATTAAATCGAAAAACCTAGATTATTTAAGGAAAAAATAATTTTTCTAGGACTTTGTCATCGTCCACCATTGGTGCGACAATAAGACTTCAAAATACACATCCAATGGAAATCGAAACAAATGCATTTAATTGGAAAAATACAAAACATTATAAAAAACCTCACGATAAGAAAAAATAGTTAAAAGTCAACCCAAATTAATTCACATTCAATGTCAGACTCATCACTATAGTCTCTCGATAGGGACTAATAAGTAAAATGTCCACTACAAAATCATAAACCAAACATAAGTGTTCACGACAAAGTCTCTTAAAACGTTTGGCATGGAAATCTTTATAATTTGGAAAACAAAATATTTACTTTTTCAAGAGTTTATGTTAAATGATAAGAAATTATGTAAATTCACAAGTCCATATTATAGTGACCTTACAAAAACAACATAAAACGCCTAAATATAGAAAACTCATATAGAGAAAAACTATGCTTTTCACTCATACTAGACTAGACTCCACTCAACAGGACTAGCATACTTGGTAAGTGTAGCCCTTCATGAAAATTTCCTCCAACTCCACATACTCGCCTTCAACAGAGCATTTACCAAACTATGCAAGATAATTAACCTTTTCCCGAACCAACAATGTCTTCTGCATTGCGTCCACATTTTTGGGCCTGCCACTACATGCCTTTAAACCTGTGTTTTGCAGTGCACGGGCGTATGAGAATGATACATGCCATGTTTGGTTCCTAGTTCATTTCCTTCAATTTCAGTGTGGCCTCCACCTCAGATTTCCAACTAGATAAGATCTATACCAAAACCAAAACATCACTACGCGTGGAATTTAAAAAAAAACTTGATATAATATAAAAGATTTATATTTATTTATTTAAGGCATACCATGATATTGGGAACAATCAATGAAACTCTTCTTCGGAGAAGGTCAAGGATATATTGAGAAACAGTTCTTGGAGTGGCCTTTTCCTTGCACTTGGCACCAAGGGTGACCATGCTTGGCTTTAGCAGAATGCCTTTGAACATTAGGTTGTTCTCTGCTAGGTAAAAGAACAACTTAGACCACACCTTCAATACTACTTCAAAACTCCTCTCAATGTCATGGTCTCCATCCAACAAGAGCTCCAAATCCATTATGGAAACCAGGTCGTTGTCTTGTGGTGATTTATTGTTAGCACCACTATCATATAACGTGGTAGAAGGAAATAAAAAACTCTAATTTGGTATGGAAGGGAAAACGAATGTCAAGGAAAATGAAGATAAGAGCGTACTTTACCTGAGCAATTTCCACGTAGCGTGTGAATCCCCATGTGGCTCCTTTTATAGCTAGCGTGAAGGGGTCGTTGGGAATTCTCACAATGGTATGCCTGTAGATCCCAATTAAGGAAGCACTTAAACAGATGAAAAATAATGGAAACACCAATGGTGTTATGTGTAAACTCATCAACGTTGCTTATAACACTTTATCAACATTGATTGCAGTGTTTAAGACCATGATTACATCATCTCATCGATGTTGATTAGGTGTTTCACTCGATACAAACAATATTGAGTAAGAAAAGTAACTAAGGTAGAGAACTCGGATAACGAATAAGAACATTGAGTGACACACACACCAAGGGCAATGAAAAAAAAGTGTAACTTACCATTTGGTGAAGCAGGTACCCTACTGATAATATGCAGCCTAATGCGAGGTCATTTAGGCCTTGGCACTAAATTCATTGTTTGAGCTACAAAAAGGAACCAAACCCTGGAAAATCTAATCCTGCAATTAATTTCAAGAACGATTTGTATAATTTATTTTATAGGAAGTGTAAAAAACTGGAGTAAACATTGTCAAGTTTGATGATAGGGACTATGTCCTGCTGCATGAGGATATCTACCATCTTCTTGCTATTGATGGTGAACTAGTTAAGGGCATCCTCGAAGATAATGGCACCAAAGATGTCTTTTCTGAGGCTGGGAGCACTAACATGTAGTTATTTATATGCCCAACGATTCACCTCCATGTTCTCAAGTCTAATGGATGCCAATGGTTTGTCGCAGGTGGTGTTCTAATCATCCATCATCGAGATGTCTCTTCTAGGAGGCGACACTTTCTTCCACTCTACAATAAAATGCATATGCCACAACGATTGCTAAACATAGAAAATAAATAATTATTTACCACCAAGCTTAATTTTCCACCTTTGTTCTTCAAAACACAAATTTCTATGTAACTTCCTTAATGCTCTTTCAAAAAGGTATCCAACAATTTGAAACGATGCGAGAATTAATCAACTGGAGAATGAATCGAATCAACAGTAGATAACTTTAAACTTTGGTCTAAATAACGTTAGCATTTGGGTGGCTTACTTTTTTAACAAGTGCTGCATGGCAGCTTAGTCCATGTCGGACAAGTTTATTTAATGAAAATATATAAATATAAGATTATTCTCATAAATTTGAAGTTGCGTGCGTGTGGATGTCAGACAAGTTTATATAATTAAAATATATAAATATAAGATTATTCTCATAAATGTAAAGTTAAGCATGTTTTTTTTTAAGTGCTTTAGCATCTTGTACAACTACCCTGCTTGACACGATTAAGACTCGATTACACACCCCCTATAAATCAGACTATTAAAATATTAATTAAGAAGGATAGATGCATTTGAGGAATTTTTTTTGCTTATTATATCCTAAAATGAGGTTAAAAAATATATGATCAGAAATATGATAAGAACATAAATGAATCTAATATACCATATTTATCCAAATAATCAACAATATATTATGTACCATGGAATGCCAAGATGCACCATTTCAAACATACACAATTACATACATACAAATTTAATTAAATACATGTTTCTTCATCAATAAATACAAGTTTTGTGGATTTGGACAGTTATGTCCATATGTTATCCGGAAGCGAAGATTAGGCCTCTGAGTAAGAAGTATTTTGGCTTAACATTTATTGGTTGGATTCTTTTAAGTCCCTACCTCAGAACAAATGAAATATAGATGTGCGATATGACTTGCCATGAAATGTGAATGTTGGTACACCCACCATCCTTTGCAAGGACTGAAGCGTTCTCGTCATTCGATGTGATGGTGTTTTTAGTCTACCCTTGAATGATCATTGATGTGGAATCCCCTCTTGTAGCCATGGATTGACCAAAACATGCACGGTTGGCTAGCGATTTTTTTCTTCGTGAATTAGACTTGTCGAAGATGAAGTTTTAATTGTATTCACCATTAGAATCTAGTAGGTATGGATGACCTCATTTTTATGGGAAACTTTAAATGTGGAGCTCCCTCACTTTCAGTCAAATATCAAATGTGATCTGTCTTTCTTTAATTAACATTTTTGCACCATGAAATTGGATAAATGTTAGGGTTATCCTTTCTTTGTTTCGAGTGACAGAAAATTAGTGCCAACCATGAAACAATTATCTGACGTGGACAAGACGAAACCATCGATCCAGTTGGAGTAGCTGAATCATGATGTTTAAATAGAGATTTAGTTTAATCTAAACTTTAAAGGCTCTGGTGCATCAAAGCCCTTGTAGAATAATTAGGGACAACTCACATGTTGCAAATATTTTTGGAGTTTTAGCTGGATGGGATGGAGTTAAGGCCATATTAACCTTTGCAGTACATATTTTTGTCGCTACGATGGATTTCACGACACCAAAAGCTGTGAATTAAGAGGTAAAATGAATTTTCCCTCAATTAGGGCATACAAAATTTGAAAATTGAGAACGTTGCAAATAGATCTTTAGCGTAAATATTCGAAATATAGGTTGTTTTCATTTACTATTCCTAAAATTCATACATTGTTAATAATATATAGGTTATTATTATTATTATTATTATTATTATTACATTGTTAATAGGAAAAAATATAAGTTATTATTATTATTAGGAAAAAATATACTGGTCGTTAATACATTGTTAATATCCAACAAAGGAAAAAATACAGAACGAAGATTGATGTGGTGATGCTCATGACATGACAAACAATTTAATGTCATTATAACTCCTGGACTATGGAATTGACAACAACGTACATTGTTAATATCTGACAAAGAAAAAAATACATAATGGCGATTGACGTGGTGATCCTCGGTCTCGATGAATAAATGACATGACAAACAATTTAATGCCATTATAAATCCTCAAAGAAGGAATGGACAACACATTTGAATGTGCGCCACCACCGGGCCGATAACGCTTCAAAATTGAGGTCCAATCAAATGGGAGATTTTTTTATTTTATTTTATTTAAATACAAATTATTATTGAAATCCTCCTATGTTTAACTTTGAAAAAGCAATTACAGTCAAACTACCAATTACTAATAGGTATTCAATTGAGCGACTCATTGTTATAGTCCCTTCCGCAGGGACTAATAAGATGAAATACGATGCTTAAGTTGCATGTTTCATACTTGTAATGTAATATTTTATAAGTAACTAAGAATGTGTTTATAGGTGATAAGTTGGTTTGTAAGTTTAGGATTAAATAAAATAATTTAATTTTGGCGTTGTCTAACTGTTCTACGCTTTGGCCCTTTTTGCCAGAATCCGACAACATAATGTACAGAATCACAATTTTCTATTGTTTAAATTGCATTTTTGAATGCATAAATCGATTCATCTTTCCCAAAAACCCTTGGGGCACTCATATTATATAGAATTAACCACTCAAATTTACAGATCCAACAATTTCTCGTTGGATCTCAGGCAAAATTAAAAAGAAAATATCCCCGGAAAAGCGCCAAAACATAGAACAGTTAGACTACACCATTTAATTTCTATGAATTTCTTTACGATGCATTCATGCTCTTTCATGAAATATTAAAAAATAAAATACAAAAATTATTGATTAATATTCATTTATTATCTACATTGGTAATGATGATAGTTTTTTAATATACATTAAAAACCACCCTCAATAATATAAAATATGATGCTCACACTAAGCTAAAATATGGTGTTCAAATAGTGTTGCAATTTAAGTGCACTTGGGTTATAAGTCAATTTAAAATGACACATAGATCCATTAATACATTTACACACTCATCGAGACATATTACAACATTCCTTACCAGAGGAAACAACTAGCATACCCCTAAAGCAGGGGAAGGGAACACCGAATATAATGCAGAGTGTATATGTTGTAAAGTGTTTTTTTAACTACAATAGGATGCATTGTTATTACTCACCTTCTCTCTGTGTCATTTGTAAAGTCTATATATTCCATGGATGTAGTCTTCGCTTTATAGTTACCTAACTCCTCTTAAAATAAAAATAAAAACAAAAATCAAACCATAGTATAGGGACTGAAAAGCAGTGATTTGTTTTTTTCCAAAAAACAATCTTGGTTGACATGGTTCAATGATGAAGCCTTGCGCTCTCTAGTGATTAAACATCGAATGAATCCCTTCTTCAACATACCTACACAATGTGAAAATTGACGATCCATCTATTTGTCTAATTAAAGGTTAGGTATTGAAAACATGTCAACAATTAAGAATATTACATCCATCTGTAGGACAAGATAACATGAATATGTCAATGATATGGAATATCAAATCAATATATATGACATGGTAGCATATTTAAATACAATGACACACAACCATGTGTCAAGTGCAACTAGTCATAATTGTAAGTAATCATTGCATACACGTGAAAGGCGGGTGGAAAACATGGTTTCCAGAAAAAATAGAATTAACTAGAAAAAACATTGAAATGAATAAAATTTGAGTCTAGTACAAGCTCTACTCATCTCATAGTGATAACATGTTGTGATTATATAAAAAATACTTTGTATAATAGTCAATAGTTCACTTAGGAAACCAAATCATACAGAGTTCTAATGTCAATGAAGTTGAATGATGATGAGAACCACTTCAATGTGCATAGTTTTAATTAATTATTTTTAATTCATTGGAAAACAACCATTACTTGATATTGTATAGACTACGACTAATTTTTGATGCAAAATTTTTCTTTTATAGGGTTCATATAAAAGAAGTGGAGCAATTTTTTGCAACACTACCACTCTTTGACTTCCTTCATCTTGAGAGGGTGTTTAGGGTATGGTAGAAGTAGGTAAGATTTGAGATCAGATGTGGATGCAAAGGAATTGTATCATCTAAATATATTCTTTACAAAAGACAACTTCTCCCATTGATCCAGGTGGATATCGGTGGCCACCCACCTCTTCCATCTGGATCACATACAACTTTCATATTGGGAGTTATGTTTTTTTATCTTGGAATTTTTTTTCTAGCTTTTCGAGTCCTAAACTTCCGGGGCCGTTTTGAGACCCTAAACAATGTTTTTTGGGCCCGTCATAGTCATGTTGTACACAGAGTCAAAGTCTAACGACATAATGTGTATTCCTCAGATAGACCTTTCCAACGAGATATCATGGGCCTACAACAGAGATCGTATGCAAAATTTACGACCTAGGGAAGTTGATGTACCAACTTACCCCAACGGGGCCCACATGACTTTTGGTGCTTCATCTCCTAGGGTTAGGTTTTTGGATGTCTAGGGTTTTGGCATTCATGTTTGATGTAAAAAGGCCTTTGGAGCCTGATTGTACTCATATTATTGTGAATGAGGCTCTAATGTCCTTTTTACATCAAACATGAATGCCAAAACCCTAGACATCCAAAAACCTAACCCTAAGAGATGAAGTGCCAAAAGTCATGTGGGCCTCGTTGGGGTAAGTTGGTACATCAACTTCCCTTCATCATAAATTTTGCATACGATCTCGTTTTAGGCCCATGATATCCCATTGGAAAGGTCTATTCAAGGAATACACATTATGTCATCACACTCTAACTCCATCTATAGTGTGACTGTGGCGGGCCCAAAAAACATTGTTTAGGGCTTTAAAATGACATCGAAAGTTTAGGACTCGAAAAGCTAGAAACAAAACCGCCAAGATAAAAAAACGTAAATACCAATATGAAATTTGTATGTGAGCTAGATAGAAGAGGTGGGTGGTCATTGATATCCACCCGGATCACCCATGGATGTTGTTGGGTATGTGTTATATTATTTGCACAACTAGCTTTAGTGTCTGCTACGTTGTGTCGGGCGCGCAGGAGGGTTTAGGGGCAATGCCCCCGAGAAATTATTTTTTCCTCAGGAAACGTGTCACATTTTTTCCTCTTTTTCCGTGTGCATTGTTGGGTTGTTTTTCGGCACATGGTTTTTTCCAATGGTTTTCTATTTCCGGTTAAGGAATTAGGGTTTTTGACTAATCCGGGTCATTGTGTTAGGGTTTTGGATGTTGCTGGCTCCTATATGTATATTGTATTCTAAACAATGTATCACTATGAATGAATATAGAATATGCTAGTTTTCTTGGTTTGGGTTTCCATGGGAAAAATCTCTATGTAATGTGTGTATTTTCCATTGTATCTTTTCTATTATTTTATTGAAAATCTTTTTGCAGTAAAAAATTGTACAAGGTTAAAATCTACATTTGGTATCAGAGCTTTGTTGGCTTTAGGGGGATGCCTTTGTGGTCAAGGGTTTGGCTCGGGACTATGATAAGCCTTATTACAGTGGGAGATCTGTGGTACTGATTTTTCAGGTGAAAAGAAATGGCGAGCAGTTCGAAAATGGAGATTGAGAAGTTTAATGGGAAAAGTTTTGAGTTGTGGAAGCTCAATATGGAAGATCTGTGGGTGGCCAGAGTTTAGTGGATCGCAGTGGATCCAGGAACTGCACCTACAAGAAATTTAACATATGATTGGAAAAAGTTAGATCAGAAGGCGAAGAGCACAATTCGACTGTGTCTCTCAGATTCAATATTACTGAATGTGTCAGAGGAAGCTACAACCAAATATTTATGGGATAAGTTGGGGAGGTTGTGTCAGCATAAGTCCCTAGTAAATAAAATATTCCTGAGAAATAAGCTGTATAGCTTGAGGGTGAGAGATAGAGACTCGGTGGCAGAGCATTTGAACGCCTTTGATATTGTGGTAAGTCAGTTAGTATCTATTGATATTAAAATTTCAGATGAAGATAAGTGTATCAATTTGCTGTTCTCTTTACCAGACTCGTGGGATAGTCTGGTTGTGGCCATAGGTAGTAATAAAACTACCTTTAAGTTTGATGAAATGGTCTCATCCTTGTTGTCGAAGGAAATGAGATGGAAGAACATGGAAGGATAGAGCACATATGCATTATTTGCAAGAGGATGTTCCTAGGAAAGCAATATATCTAAGTCCTCAAGTGGGAGATCTAAGTCTAAGGGAAGATATAAGTCTCCTAGAAAGTTTGTAAAGTTATGCTGGAGATGTGGAAAAGAAGGGAACTACAAGAAGCAGTGTAGATACAAAGTTGAGAAAAAGAAGGGATCTGAAGAATCTCCTTCTATAGTAGAAAAGACCTCCAAGGAAGAAGGAGGGGATGTGTACTTGGCGTCTTCAAGCACACATGCATATCATGAGGCATGGTTGGTTGACTTAGGTGCATCCTTTCATATGACTCCCCACAAGGAGTGGTTCTGTGAATATGAAAGGTATGATGGAAGTAATGTTTTCCTAGGTGATGACTCGACAAACAAAATCATAGGTTGAGGAAAATTCAAGTTGAGGCTCATAGATGGAAGGATTAGAACACTATCTGGTGTTCTGCACATCCCATTATTGGCCAAAAATTTGATTTCTGTAAGCAAAATGGACGATGCAGGGGTAAAAAAAATATTTGAAAAGGAAACCTGCAGGATGGTTCGAGGAGAAATGGTGTTGCTGAAGGGAGTTCGGTTTGGAACTCTGTATAAACTGCAAGGAAGCACTATTAGTGATGGGTGCAATAGTTCCATTGTTCCTGATATTGGAGTTGAATAAGAAAGAACTCCTACAGTCTCTAGAGAAAAGGTTATGCTGTGGCATCAAATACTGGGGCATATCAGAGAGAAGGGTATTCGACTACTACATAGTAAATCTATGGTTTAAGGTATGTCTAACTGCTCTCTGGATTTGATTTATATGAACATTGTGTATATGGGAAGCAGAATCGAGTAAGATTCCCCTCAGGTGCAACAAGGGGAGAAAGAATTTTACAACTAGTTCACAATGATGTGTTTGGACCTGTGTCGGTTCCATCATTGGGAAAATATTTGTACTATGTCTCATTTATAGATGAATTCTCAAGGAATACTTGGATATATTTCCTCAGGAAGAAATCTGAAGTCTTTGACAAGTTTAAAGAGTTTAAGGCTCTTGTTGAGAATCAAACAGAGAAAATAATTAAGGTGATGAGGATAGATAATGGAGGATAGTTCTATGGGAATGTATTTAAAGAATTCTGTAAGAAGTGTGGTATAAAAAGGCAGAAGAATACTCCATATACACCTCAGCAGAATGGAGTTACAGAAAAGATGAATAGGACGTTGATGGAAAAAGCAAGGTGCATGCTTAGTGGTGTCGGTTTAGGGAAAGAATTCTGGGCAAAGGCAGTGGGTACTGCATGTTACCTTGTCAACATATCACCCTCATCAGTTGGATGACAAGACTCCACAAGAGGTATGGACTGGTAAGAAACCTTCTCTCACACATCTCAGGGTATTTGGCTGTGAGGTCTATGTTCATGTTCCAAAGGAAAACAAGAGTAAGCTAGATAATAACGTTGAAAAGTATATCTTTATTGGGTATAAATATGGTCTCAAAGGTTATAAGCTTTGGAATCCCGAAACTAAGAAGGTTTTGTATAGCCGAGATGTGATATTTAAAGAAATGAAGGATGTTGTTAAACAGGAAGTCCTACCAAGTAGGGAAGAACCAGAGAAAATAGAGTTTGATTTAAAGGATGATGAATAAAACTCTACAGAAGAACATGAATCAAAAGATGAAGATACTCATACTCCAGTATTGAGGAGATCGATTCGAGAAAGAAGGCTAATGGAAAGGTATACTCCTTCTGATTTCCGTTCAAATTTTTCTTTGTCTATTAATGATGATGATCCTAGATCTGTCAGGGAGTTAGTGGATTTAGAGGATGGAAATCTTTGGAAAAAGGCCATGGATGAAGAAATGGAAGCCTTGGATAAGAATGAGGCTTGGGATCTAGTGGAGTTTTCGACTGGAAGAAATCCCATTGGAAGCAAATGGGTATTTAAAAAGAACATGAATGCAAATGGAAAAGTGGAGAAATACAAAGCTCATTTAGTAGCAAAGGGTTATTCCCAGGTTGAGGGAATTGATTTTGGTGATATTTTTTCTCTTGTTGCCAATTAACTTCTATAAGATTTCTATTATTTGTTGCTGTTGCATTTGATTTTGAAGTAGAACAAATGGATGTGAAGACAACATTCCTACATGGGGATCTGGAAGAAGAAACCTATATGAAGCAAAAAAAAGGCTTTTCTATGAAGCAAAAGGAGCTGGTATGCAAGTTGAAAAATTTCCTGTATGGTTTAAAACAATCACCAAGGATGTGGTATCAAAAATTTGATACTTATATGTTGGGACTTGGCTTCACAAAAAACAAAGATGATCATTATGTGTATTTTAAATTAATTGGTGATCATTTGATTTATTTGGTCTCGTATGTGGATGACATGTTGTTGATAAGAAACAACAAGGAGATTATCCATGATGTGAAAACTCATTTGGTCCCATATGTGGATGACATGTTGTTGATAAGAAACAACAAGGAGATTATCCATGATGTGAAAACTCAGTTGTCCTCTAAATTTGACATGAAGGATCTCGGTGCTTCAAATTTCATTTTGGACATGGAAATTAAAAGAGATCGGAAAAAGATGAAACTATGGTTAAATCAGAGAAAACATGTCGAGACAATATTGCATAGGTTTAATATGAAGGAATGTAAATCGATCAAGGTCCCTATTCATGTTGGTGTAAAGTTATCTGCGGATCAGTGTCCCAAGACACAGGAAGAGGAGGAGGACATGTCTCATGTTCCATATGCGAGTGCATTTGGCAGTTTGATGTATGCAATGGTCTGTACTAGACTAGACATTGCACATGCAGTGCGAGTTTTGAACATGTATATGTCAAAACCAGGGAAGGAGCATTGGACAACATTAAAAATGGTTTTCATGTATTTGTGTGGAACTACTAGCTATGGATTGTGCTACCAAGGAAAACCAGGATTGGACAAAGTGTTGGACATACATGGCTTTGTGGATGCAAACATGGATGGAGATCTAGATCGTAGGAGATCTACAAGCAGGTATGTGTTTAACCTATTTGGAGGAGCAATGAGTTGGATGAGCAAAAGACAGGCTGTAGTGGAACTTTCAACTACAAAAGTTGAATACATGGAAGCCACTCATCCAAGTAAGGAAGCAATATGGTTACAAATATTGTGTTCAGGTATTGGGTTGGTACAACAAGCTTTAAGGATAGATTGTGACAGTCAGAGTGGAATTTTTTTGGCGAAGAACCCAACTTATCATTAAAAGACAAAGCATATTGATATTCAATATCACTTTGTGAGAGACATGGTTGAAGAAAAGAAAGTGTTTTTGATGAAGGTAGACACTTTGAAGAATTTTGCAGATTCATTAACAAAATATGCGAGCATTGATAAGTTCTCTTGGTGTAGAGGATCCATGGGCATTGTTTCCCTGGATTGTTGACTATGTAACCATGTAACCTCCTGCATGCAAAGAAAATAACAAGTGGGAGAATGTTGGGTATGTGTTATATTCTTTGCACGACTAGCTCTAGTGTCTACTACGTTGTGCTGGGCACGCAGGGGGGTTTGAGGGTAGCACCCCCGAGAATTTTTTTTCCTCGAGAAACATGTCACATTTTTTTCCTTATTTTTCATGTTTCCTCAATGTTCGTGTCCATTGTTGGGAGGTTTTTAGGAACATAGTTTTTTCCGATGGTTTTCTATTTCCGGTTAAGGAATTAGGGTTGTTGACTAATACAGGTCATTGGGTTAGAGTTTTGGATATCGTTGGCTCCTATATGTATATTATATTGTAAACAATGTATCACTGTGAATGAATATATAATATGTTGGTTTTCCCGGTTTGGGTTTCCAAGGGAAAAATATCTGTGTGATATGTGTATTTTCCATTGTATCTTTTCTTTTATTTTATTGAAAATTTGTTTGCAGTAAAATATTGTACAAGGTTAAAATCTACAGATGCAAATGGGTGAGATTAAATGATTTTGATTTTGAGTTGGACAAACTTAGGGGTCAATTGTAACTCCATACTTATTAGACACCCATGTTCTCATTGTGCATTGGGAGATACACATGGGCGACTTACAAAATTTTGTCCAATAACCTAGGATACTTTGTAACTTTCAATTCAAAATCATTGTACGTTTGGTACTATATCAAAATGCAATTATGTTACTATATCTAAAATAGATCCCATTTTTATTTTCACAAAACTAATACAAAATCCAACTAAATGAAAATGTAAACCCATTTGAAACCCTTAGTTTTCTAATACTAAGTAGTAAGTTCCACATCTCAGTTTCAATTGCTTGAAAGCTTTGAAAGAAGGTAAAGGAGAGATGTTTAGTGCTCCTCCATTTCATAGAACTTGATATGAAAGTCTGACTTTTCCACTGATAGTTTAGATTCCAAAACGTTTGCAATCACTGCACTCAACTTCCTATTCATTCCTGGGCCAAGTCCTCCAATGGACACCACCTCCCCATATGTTGTTGGCTCTTCATTTACCCCAATTGACATGGGGACTCCCCCTTTTAATAAATCTACTGCATACTGCAACCACAAACATAAATGACATGGAGACTCCCCCTTGTAGTAAATCCACATAAATACATTTATGACTCTCATAATCCTCATCATGATTCAGATCCATTCATGTTACTTACCTCTTTGTAATCCCTATCACAAAAAACTTAGTAAAATGCTAACAACCATGTCACATGCAACGATGCCGACTAATAATTGCATTGTTAGGTGCATTCAAGTACATTACATGGATGAAATACAAGGTAAAAGGTGGCTTACTGATCCAGGATTTCCAATTATTCTAGCCATACTCTTGCTGGCACCCTTGAGTATTTATGAGTTAAACATGCTATCCAATGGGACATTGGTACTCAAATTGAGTGTACACATCATCAATTCAAATCAATGCAGGAATTTGTGGAATGACTAACCGTGTACTCTTTATACTTCCCCGTATTTGTTTCAACTACCCTCTCTTTTACAAAGTCTCTCTTTTTTCTCATGGAGGGAGAGCCAGGTATGCGGTGCGAGTGATATAATAGAGTATTGATATTCTCCTCCCATGTGGACACACAACCATCTCACTTGTTAGAAATAACCAATTTGTGAAAAGTCCACATGGAAATTACATAATGACCCCGAGATGCCATGTGACAAAATGTTGTAGTTTGGAGGAAATCCATGACCAACAAAGAAGAGCGGAGGACACGTGTAAGATGATGAGG